>CM032456.1:95806603-96025020 GCA_019049505.1 Pachyrhynchus sulphureomaculatus
GGGAGCTCTACAGGTAGTTACAATTTAAAGCTGGCATTTCCCTGTACATACTGTTTCTGTTAAAATTAAAAATAATGAAAAAAGAAATACAATTTTCAAATTACTCAACTCGAAGAATCCAAAAAAAACATATACAGCAATATAAACGAAGCAAA
The DNA here is from genome assembly GCA_019049505.1 of Pachyrhynchus sulphureomaculatus. Lineage (NCBI taxonomy): Eukaryota > Metazoa > Arthropoda > Insecta > Coleoptera > Curculionidae > Pachyrhynchus > Pachyrhynchus sulphureomaculatus. The sequence continues at coordinate 95,806,759 of CM032456.1, forward strand.
CTCTGTAAATCCCCCCATTTCATTAATCTCCTATATATTTGACTCCAAAAAATCGCCATAATGAAAAAGCAATACTATTTTCAGATGCGACTATTTAAAAAAGTGTGAAAAGGAGGTATAACACGTTATTTTCGAAGCACTCCCCTAAAACACCCCAGAAGATAAAGCGTTTTTTTTACGTTTGACGATAAATAAATATATTAAAAAATTTATGGACCGCTACCTTTTTCATCCCCCTTTACCTTAAACGATATCGCTCGAAAATTATATATTCTATTCCCACTTGAAATATTACTTGTGTACCAAATTTGAAACCGATAACTCGTGTTATTCGAGAGTCATCGTGCCAACAAACAAACAGACCGGTAGACAAACAGACCGCCGGACATAGAGGACTATGTTCCTGGTGATTTAATGAACCTGAAAAGTAAAAAAATCACAAATTTCGAAAAATGATTTTTTTCATTTTAACAAGGATCTAATAAAACACATCGGATATATGAATAGATATACTACTATCTTGTTCTCGATTAAATTTTAACCGAAGGATACCTCTTTGTTCCGTCCCGCTAATGAATCTTTAGGTTAATGTGCCTATAAAAATTTTCATAGTTTTACAAATAGAAGTATATAAAAAGTACAGTCTGTCAAGTAAGAACGTGTCAGCGATAATTCATTTTTGGTAGATGTGATTCTAGAGATTCAACAAAAAATCGTAGAAGAAACCTTTATCTACAACGCATTTAGTAAGTAGTCGATTCTGAACTTTCCTCGAAATCACGTAAAATCCAAAATGAGACTTGTTTGCGCGTCGTACAGTGAGCCAGGAGTCTGATTTTTCGTTCAAAATTGTCTAGAGCTCTCAATTATTAAAGAAATCATACAATTTTTTTTCTTTAAATACTCGTAAGTGAATTCCGGACAAACGTAAGGAAACCGATTTGCAATAATATATATATATATATATATATATATAATATATATATATATATATATTATATATATATATATATATTTTAAAACTGCAAAAAGCATCACGGAACCGGGAAATTTCGAAGTTCACGTGATTTCAAGTTTATGCGTTCAAAACTGGCTCATCGGAAGTTTCTGGGGTCGCTGAATCTATTATCGGGGTCGTTTTGATCATATGCACCCTTTTAAGGGGTGAAAATGGGGGTTGGAGAGGAAAAAATTACGATATTCACCTGAATTAGAGTTTAGTGTTCAAAACTGGTTCCTCGAAGGTTTTTGGGATCGCTGAATCGATTTTCAGGGTCATTTTGATCACATGTACCCTTTTGAGTGGTGAAAATGAGAGTTGAAGCGAAAAAAATTACGATATTGTCCTGAATTAGAGTTTCGCGTTCAAAATTGGTTTCTCGGAGGTTTCTGGAGTCGCTGAATCTATTTTCCAACCCCCCTTTTCACCCCTCAAAAGGGTGCATACAATCAAACTGACCCCGAAAATAGATTCAGCGGCCCCAGAAACCCCTGAAGACCAAGTTTTGAACGCGAAACTCTAATTTAGGTGAATATTGTAATTTCTTCCCCTTCAACCCCCATTTTTACACCTCAAAAGGGTGCATATGATAGAAACCCGAACATAGATTCAGCGACCCCAGAAACCCCCGATGAACCAGTTTTGAACGAGTAAACTTGAAATCACGGGAACTACGAAATTTCATCTCCCGGTTCCGTGCGGCTTTTTCAAATTTTAAAACATTTTGAGGTTATATTTTGCAAACCGGCTTCCTTAAGTTTGTCCGGAATGCGCTTATGAGTATTAAAAAAAAATTGCTGATTTCGTTAATAATTGAGGGCTCTAGACAATTTTGAACAAAAAATCAGATTCCTGGACCACAACGCGTCGATTCGAGGCAGCCTTTTTTTGTTTACATCCAAAGGGGCCTAAAATGACACATTCTAAGGCCGCTAAATATATTAAAAAGTTGGTATCGTTTATGAAGAAGTGGGTAAATCATTTAAACGAGACGAAAAATGTTGAGGACTTGTCAAAACGTAGCTCGGTAGGCAAACTCACTCTGAAAGGCGAAGAACGAATCGTCTCTTTGTTCTCACGGGACCCTAAATTGACCCTGCGTCAAGGAGCGGCAAAATTAATAAAATCGGGTTTGAATATGTTCCACGAGACCATTCGACAACATCTTCGTGCTTAGAATGTCAAATTCCGAAGCACGTTGAAGAAACTTTGCTGGGCGAAAATCACATCGCGAAGCGGCTCGCTTGGGCCCACGAAAAGATACTAGAATGGCCCTCACAATCGCCGGACGCCCATCCTATTAAAAACGTTTGGTCCCTTGTAAAGAAAAAACTCAGAAGAAAGACTTTGAGGACTTTGACTCAGTTGTCTCGCGATATTCGAAAAATTTACTGAGTATGCAGAAAATCTCGTCGACGGCACGCCTCGAAGACGTCAGACTATTATTGATACAGGAGGTGATTGGACAACTTACTAAGGTAATTGTGCCGTTGTTAGCACACCAAAAAATTACTGATGGCAAAAAATGTTCTCGAAACCATTTTTTCAAGAATACGAGCGGTCACGTTCTTACTTGACAGGCTGTACTACTAATTTATTCATAAAACCATTTAGCGCTCTTTTTCTGCTTAATTATTTTTTCTTTCTTTCGACCTCGTCCTTCTCCACTGTCTAAAACGGGGCAGCCAACCAACTAAACTTTGACTTGCCTAATTTTTCTAGACAAAGATTTTTGTATTTACGATAAAAGAAAGAGCGTTATATTTTTTTAATGAAAATTCCCCAATTATATCGTTTTTTCGTTTTTCCCGTTTCTCCTTTCTCCCTCGAAGCATTTTCCTCGAAACTAAGAACTTTTCCCAGCTAAATTAAAAACTACCTTTGGAAAATTTATTAGCTCTGTTTAGTGAGAAGACAGAGCACGTTTTGTGCGTTTATATTTAAATGGTTTTTTAAAAAGTTTGAAATAAAAAACACTCGTTGGGATAAAAAGAATAAATTTAACAGGATTTTTTTAATATTCTTCGTAAATTTGTTGGGAATGTTGTTTTCTTTTTGCCATAGAAAGTAACTTTTCATTAAATGGGCCATTTTTTATTCGTCTCAAGCGTTTTAATGTTACGCAAACAAACTTTACAAGAATATTTTTAACATTTTTTAAACAAACAAGTAGAACTGAAAGGATTAAAATTTCATCCTTTCTAAATAAATTGATTATTTTTTCTTGTGGATATCTCGATAACTAAAGTTGGCAATAACAATCTTGGATTTTTGGAACAATGGTAATAAATTATCCTGCAACAGACCGTAGTATATGTACCATGAAGCACATCGGTATTGATAATGAAGGTACTAGAAAGAAACCCGTCAACGGTCACTCGTAAAGAACGCTCTCTGAAGTAACACGAGAGACATAAACGAAACCTTTCATGCATACCATAAGAGACAGTCTAGCCAACAATCTGTTAAGCTAAACACGGTCGAATGCCTTGGATATATTAAATGCAACCGCTCCATATTCTTCAAAATGTTCGCTAGAATTTATCCAAATATGTGTGACATGAGGTTAAAGATTCCTGTTGATTTTTGCATACAGAAGCCGACGTGACAGCTAATACTTCACGAAAAAAATAATGTTTACTTTTCAATATATTTTCCTTCAAGAGATATCCATATGTTCCAGCCATCTTCCAGCATTTTTATATCTTTCACACAGTATGATTTGTCGAGCTCTCTAAAATAAGCCTTAGTTTCTCATTCGACTTCCTCATTTAAGCCAAATCTCTTTCCCTGGAAACACTTTTTTCAAATTTGGAAAGAGGTAATTACCGCTGGGGGCTAGGCCTGGTTAATACGGCGCACATAGGGGTATTTGAACGATCTACGCGGCCAAAATTATTTTTCAGTTTTATTGTACGCTAAATTATATTACCAAGCTAATTAATTAGTTACTTTGCATAAAATTACTTAATTTGTAATAAAAAATAAAAAAACGAAACTTAATTTTACAAAAAAAAATATTTTAAATGAAAATATTTATTTACAAAATAAATGTAAAATTTAAACTTATAACACCCCTCTTTTGCGTCGAGGGTTAAAAATGTGCTATAAACAATCATATTTTGTCGTCTACAAACGTATTTTCATCTTCACTTCCAGAAGAACAAAGTGGGTTCGGCTCTGCATGCAGGAGCATTTCTAGCGTCTCTGGTAGGAATGAATGTGACTTTATCCTCTTTATTCGCCTCATACTGCTCAACAAAGGATCGGAACTTAAAAGTAAACGATTAAAAATGTCCCTGTCGCAGCTTTCCCGTGAAAACTTTCGGGCAAAATCTTGTCGGTAAGACCGAAAGTGCTTGTTCCTTGCCTCTGCGGCTTCTTCAGGCAGCTGCCCAATTGGTCACAAAGCATTTTTTATCATCTCTGCGCCATGAACAAGTATCTTGTGCATCGAGGGTGTCATGAGATGCCACGGGTAGAGGCCCACATATAGATGAGCAGTTTCTGATGCATACTTGTCATATTTTTCTGGGTCGACTTTATGTCCGCCTGAGATTGTCTCCAAAATGACTTTTAACCTATATAACAGGTCATAGCTAAGGCCCGTTATTTCTGCTGCCAATTTCGGGTCTTCAAAAAATCTTCGACTGGTATTCCCATCATTGGTGTTTCCAAAATTTGCCTGTGCCATATCGACCAATAACTCGGTTTCATTGCGAAACCGGGTCTGGATTTCAAGTTTCCTCTCTTTCTCGAGTTCCTTTTCAGCCTCTGTTTTTCTTTCTCTATATTTTTTTTCCTGGCAGTTTATAAGCCAGATGTAGGCCACTCTCAAATAATCTTATCCTGGCATGTAATATTGAGAGACCGAATTGTACTGCCTCGGGATTAACGTCTTTTGTTATATCCAATCGGTTAAAATCCTTTGAGGTTGCACCACAAATATAGCACCGGCTTGTTGCTGTGGTTCCAGTGGCGGCATTACACACTTTTCCATCCACCATTGTCATGATAAATTTGTGTTTGACTATAAACTTTTTCTCATCCAAATCAACCTCAGTAGGAATGAGAGAATCAACTGATTTATTCACGTAGTTAATTTCTTGTTCGGTGACATCAGTACTCTCTTTGATAAAACGAAATCTTATTGGCCGACAAAAATGCGGAGAAGACGGAGTCGGATTCTCCCACACAGTTTTTTCATTATTTTTTCCATACACTAATTTTAGAGGCACGAAGCAACTTTGAAATATATTGCTATCCGAATCCGCATCACTGTCAAACTTTTGTTTGTATTGGAATTGTTGTGATCCGTGGCAACCCCATTAATGAATCATAGTTAGGGTATTCCGTTTTTGTTCATTTAATATTTGCAATACCTCTTCCAGGTAGTTGGACAATCGTGTAACAGTAAGATCCACCAAAGGCTGTAATTAAGCTTCCGCACTAGTGCTAGTTATCTTGCGCCTGCCTGGTGGCGGGTAATACTTTTTTTTCCCTTTTGTAGGAGGCTATAACACGGAAAAATATGTTTGTTCGTCCTTCTTATGATTTCTTACTGTTCTCTTGTTAGATCTGCGTCTATGTACATTTGGATTGCTTCCTTGACAGTCAAAGGGCTACTTTTATTTTTTGATGATTTTGTGTGATAATACACCTTTTTATATTTCGTTGCCCGAGTTGGTGTAGTGATGATTTCTTTGAGTACAATTGAAGCATCTCACTTTCCAATTTTTCTCAACTCAACTTGCGCGGCATACACTATCACCTCCTCTTCAAAGGTAGAGCGAAGCTCCTCCGTCTTTCTTCTTTTACTTCTCTCAATTGTTCAAAAGGTTTGCTTGGTCGATCAGATCGATTTTGCAGACTGTCAACCACTGGAATTTCAAAGGTTCCTTCTAGACATGAACTATTGCATCGAACAAATATGTCTTCCTTATTATGGGCTTTGATCCATCTACGTTTAACTTCAGATTTAAAATGAGAAAAATTCCTTTTTAAGGTTTGTATTTGCTCTTGTTCAATCATTATGTTGACAAAAGTTGTTCTTTCAAGCAATTTAGTTTGTCTTCTAAATAAGGTAAATTTTCCTTCATCATGCGGTCAAACAAGTATTTCCGGGTCACAACCTTCATTTCCGATGTACCAAGTGAACCTACAACAAAAATTGGTTAAGTTAAAATTGATAAAATCAAAATCTATTTTTTTTCACAATTTTGACCATAATTTTAAGTCCCAAAATGTATCTTATCCGGACTTATCCGGGGCCAGTTTTTTGATTTATTATTTACTGAAACTAACAACTTTAGAATATTATCAAAATTATAGCCGGATCTAACAGGGAAGTATGAAAACGACAATAAAACATATTTTTTTTTACAAAATAATACTCGTGGAAAAGACCTTTCTTTACCGTCCCTTACGTTGACTCACAAATAAGTAAATGATAAAAGTTTTATGAAATAACATAGTTATATACCTGTACTTTGAGAATCCATCACTTTTTCCACTACTTTAGAACTCTGGTAGTCGGTTACCTGGCAATATTTTGTGTTTTGATTTTTTGACTTTTGGCCGAGTAGATCGTTCAAATAGCTGTATGTGCGGCGTATGAAGAAGCAATTCGTAACCCAGTTGGTCCAATTTCACCATCGATTTTATAAAGTTGTGAGCTGGTGCATTATCTTCGTGAAGCAACTCTTTTTTCTTCTCTAAATGCGGCATTCTTTTCTTGATTTCACCATTCAAACGGTTCAGTACCTCAACGTAATAGTCTCCGGTGATTGTTCGCCCCCCTCAAAATAGTTGATCAGTGTTATTCCATGCGCGTCCCAAAAAATACTTGCCAAAACCTTTCCAGCTGATGTTTGTGTTTTTGGATGCTTCGGTCGGCTTTCATGCGGTTGCAGCCACTCTGGGGACTGCATGTTGGACTCAGGCGTGTAGTGGTGGATCCATGTTTCGTCCATTGTTACGAATCGACACAAAAACTACATTGGATTATTCCGAAACACTGTCAAAAATCGTTCTGAATCTTCGACGCGTTGCTGTTTTTAATCAATCGTGAAAGTGCGCAGCATCCATCGGGCACATAGCTTTTGCATATATAAGTATTCGTACAAAATATGCCTCACGAGTTCTGTTGATATCTTCACGATGTCAGCTATCTCTCTCACTTTCACTTTACGGTCATTCAGAACGATATGGTGAATTTTTTTGTATTTTTTGAAGTTGCTTTTGAAGGAGCCGATGTGCCATAACACTTCTCAAGCCATTCTTGGGTTCTGGTCGTATTTTTCCCATCAAAAAGCAATGTTAATTCAACATACGAAATTCTTTTTTTCCATCGTTCTGTAAAAATCAAAAGTAGCCTCACTAGAACAGCTGTAACTCGCAAACTAGTAGACAAAATGTTATAAAAATTTTACAAATTTCTGAGAGTTGACACTAACTGAAAATAATATGGGGTTTTTTGTTGGTGCTGCCATCTCTGGGAATTTTCAGGACTCTTTCACCCCATGTGGTAATATTAAATTCTTTCAGATATTTTTAAAAAATGCTGATTGTTGCCTTTTCCTTAACGTTCGATATTGGGTAGTTATTTGGTAAGGACTTTGTGCCTTTTTTTAGGTCACAAACATTTGTCTAATTCTGCTTTAAGATGCTTATATCGTCATACGCATGAGAATATACTGACGCAATTGAAGAATTTTTGAAGAACGGCAGTTGAAAATGCATCAATATTGTATTTTTAACAACAAACAAATTGAAGATGTAAACAAAATAATATCGTTATTTAGGCTTAGTGACTATTACTTCCGGGTCGACCAACCGAAAATGAATTTTAATAGAATGATATATACTTTTTTAAATATTTGTAATCCACAGACTTTTAAGGGTGAACACCACAGTAGAGGTCAAAAAAAAAAGGTGAACTTTAAGAATATTTGTGCGAAGAACTACACAAGGTATCAACTTGCGATTAAAAAAATTTTTATTATACAAATATCAAAGAACATACATTATTTTTCTCAGATTTTTTTAATATAAAATGCCTGCTGTAGCCCTCGGTGAACAAAAAACCCCTTTTTTTGCACTACCGGAAAGATTTCTCACAAAGGGATGAACCTAAAATGAAAAAACAAAAATATTTTTATTTTATAAGTAAAAATCTAGGGAATGACGCAGGGAAATGAAAAAATATTGATTGAAAATGAAAAAAAAATGACGACAAATTTTGCACTAAATTGTTAATAAAAAAAAATTAGGCATCCGTATGCCATTCCCTGAGTTATTACCTCTTACAGCCGTGTACAAAATTTTTAGTCAATTCATTGAGTTATGTTTCCGGTAAGGTGAAAAAAATGTGGTTTGGAGAAAAACTCGTTTAAAGTTTTAGTTTTAATTCAACGTAAAAATTTTTGTATATACCTTTACTCTGCGATGCCTGCACCCTACATTTGGCCTTCTTTGTTGATATTGTTCTCCTCTTCTTCCTTCCAACTTGATTTTAGGTCCAACCTAGCCTTTTGTGCAGCTTCGCTTATCGATTTTTCGCATCTCTCTATTCGCCGAGCATCAGCATAGCATTTTTCTCCGATTACCATTTCATAACTTGCATTATACTTGATAAACTATTATTGTATATACAAACAGGCATGTCTGTGGCAATATCAAGTATATTTTTGCCACCGGACGCTGTTTTTGGAGCCATAGACCATACCATTTTATTGAAGCTTTCATTGTTATTTTGCGTGAAACCGCCAATACAGCGCGTTAGCAAATCGTCGCTAGACAGTTCTTCGTACACTAGTTTTATAGCTTTGAGTACTTCTTCTGACATTGGCGATATTCAATTTACGGGAAGCCTTCGCCTTTTTCCAGGAGCACCAAGACTTATCGCCAGACGGGCATTTCTCGTGATGCGGGTTTGCGTCTGTGGATATTTTATGATATAAAGTTGCCCAAATAGCATCTCTCATTTTTTCCACAGATTCATGATGCCGACGGATTGCCAAATCATAATAAATACTCAGGTCATCGATTAGTGTCCCCGTTAATTTGCCTTTCCCTCCAAAACCTTTGATTTTTTTTTTAAGTTACGTAATCTCGGACCCATACGTTTTGCACATGATCTATGCATTCCTTTTTCATTACATTTATATTACCATAAAGCTTTGCATCTGTAATACCTTTGTACACGCGACGGCATAGTAAAAATGTACTGAAAAGTATATTACAAAAACCTCTACCATATTGTCAAGCAATATAGTTTTTTTTTGTATACCCGATAAATATCAAACGTAATGTATTCGTGATAATTTTCCCTCAATCTATATTTTACGAAGACTATTTCAGAATTTTTTCAAAATTTTTCAATCAGCACTTTTCAAGATGGGATGGGGAAGCAACGATTTTTGACCATTTTTTAAAAATAATATAAAGAAAAGTGTGTGCAAGTATTACATCACATATATTTTGAACACGTTTCACATTTGATACCCAACTCGATGCCCTGATAAAATTTGTTTTTCACTTACAATTTCACCCACCGAAACTAACCCCTTAAGTCAAAATTTAACTATTAAAACTACAACGCTCTGATTGGACCATCAATTCCTATATTTTGCCAAATTTTAATATTTTACATTGTATAAAGTTGTAGATCGTTTAAACATTTCAATCACGGCATCGACTTCTATCTTACCAGCAGACCCTTCGTGATTTATTTAACACTCTTTCTCGCGATTCTGTTTCCATTCTGTATATTCTTCAGTGTCAGTCTTTTTTCCCAAATTTGGCAAGACCGTTTGAAGCTTGCGCAGTTGTAAAGGAAAGAAATAGAATGTAACATACACTCCTGGACAAAATTAACGCAACAATATATGAAATCATACAAATCTCTATAATGAATTAATTTTAATAATTTTTTATGAACATTGGTTACACTAAAAGTTAGAAAAAACTTATTCGGATACTTTAAAAGTGAATTAGCTACCAAATTTCTCTATAAGATTCGAGTTAAAATTATTCTTAAGACCTAATAACAAAATCGTTGAAATTATGTAATAATGAAAAAAATAAACTGGGACACTAGTAGCAAAATTAATGGTGTAACTGGGACACTAGTAGCGTGTGTTGCCTCCTCTACTTCGGATGACAGCGTTTATGCGCCTAGGCATGCTTCTAATTAAATTTTGGATAAAATCTTGAGGAATTTGCTCCCATTCTGTGATAACTGCATTTTCAAGTTCCCTCAGGTTTCTAGGTGCAGGTATATGACGTTTCACATTTTTCTTAAGGTGATCCCATACATGTTCTATCGGATTCAGATCCGGACTTTTTGGTGGCCATTGCATAATCGGTATATCAACTTGATTAAGATAATCGAGTACCTCCCTAGCCACGTGAGGTCGAGCGTTGTCTTGCATAAACAGGAAATTGGGCCCCACGAAATGACCGAAAGGCATCACATGTTCTATTACAATATTCTTAAGATAGTAGTCAGCATTCTGGGATCTCGTACGGACAGGAATTAACTCTGTGCGAGCATCAAAGCAGATGCCACCCCAGAACATAACAGAGCCACCGCCGAATGGAATCTTTGCAGAGATATTGCAAGGAGCAAACCTCTCTCCCGGTCTTCACCATACTCGCTCACGACCATTTGAATGTTTTAGACTAACCCTAGTTTCATCTGTGAAGAAAACTTGTTTCCAGTCATCCATAGACCAGTTTTCGTGATTTCGAGCAAAACGTAACCTGGCAACTCTGTTCTCTCTAGTAAGCAAGGGCGCAGTGGCTGGTCTCCTACTGTTTAATCCAGCTTCATTTAACCGTCTTCTAACTGTTTTAGAAGAAATTGTGACATTGCGAACAGCTTCGAGTTCGTTTCTTATAATAGAACTAGTGACAGTCCTGTCTCTTAAAGCATATTGTCTTATAAAACGTTCATCTAGGTCGCTAGTGCATCGTTTTCACCCTTGCCCTAGCCTTCTAGAATAAGTTCCTACTTCATTCTAGCGTCTTACCATACGACTTATTGTGGAACGATGTTTGCTTAACAAATTGGCAACATAACTCTGACAATACCCCTCGTCCAATAAAACTGAGGCTCGCACTACCTCGTGTTCAGTTAAATTCCTTGTTCGATTCATTTTTCTAATTCTTCAGGGTCAAAAATAAAACAGTCTACCACAAAAATGTATTACTTTGAAAAAAGGAACAATTTATAAGCTTACTTTTAAAGAAAATCTGTCGCATTATTACAGAAAATTGTTTATCTTCTAAAAATTCTCTAAAACTGTAAATCTAAACGAATTGTTTTGATTTCTGTCATGAACAACGAAACAAAATATGCATAGCCTACTATTCCATTACTCGATAAACTTTAAAACTGACATAGGAAAAAGATAAATTAATTTTCAGATTGTTGCGTTAATTTTGTGCAGGAGTTTATATAGACAACTTACTTTATATAGTTAAAAGAAATGTAACAGCTTACCATCAAGCATTTCAGTGAGTCAGTAAGCATACCTGCAGCACGCTGCAGGCGGTCCAGTTCTACATCGAAAAAAACGTGTTACCGATTTTTCCGTGCTATAAAACTTTTTTCCCACATTCTAGACAACATAAACATAAAAAAAAAAATCGATTTTTTGATAATTCTAGGGTCGTGTTAAACAATTTTTATAAGTATTTTCCTATATATAAAATTAACAATTTCTAAAAGATATGATTTAGAAAATAAAACACCAACGTGTAAAAAGAAATTCAGGTTTATTAGTATCAACAAAATTTGCAATTAATATCACATGCTATTAAGTCACAAGCACAATTTTCTACTAAAAAATAGGAAATACTTTAAAGGTGTAAAAATATATTGTATAACGTACTTTTTTTCACATATAATAAATCAGTATAAAAAGTAAACAAAATAAATCCCAAAGATAAAAAAAATCATGTTCAAAATGTTAAAAGTGAAAGATAAGTCTTTTGATATGTGACAACTCTTAGTACTGTACTAATAAACTGAAATAGCAACAACGGATCAACTGGAACAAAATCATAATTATTTTTTGCCAATAAAGGATTGACTTCATATTTTTTCGATAATTTAAGATGTTTTAAATTTTTGTTAAATGACGGTTATATTATTAAAATTTTGAAGAAAATTATTTTCTTAAAATGGGAAAAATGCAATTACCAAAAAAAAAAAAAAAATAAATAGCAACAAAAAGAAATTGGTAAACTTGTTAGTATAACATAATTCAAAAGGTCTAACACTAATTCATTCCGAGGTAAAAATTCCTCAGGCACTGCACTATGTCAGCGGAATAAATGACACTGGTCAACAAATAATTTTTTTCTGATTTTTTCCTCCAATTTTTTTCTTAAATGTTGGGCTTATTGTAGTATTCTAATTTCGAATCCGATATTAGTTTTTCTCTGACAGCTCATGTTTTTTAATATTTTGGTCTACCCTAACTTAGACGGCACCCGCAATTTTTTAAGGTCTACCCGACTCAGAATAATTATTTTTTTAATTTCAGATACGGCTTCGACACTAATCGTTGTTTACACAATCCAGATTGTTTTTGCTATATTTGTGGCGAATACATCTTTAAAAAATATCGAAAACCTATCTCGGACTTCGTTAAAACTATGTATTTTAACCACTTTCAAATAACATTATGCAATCAAGACAAGCAATGGGTACCTCATATTGTGTGCCAGAACTGTATTATATGTCTGCGGCAATGGTCAAATGGAAAAAAGAAGTGCTATCAAATTTAAAACACCGATGATTTGGCAGGAACCTCAAAATCACCATGACGACTGCTATTTTTGCGTCGTAAATATTAACGGCATAAATTCTGGAAATCGAAATAAATGGTCATATCCTAACTTACCTTCAGCTCAACGACCTCTTCTATACTCTAGTGAGATACAAGGAGCATCATCTAAATGCTCTGAAGAACCAGATCTTATGGAAATTAAAGACAACACAATTGGCAATACTGATTCGGATTTCATATGTAGTCAGTCATCAGATCCTCAACCTGAATGACTTAGTAAGAGATCTAAATTTGTCAAAAGAAGCTTCTGAAATTTTTGCATCTCATTTAAAAGAAAAGAATTTACTTGCACCAGGAACCAGAATTACTTTATATCGGACCCGAGAAACGAATTTGTTACCATATTTTTCTAGAGAAAATGATTTGGTTTTTTGTAATGGCGTCAGAGGTATTTTGGAGAAGATCAGTTCACAACGATAACAACCAAATGAGTGGCGTCTTTTTATAGACAGTAGCAAGAGAAGCTTAAAGTATGTACTACTTCATAACGGCTCTATACCTATTTCACACTCTACTACTATAAAAGAAGAGTATACAACTATTTCTTCAGTAATGAAAAAACTGAAGAATCGAGACCACAACTGGCTCATTTATGTAGACTTAAAGATGGTTAACTTTCTTCTCGGACAACAGGGTGGATACACGACATACTCATGTTTTATGTGTTTGTGCAACAAACAACGTCATTGGTCTCCAAAAAAGTGGCCAGTACGAGAGGAACTGATGGTTGGTACCAAAAGTGTTATAATTTGCCCTTAGTAAATCGAGATCGCATTATACTGCCAGCACTTCATATCAAACTGGGCATTATGAAACAGTTTCTAAAAGCCCTTGACAAAAACGACGAATGTTTTGCTTTTCTTTCACAAGTTCCCAGGATTAAGCACAGAAAAATTGAAAGCAGGTATTTTTGATAGGCCGTAAATTAGACAACTTGTGAAAGACCCAAACTTTGTGAATTCAATGAATAAACTCGAGTCTAAAGCTTGGAAATCGTTTGTTGTGGTGATTAAAAATTTTCCGACAACTATTCTGAGTTAATTTAGCACATGTTATCCAATTTGAAAGATCTGGGCTGCATCATGAGTATCAAGATTCATTATATTCTCATTTAGATCGATTCCCAGAAAATCTTTGCGATTTCAGTGAAGAGAATGGTGAAACATTTCACCAAGAAATACGTACAATGGAAGAGCGTTATCAAGGAAGGTGGGACATCCAAATGATGGCCGATTACTGTCAGAGTTTGCAAAGAGATGATCCTCAAGCCGTACATCCAAGAAAATCGTATAAAAGAATGTTTCGTAGTGTGTAATTATATCAAAAATGTATTTTTGTTCCATTTTCGAAGAAAATTGTAATTTGATATTAATAAAAAAGTAGAGCTGATAGTATTACACCTGTATTTTTTCCGTAATCATTGCCTCAGGTGTACCCTATAATACATATAAATTTCTGGAAAAATTTCAGTGTTGATCAGTGCAATCGAATGTGGAATGGGAATGAGAAACTGTTAAAGTGATGTGCATACGAAAAAAACATAGAAAAATTGGACTTTATATCACAATATTTTTACACCTTACACAACGGCACGATCAGCTTAATCATCCATCTTGGTTTTATTCTAATAAAGGGGGTTAAGACAAACGCCATTACTGCCTTAATAGTTCATCTATTATAAAAAATTCTAGCTTTCTCGTAATAATGAACGCAAGCTGTTTCTATAACAGAACCTTTCTACCAGCTATACTACGTAGTCTGATGTCGGTTTTTTTTTTTTTGTTGGCAACGCTGCAGAAAACAAGTGTTATTAACAATGTTATCGTTGGCCTGAACCCACTTTAATACTGAATTTCTCAAAACATTTTAATTAGCGATTAAGTGCATGGTGGCGGCCCAAATCGCCCAGAAAACGTTTTCGTGTCATGGACCTTCTAAAGGCGAAATTACGGTCATCATTTGGTGAATTCCAAATTCCACACCGCTGTTAGGTACCTCAACGGGCAAACCAAATTCAAGGAGGGGTTAAATTGTAATCCGGTTGTCTCATTGTACATTAGGTAGACCCGTGCTGGCTATAGCTTTCTTCAGCGAATCTTACTTTTGGTCGGGTTAATAGAAACGGTCAAGCGTGATTTTAGAAACTGACTATAAGGGACTTTAAACACCTCTAAAGATGATTTGGTGTGAAGATTGGGCCATTATTTGGATCAAATTCGAATCTGTATTAAAATTAGAGGAAGTAGAAGTAACAATTCCTGTTTTAACAAAACTTATATTAATAAAATACTGAAACCATATTTGCTGGAATTTTTCTCACTATGAGCTACAGTCTGTCAAGTAAGAACGTGACCGCTCGTATTTTTGAAAAAATTTGTTTCGAGAAAATGTTTTGCCATCAATGTATTCTTTGGTGTGTTAACAACGGCGCAATTACTTTAGTAAGTTGTCCAATGGCTTCCTGCATCAATAATCGCCTGGCATCTTCGAGGCATGCTGTCAACAAGATTTTCTGCATACTTGCGAGACAATGATCTCCAAATTTTTTGAATCTCGCGAGACAACTGAGTCAAAGTCCTCAGAGTCTTTCCTCTGAACTTTATCTTTACAAGGAACGAAACTTTTTCAACAGGATTGACGTTCGACGATTGTGAGGGCCATTCTAGTATCTTATCATGGGCCCAAGTGAGACCACTTCGCGACGTGATTTTCACCCAGCAAAGGTTTTTTCAACGTGCTTCGGAATTTGACATCATGAGTACGAAGATGTTGTCGTTGGGAGACATTCAAACCTGATTTTCTTAATTTTGCCGCACCTTGACGCAGCGTCCCATAAAAACAAAGGCATAAGTCGTATAATTGAGGTGTCCGTTATTTTGTGACAGTACATTTTAAATTTCTAAATAAAATGAAACGAATTATTTTGTTATTTGTCACTTATTTTTTATTTATCTACTACTGCAGTTTCGTAGGTTTTCTACATTGTCAAGCGTAATACTACAAACTAAGGTGGTTTATTTACGATTTATAACAAATTTCCAATCATGGAATTATCCATCATTACATTTCGATGAACTTAAATTAAAACTATTTTATTACAAGGGCTTAAATGACATTATTGTTTGCCAATCAGGTATTTTTTGTTAACAGTAAAAAGTTTTTTAATGTTTTTTATAAATATGGACGTATTTACAGCTTTTTAGCGACGTTTTTTACTAATTTGCAACAAATATTTTTCAACATATTCTTAAAACTTTTTATAAAATTCCTTCTTCGAAAATATATCTTAAATACGCCAAACAGGGTGGAGTTCTAAACATCTGTTTGATTATTTAAGAGAGTTGTATCCTTATTTTTATTGTGTTTGTAGATCTCTATAGCTTCTAAAATATTTAATTTTCTTCCTATTTTTGCTTTGTGTAATATTTGTAGATTATTTATGTTTGGTAAAAAATGATTTGTTTGATGGAAGTGGTTAATAAAGTTGGAGTTTCCTTTGTTTAATCTAAAAGGTGTTTGGTGTTCTTTAAATCTAGTATCGAAATTTCTCCCTGTTTGGCCTATATAACAGCTATTACATTCATTACATGACAGTTTATAAACTCCAGAGTCTTTGTATTTGAGTTTTGTCTTTTACATTGAAAAAGAGGGAGGACATTTTTTAGGGTGATTTAAAAGCGATATTTATGTCGTCTTTTGCGAGTATATATGCAATTTTATTAGAAATTAGTCTATGCAATTTTATTAGAAATTAGTCTGACAAATGTCAATGAGGAAAAATGTGTGAATAAATATGTCTTAAATTTAGTTGTTTTTGCTTATTTTTAATTAGGTTATCTATGTATTTTTTTTTTTCCTGAAATCCGCTGTTGTGGGCAATATTCTGGGTTATATCTAATACTTTCTCTAAATTTTGTTGATTTAAAGGGATGGAGAATGCTCTGTGAATCATTGATCTATAGGCTGCGAGTTTATGTGAGTTGGGGTGGCATGAACTATTGGGAAGAATGGTGTCTGTAAAAGTGGGCTTTCTAAAAATATCAAAGGAGAGTTTATTGTTATCTTTGGTGATGGAGAGGTCTAGCAAGTTTATTTTGTTATTCATTTCTTTTTCTAATGTGAATTTTATATTCGGATATATTCCATTCAGGGAATTTAGGGTGGATTGGAGGGACTCACGTCTCCTTTAGAACAGACCAATATGTCGTCTACATATCGACACCATAAAACTATATCCCTTGCCTGATGAGACTCTAGATTTTGAAAAGAATGTTCTAGAGTCATAGCAGGCAAGGCATATAGTTTTATGGAGTCGTAATGTAGACGACATATTGGTATGTTTTAAAGGGGACGATGAGTCTCTCCAATCCACCCTAAATTCCCTGAATGGAATACGTCCGACTACAAAATTCACATTACAAAAAGAAATGAATAACAAAATAAACTTCCTAGACCTCTCCATCATCAAAGATAACAATAAACTCTCCTTTGATATTTTTAGAAAGCCCACTTTTACAGACACCACTATTCCCAATAATTCATGCTATCCCAATTCACATAAACTCGCAGCCTATAGATCAATAATACACGGAGCATTCTCCAACCTTTAAATAAACAAAATTTAGAGAAAGTATTAGATATAATCAAAAATATTGTCCACAACAACGGATTTCAGAAAAAAAACCATAGATAACCAAATTAAAAATGAACAAAAACAACTATATTTAAGACATATTTATCCACATGTTAAAAACGATAAAAAACAAACTTTTTCCTCATTGACATATTTCGGACTAATTTCTAATAAAACTGCATATATGCTCGCAAAAGACCACATAAATATCGTTTTTAAATCACCCCAAAAACTTTCCTCCCTCTTTTTCAATGCAAAAGACAAAACTCATAAATACAAACACTCTGGAGTTTATAAACTGTCATGTAATGAATGTAATAGCTGTTATATAGGCCATCAGGAAGAAATTTCGATACTAGATTTAAAGAACACCAAACATCTTTTAGATTAAACAAAGAAAACTCCAACTTTGTTAACCACTCCCATCGAACAAATCATATTTTTCCAAATATAAATAATCTACAAATATTACACAAAGAACAAAAAGGAAAAAAATTAAATATTTTAAAAGCTATAGAGATCTACAAAGACAATAAAAATAAAGATACAACCCTCTTAAATAATCAAACATATGTTCAGAATTCTACCCTGTTTGGCGTATTTTAGAAGTGTTTTTTAGATATATTTTTGAAGAAGGAATTTTATAAAAAGTTTTAAGAATATATTGAAAAATTAAAATTAGCAGAAAACGTCTGTAAAAACCTGTAAATACGCCCATAATCATAAAAAACATTAAAAAAAACTTTTTACTGTTAACAAAAAATACCTGATTTACAAACGATAATGTCATTTAACCCTTTGTAATAATATAATTTTAATTTAAGTTCATCGAAATTTAATGTTGGATAATTCCAAATTGTACCTGGAAATTTGTTATAAATCGTAAATAAACCACCTTCGTTTGTAGTATTACCTTGACAATGTAGAAAACCTACGAAACTGCTGTAGCAGATAAATAAAAAATAAGTGACAAATAACACAATAATTCGTTTCATTTCATTTAGAAATTTACATGATTCTTTTTTCGATTTTCGGAGTGTCTTTGCCTACCGAGCCACGTTTTGGTAAATCGTCGACATTTTGCGTTTCATTGAAACGATTTACCCACTTCTTCACAAACGATACTGACTTTTTAATATATTTAGCAGCCGCGGAATGTGTCATTTTAGGCCCCTTTGGATGGGAACAAAGAAAGACTGCCTGGAACCGACGCGCAAACATTTTGGATATTACATGATTTTGACGAAAGTTCGGAATTGACTGATACTTTTACTAAAAAAAATGTGACGTAGTCAAAAGTTCCCTCTACAGATTGTTCGTTAATTTGCTAGAACTTTATCTACCAAAAATGAATTATTACGAATACGTTCTCACATGACAGACTGTACTACTAGAGAGCTCGAGCTGTGGAAGATCTTTAAAAACTTAACAAATTTAAAAAATAAGTGTCATTTAATTAATGCTATAGGGGTTTTTCTTCATTATACATGGAGTTCTGAGTTATAGCAATGTTTTAAAATGTATGAACAGAACACCCAACCTTAACCTGCTTGCTTACAACTTAGTTGGTAAATAAATAAATTCAGTTCCATATATATTACTTGCAGATGAAAAGATCACGAAGGTTACTTCAGGTTTACTTCTTTTAATGCACGCAGAAGTTTCGACTTCTCTTGAATGTTCGCACAGTTGCACCACAGGAATCAAAAAACAGTAGGTCAAGTAAGAACGTGTCGCCTATAACTTGTAATCGGTAAAAGATATTTCTTTTTTTTTGAAGTTATTGTTGGCACCCCTGCAAACAATACTTTGTGGACAGAAATTCACTTCTGACCTAATTTATTTTTAAATAGTACATTATCGAACATAAGTGCTGCATATGCTTTGCATTTCGAGGATAAGTTCCTATGTAATCATCCAAAATGACGCCTATAACGGCTGCTAAGTATCACCTCCTCCTGCCCTCAACTGGGCCAGTGAGGGGCATTAGCAAGTAAGTGAAACGATATTCTCAGTTAAAAAATGTTGATGATGTATCGGAACGTGGGTCGAGAGAAAAAGTGTCAGACAAGGACGAAAAAATGATTATTAGTATATTTTACCGAAATTCTTAATTAACTTTGCGCCAAGGGCCCAAAAACTAAAGCAGAAAGGTTTGGATATATCGTATGAAAATATTCCCCGGGCTAACGATTTAAAGCGGCGGAGTGTAATTAAGAAATCATTGCTGAGCAAACAACACAGAGAGAAGCGACTCGCGTGGACAGAGAAAATATAGATCGAAGCCTGGAACACTGTAACTTTTTCTGGGGAGCTTCATTTTTGGGTTATGTTATTATACCACGAGCCAGGTCAATTTCTACTGATTCATTTAACGTCCTGTCCATGTTTGAGGATGTCTCTCAGAAAAAGGTTTTGGGAGATTCTTTATCTTTACCTACAATTTGAACGCTGAACAAATGCTCCAGGTTTACAACAAGGCATTAGTACCGATTGTCAATAGAAATAAGGAGTGGGTCCTTTAAAAGAATAACGACCCCAAACGTCACAGTAAGACATGTAGCCAGTAGAAAAGAGAATCCAGTATCGTTACACTAGATTGGCCATCCCGGTCGCCCGATGCAAACCCAATCGAGAACGCGTGGCCATACATCAAGCAGAAGCTTTGTTGTAAAAAGGTGCACACAGTGAAGCAGCTGCCTCCGCAAATTTGGGCGGTTTAGAAATCTTTGCGCCAAGAATACGCGGAAAATCTCGACGAAGTATGCCCCAAAGATGTCAGGTGATCATTGACGCTGGACAAACTACTGAATCACTAGCATTTCAATGGCAATTCTTTACTGTCGAATGATGTTGATGTTCTTACTTGACAGGTTGTACACTAAGCTTCGTGTATTTTGTACCTTTTAAATCATAGCTGACTCAAGAACCAAATTGACTTATAAAATTGAATAATGATATTAGAATAAAATACCAATTAACATAAGTCACCTTTGCAATCACTATTTAGCCTTCGTTCCACACTGTCTATTCTATATTAGCCTTAAACATAAAAGAGTTGTATGTACACTGTCCTACATAAGCGTAAAAAAAAACTATACAGAGTAGTTAATTATAATTAAAAAAAATATATTTTTAAAACCTTGGCATAAACAAACTCTTGTGAGTAATAATATATTTATTACATCCATGTTGCACCATGTCCAGCAAGACTTGTAGCTTCAAGGAGTGTATTTGCTACATGATACGATTTCCGTGTTGAATAACATTCGGTTTACGAAGTAATTAGCGGAAGATGTCTTGCGTATACTTTAAATTATGTTATTTTGCATCTGACATAAATTGGCTTTCACAAAAGTCAGCTGCCATTGTATCCAGTCTAATTCGTCCAATTCTAACGCTTTTAAAACTACAAAAGCAGCGCTTTTACCGGTTGTTGTTCATCGTTCAGTCTATGTCACTCCATCAGAATCTTATTGATTGTTGAAAATCTTTAAGAAAAGAGGCAAAATATTCATTGCAACGGTGTCTCGTATGTTATTAAATAAATTTTTCATTAACAAAATAACGCGTATTTTACTTAACAATATCTACATTATATGAAGTTTATAATTATTTTCTTTATTTTTACAAGATATCTATTATAAATAAAATCATCATGTTGTCTAATTCTGTATTAATAAAATGTTCAATATGCATAAAACACTTTTTCCAATTATTTTTAAAATTCGATTCTCAAAACGTAGGTCGTACAAAAAAAACATTATTTATGCGTAAAACCACATACAATTGGGCTAAAAATCATCCGTTAAATGTATATGAGCGAACGTATCCCGAAAACACACGTTGGTAATAAGTTTTGAAGGATAATACAATCATTATGGAAACTTAAAATACCTTATATGTAACTGTACTGTTTATGCATAACAAACGAAATTATTAATATCAAAAATATACCATATAATGAAACAATAACAGCTAAAATAAATATTATACATTGGTGTTAATATTAATGATTATATATTACGTTTTTATTAAATATCTTTTATAATAATGTAAAGGTGTGATAAAACTTATCTTGAGCGTACTGCGAAAATCCACTAAGTGTCTTTTTTTACAAATATTAGAAAGATAATTTTTGTATGTCTATTTTTTTTGCTTCTTAACAGGTTAACTTCAAGATATCATATATGGACATTTTATGTAGTCGGTCAAGTAAAAATGTGTCGTTTATAATTTGTAGTCGTTAAAAGAAATTTTTTGAAGTTACTGCTGGTACCCCCGCAAACAACGCTTTGTGGAAAAAGATTCATCTCTAACCTTATTTATAATTAAACAGTACAGGACCGCACGAGGGACCAACGACTCAGTTGTATTAGAGCTCAATGTCCAGCAACCTATTTCAAGTTTTATCCAAAAATCACTGAATTTTTCGACTATATCATGAGAAAAGATCAGGGATGTTTAGAAAAACTCATCATTCAATGAAAAATTCCAAGTAGAACACCTCGAAGAAGTTCTCCGTCCCGTTGGGTGGACCAAGGTATCCATCTTGCGAATAAACCGCTGGTCCACGAAGTGCAGGATAGAGAAATATGGAGAACATCCCACAACGCAACAAAATGACCACTACATTCTCTGGAGGGAATTAAGACCGAAGAGAGAGTAAATTATCTAACGTAAGTGCTGTATACGGTTAGCGCTTCGAGGCTGTGTTCCTATGTAATCATCCAAACGGACCGAGAATGCGCCTACAGCGGTTACCAAGGTATTCGTTAGTCGTATGAAACGATTTACACTCATCTCCAGGTTAACTATCTGAAATGGCGGAGTACAGACAAGAAACCATTGCTGAGCCAAAAGCAACTGAAGTTATGTTATCACCCCACGAGGCTGGTCAATTTCCACTAATCGACTAGTTCAGCGCACCGTGAAACACCTGTGAAGATCCTTGTTTGGGGATGCCTTTCGGGAAAAGGTTTTGGGAGACTCTTCATCTTCACCTACAATTTAAACGCTGAAAAAATGACCCAGGTTTACAAGAAGACATTAGTACCGATTGCCGAACGGTGGATTATCGATAAAAATAAGGAGTGAATTCTTCAAGAAGATAACGACCCCAAACATCGGACTAAAACGTGTAGCCAGTGGAAAGAGGAAGGGTTGTAGTAAAAAAATGTACACAGTGAAGCAGGTATCACGGCAAATTCGAGTAATTTGGAAATCTTTGCCCCTAGAATACGCGAAAGATTTCATCGAAAGTATGGCTCGAAGATGCCAAGCGATCATCGACGCTGATAGGAACTAGGAGAGCTACTGAATCATTAGCAATTTAGGATCAATCCTTTACTGTGTATAAAACTTTTAAATAACTACATTTTTAATGAACAATGTGTGCCAACGTTTTTACTTGACCGACTATATATAGATTGTCTTGACTGATTCGTTACTAGCAGATGAAGTCACCCAGTTTTTATAGCACTTCAAATTATTAATTCCCTCTTAATGTAAAAATGGGCAGGCTTTTATGCGCCCGAAGTCTTAACACACAGTGGTACACAGATATATATATATATATATATATATATATATATATATATATATATATATATATATATATAATATATATATATATATATATAATATATATATATATATATATATATATATATATATATATATATATATATATATATATATATATATATATATATATATATATATATATATATATATATATATATATATATATATATATATATATATATATATATATATATATATATATATATATATATATATATATATATATATATATATATATATATATATATATATATATATATATATATATATATATATATATATATATATATATATATATATATATATATATATATATATATATATATATATATATATATATATATATATATATATATATATATATATATATATATATATATATATATATATATATATATATATATATATATATATATATATATATATATATATATATATATATATATATATATATATATATATATATATATATATATATATATATATATATATATATATATATATATATAGATATATATAGTATATATATATATATATATATATATATATATATATATATATATATATATATATATATATATATATATATATATATATATATATATATATATATATATATATATATATATATATATATATATATATATATATATATATATATATATATATATATATATATATATATATATATATATATATATATATATATATATATATATATATATATATATATATATATATATATAAGTATATATATATATATATATATATATATATATATATATATATATATATTTTACTCGTGATGTATGCTCTGGACCGAAGAGCGGGCAGTAGCCTCTGTCCAAACCTAAAAGTGGTACTAACTCAAAACCAACTCTTGCTATTTTCATATTTAGCATGCTTCGAAATAGTTAAATAAACAGACAATGACAACTTCTAGTTTTAAACTAATAAGCCTAAGAAACTGTAAGTGTTAATTTGCTTAGCTATTATAAAATGTACTAAATATATTAAGTAAACAACAGAATTGTCTATAGGTTGGAACCAAGTTAGGACAGAACAGTGGTTTTTCGCAGTATAACCACGATATCCTCTACTATATTTTTGAAACTACAAACCAAGAACGTCCAAAAAAGTAAATAAATACATTAAAATAATAATTACTATACAATTAACACATTTTTATCACTCTAAAAAGATTAATTTTGTTGCGTTTAAATATTTCAATCACAAAAATACACCTACTAATGAGCACTGGTAATTCTATATAATGTATAGCACCCTAATGTTTTATAGTTCTTAAGGTTAAAAAATTCAAAAATATTATAGAACAAATTTTTAGGCTGAAAACCGGCTGCAAATTTTATCTTCAACGATTAACTGCATGTAAATACTTTGATATACATAACCTAGATTTACAAAAAACTAGCTGTATTTACCTGATCTAGCACCTTGTGCCCTTTTTCTTCCCCGAACTGCATTTACCGATGAAAAGAAAGCGATACAACAATAATGAAAATATTTAAACCGTTGTGAGGACGACCCTCTTCTATCTCTCAAAAACCAATATAAGCTCATTTAATGAACAGTGTATATCGAAAGAAATAAATAATTTTACCAATTGCATTTGTCCCTCATTCTATTTTTTATTGAAACCACTCAGCATCATCAGGAGCGATGATTGACTTCAATCAATCATCACTCCTGACATGGTTAGCGAAACGCGCGTCGAGTGCAAAAATAAAGTAATAAAGTATAGTGGCGATATATACTGAGTAGTGTCATTTTGCTAAAGATTCCAAAATCCCAACATAGTTTCTATTGAAAGTTTTTTTGGATATTTGAATTTGGAAAAGATTGATTAAGGGTACCGAAAATACTTTTTCGCACTTCCTACAAGACATTCGATTCGTTCCGGCTCTGCCTTTAAGAATCATCGGACCGTAACTCTAACAAGTCAGACCAAAAGGTATTTCTTTTTACATTTAGTTAATCTGGGACGGTAAATTCTTGCAGTGGGATCTTGGCCTATTTTCTATATTACTTAGAAATTGATCTCAAATAAAATATGACTTCCAAAGCAGTGAAAAGAAATAAAGATATACTTCTGACAACTGATCAGAAGACACTAGCATTTATTGAGATCAATCTCAAAACATTAACTGTTAATACTAAAGCAAAAGTACTAAAAGAAACAACGAATGTTTGCTCTATATTTTTACAAACTTCTTTGTTCGCCTACTTTTATATCTATTCGAATAAATTGACTTTTTATTTTTGGGACAACGCTAAAACCGATGGTTAAAAAGCAAAAGATCATTAAACTTTTTTTTAGCCAAAAAAAAAAACTAAAATAAGTTGATATGAGTTTTTATGGAGAATGTTTCACTATTTAACCACCGAAAGAGCTGTTATTTTATAAATATTTTAAAGCATTAATTGACGAAATACTGTATTTTGATCATTCCCTAATTGTAATGTGCCTAAAGTTTAATTTTTGTTATTAATAGCAGCTATTCTTTTTATTTTATTTTAGATTGACGGACGCCTATTTCTCAATATTTTGCAAAAAAAGCCGAAAATTTTCGAATTTAAACTTATTTTATAAGAAAATGGAAAGTATAATTAATAACTGCCAAAATTAAACCAAGTCCATATTTCGGCAAATGACGATACAACACAATTTTTGGCACTGATGGAAACGAATAAGTTTACGAAACTGCTCTTTCCCGTCTAGTTCCACAGATTTTTTGCGATCGAAAAAAAACAGAGTTTTATGAGTACTTGGTGAAATTACATTAATGGTATAAAATAAAGTGTGACGGTCGAGGTTGTATGAAAATATAGTCAGTCAATTTTGACCAATTCGACACTGTGTACTTATCTCATTCCATCGCCTATTTATTAAGTTATTAATTAACTGTTCCGAATAATTTATAAATACTAGTAGTATTATGTTCTTTGGATTTCTGACACACAATCTTATATGGCTGCAGTCAATTTCACTTTAACATTTAAAACAAATGAAAAAATTTGGACTTACTGAATATTTCTTTAAACCTTATAACCTAATTAGAATATTGAAATCAATTATGTCATGTACAATGAGACTGCATTCTCGACGCAACGAGTTGACGCGTACCGCCGAGCGGATATTTTACCTCTAATTTGCAATATATAGAACTTAGCTCATTTTAAATCTAGCCTGTAATTGCATAAAGTACTTTCAAAACCATGTTTTTCGGAGCTTCAATCGGGAAAATCTTCGAAATCAGACGAGCCAATTTCATAAATAGACTCGTTTTCCCCAGAAAAAATACCATCTCAACCATCCTATGCGAATCGGCATAACATAAAGGACAAATCGGCATAACAAAAAGTACAAATTTGGACTGTGTTTATTGCTTTCCCAACGATCTAGCTATCTCGGGACGCGTTATTCAATCATTTCACCACAACTCGTCAGTCGAGATAGGATCGGCACAAAAGCGAACAAAAATCAATACTTTACCGTCGTATTCGCGAAACATAGCAGTAAGATACAAATTATATCTCTCGATGACGTCAACTCAATATTAAATCATACAAAATAATTTATAACTACCAAATAATTTTTTATAGTTAATTATTTATAATTCTAATCAGAGATGTGGCGCTATCTGACCGTTATTTTAACAATTGTAACGGCGAAATGCTTTGCTAAAAATTCCCTTATCAATCTGGGACACGGTCTTTGATAAAGGGAGGGTATGGTTTTAATTTTAGATTGACATCAGCCAGAGATACGGCATGTATCTTAGGACTAAATAAGCAAATAATTTAAATTTGTTTTATATGTTATTAGGCCAATTTTTAAGGTTCGATTCCTTGTTCAGGGAATAGTGATACACAATGACCCATAAAACATAATGAAAAGACGATAATCTTAGTTACATGTGGTGTCACCAGTTTGTATATAAAATTTTCGACCATAGCACACGATAGACTTTTACTATGAAGCACAGAGCTTACCATAATCATATATCTTAAAAAATATATTAAATAAACAGGCGTCTATATGGTACACCCTTTATTAGATACTACGTTTCCCATATTTCCGAATTATCCAGGGTCTCCTCTAACTTAAAGATTTATTTTTAAGGTTATAATACACACTAAGATAAGTCCCTGCGCAAACTATAGTCCTTATAAAAAATGAACAACAAACGAGGTATTTCTTTCTTCTACCCATTCTCTATCTTCTGGGTATAGGCTCCTCTCATCGTACCAACGTTATTGAGGTCTGCCAGTACTTCTAGTCACTCGGCTCCAGTTATCAAAATTGCTGGCCACATGGCAAACCCAGTTCCATTTGAGGATAGGTATTCTTTTAATCCTAAGTCTATGGAAGCCAACAAAGATCGGGAAGGCTGGAGAAAAACAACAGAAGCAGCCCTTACTTGAAGCCACCAAGTTCTTTCGAGAATAATATGACTAAAGAAGATTATTCTAATTATGTCCTGGAATGTTGTATTCCCTATCCAAATTACTTTCTGGTAGCCACTACCATATGTTGTTACTGGCAGAATGCAATCATTATATAATATACTTTTAAGTTTTAAAGGCAGTTTGGACTGAAAGACTTCCTTCTTTTTACCGTAATCCGCCCATCCTAAGCGCACCCTTCCATTGATTTCAAGTTCTTCATTCACTTTTCCCATTGTAGCCTTCTGTCCCAAGTATACATATGAATCTACCCTTTCCACTTGTTGCCCGTGTATGGATATTGCGTCATTAATGGCTGTTTGTTCGTTGGTTATGATTTGGTTTTTGTGATGTTCATCTCTAAACTGACCTTTTTTGCTTTGGTTTGTTAATTTTTGGAGCATTCGTTTCAATTCGTTTTCGACAAAAAGTGCGATATCATCAGCAAATCTCAGGTTGTCGAGTTTCTCTCCCGGATATGTTAACTCCCCTATTCTCCCAGTGAAAGCTCTTGAAGAAATTTTCTACTTCCAGAGTAAGTATTTTGGGTAATATGATGTCGCCCTGTCTCACACCTCTATTATTTTGTACTTCCTTGGTATCCTCTGGTAATCTCACGTTCAGTTTTGATTGCTCATTGGTTTCTTAATTACCCAGAATTCCACTGTATCAAAAGCTTTTCGAAAGTCGACAAGCCCCATGTTAAATAATAAAGATAATAAGGGATATATCTCATTTCTTGCACTTGTCGAAACGAAATATAGCCCTTATTATTTAACATTTTAAGTGTGGACTTGAATTAATTTGAGTTTCAGTACATTTTTAATAAGTCAGTGAACTTCCTAATTCTCGATTCTGTCATCTTTCAGCTTGCCTAGGTAAGTGTTTTTTTCATATTATTTTTGTACAATTTTAGTATCGACTACATTTGACAAAGCGACTTTAATAAGTGAGTACTATAACAGGGAAAAAATATTGCCCCAAGTAAAATGACACCCGGTGTAGTCTAAGATTAGTCGTTATATCAAAAAGATGAAAAATACTGCCAAACAAACATATCACAGTATCTAGGCAGAGTTATGGCAGAAATTATGGAAGAGATTGTTATACAACAAAAAGACAAACTTCATTAAGAACACTGGGAAACTTAAAAGAACAAGACACGAAAAAACCTGCATTGAATTAAGCGTATTTGTGGCCTACTAACTAGGCGCAGGACTAAAGCATAACTACTACTACAAAAAGACAAAATAACTAAGGAGATGCTAAACAAAACAAGGAACTCTATAAACCACTCTAAAGAGCTATTAATCTGCATTTACTATTCGCCCACTTTTCTTGCAACTTTTTATGCTCCTCCATGTCTTTTGCTGTAACTTGCCGCACCTGTCCGCTCAGCTTACGTGGGTCCAGGTTAGCTCCGAAAGTTTGCACTCCTTTCGCTAACTTACTTAAAGGCGAAAATAGTTCCTTTGCGCTACTTACTGGACTAGCTAATCTATGTTTTAATCCAGAATCGCTTTGACTCTGGGTTATATTTTTCTGAATTTCGTAGTCTGATGAAGACCTATCGATATTTTTATGTTCCACGATCGAACTGGGATCGTCTATTTCGCTAGAAGAGTGACTGTGTCTTTGGTCTAATTTGAGAACATTTGGTGGTTCCAGTTTTTGTTCGGATATGTTAACGTCTTCAGAGTTGACCTGTAAAATTTAATTGTTTTCAATATATTCGGCAAAAAAAATTAAAGGTTTTTTTTTTAGTTAAACAATACAAGTTTTGAATATTAGGCGTATTCGAATTAAAATAATTCAATATATTGAAATAGATTATACCTTGGCTCAAATGTTGGAAGATTCACTGCTTTTTTGGCAATTTTGACATATTTAACAAAATTTTGAAGTCCCTTTTACCAGCCTCTTCGCCTGTTAACAATGTTGCCAAAAGTTCAAATTTTTCATAAAATATAACATTTAGACAGAAAGTATTTCCTTGATTTGCAAGTTAACAACACAAAAATTAAATAATAAATATTATCTATGTTCCTGCACAATATTATAAAATTGATAAAAATTAACTGTGAAACGTTTACACTGCTTACGGAAAATTAATAGATGCAAACACTCTACTCAGCTATTCCCTTCTCTGATAGATGGCAGCAAAAGTAAAGTATTAGTAAAATAAGTGAAGTATTCAATCTATTCCCTTAAAAATTATGACGTTCGACGCTAATTTTTTTTACAAATGTAAACTTTACAGGGCGTAATAGTTTTACCATTTAGTAAACTTAAGAATAAATAGTGAACGTTGCTGTTGTACTAATTTTGAGTGGGAAGCGTCTCTGTTCCCTAGAGTTTAGACAGTGTTTGAGTCCGACTAAGTATTTTCTTATCCTCGCTTGTAGCATTTTGTAATAGAAAATTACAACCTGGTGTCGGTGTGTCGGTAATAAAATTGAAACATTTTTTTTAACGAAAATTTAGTGATTATTGGTTTTGGACAGAAAATTCTTGGTGCATTTTAATCTGTTTAGAGAATAATTATTTTTAAAAGACTGTACGTCAAATGTAGTTTGTTCTCACTGCATCATTTAGAATTATTTTAATCTGTTAAAAAGTAAAATAACAATCTATTAATTTTAAGCATGATAACATTGTAACAGTTCAAGTTATTTTCAAAAATTAAGCGAGTTGCCTTTGATCTATCTATTTACCAACGCAACATGTACATGCGGAAAAACCGTAAATCTTCATGGGCGATATCATTAATTATGGCGGAGCATCATTTATCATTACTTTCCCGAAGATATAAATATACAAAACGATTTTCTTAATACCTTGAAGATATATCAAGCATTTTATTTGAGATTCATATAATTTCTTGTTTTAAAAGTGGATAAGGTGAAACCCCTTGACATATTACTGTATAATTAACGAAAACCCTGCAAATATTACTAAAATGATTAAAACGAGTAAAAAGGCTCACTTGTATATCAGGCATAGCACCAATAGTAACATTTTGCATAATGCTGGAGAGTTGCATTTGATCTAACTGCGAAGAATCGACTCTGTTAAATAAATTTCGTTTTTGTTGTAGGGTAGCTTCACATTCCTTTGTACTATTTGTTTCACTCTGATTGGTTTGGCCCATCACTATTCCCACGCCTGGTAAAAATACGTCTTCGCTGCTAACTATAGGTGTTTCTGTACATTCTAAACCTAAAAAATAATGATCAAAGAACATTTTATTTAGAATAACAGTTACAGTATAAAACAAATCCTAAAAATTATATCATACCTTTTTCTATACTAGCATTACTACTACTGTCAGAAGCGTACTGAAGAGACCCACTTTCGGGCGAAACGTGCGGCTGAAATATAGAATTTTCGTATTCTTCTTCAGAGTCGCTGGAAGTTTCTTGCTTATCTCGTTGCCCGATGGTAAAGTTTGGTTTTCCCCTCAGTTTGGATTTAAAAGATATTTTGTTCAGTTTTGAAAATTGTTGACTCATGTTTGAGATCGCTTTAGAACCTACGAAAACAAATATGCGATCAAATAGCTTCAAAATAAAAATCTTAATAAGGTTGCAGAAATTAAAAAAAAAAAAAAAAAACACTTTTTTTCATTTATATCCGATCCACAGCCATAGTCACAATAACCGTAATCCCACCTACTTTGCGATCCATAACGTAAAAAACATAAACTCTACAGAGCAAAGTCTAAGCATTTATTAGGCTTCAGAATATTCCTGTAGCTTGTCCTTTATTTCCATATATTCACACTATCCAAGATTAAAACGACTGCCAACATCAGGCTTACCAGGCCAACAGCGTCAAGACAACAGTGTTTAATCTACTTTTGTACACCTGTTTTTTTGTCTCGCCGAGTCCAAAATTAAATCTGTTCTGCAGTTTGAGACGGAAAACTCATTTCTTCGGGTAAGTTCTCGATTTTTTTTTCACTGTTTCGTTTGTTTTTGATTCACTCTAAATTTCCGGTAAAGCAGACCGTTCTTATTTCTCTGTAAAGATTCGTTCCTGAAATACCCTGGCACCACGTTGTGAAGTCGATAAAGTAAAGTTATACAATAGGTGGTGCCCAAATCTAAAGAAAAAACATACTCAGCAGGATTCTCAATAACTGGAATCCACTCTCTCCAACGGAAGAGTATGTCGTTCGCACAGGCAAGTATATAAAACAAGATTATGCCCGTGTCTGAGGTATCAAACGCGTTAAATAAAGACATGACTGTTATTATGTAAAACCATCTACGAGGTAATTAGTGTTCCGTACGAAACACGAAGTGAGGTGTCTGTCTGTCTGTCCGTCTGTCTGTCACACCCAATTTTCTATTTGACGTAGAAAGTTAAAATTTGGCACTAATATAGAAACTGATGGCCTCATCAGAGCCGTGTAGTTTTGAAAGTTAAATTTTTTGGGGGGTGAAGTCTGAAGCGACAAAAAAATTTTTTTACTAGGTCATCGAGTGGGGTGTCAAATGAAAGCTTGTAAAAACACGAGGTCAAAAATATATATAATGTCTTACGTGTGCACACTTTTCTTTATATTATTTTGAAAAAATCGCGAAAAATCGCTGTCCCCCCTCTATCTCGAAAAGTATTGATCCAAAAATTTTGAAAAAATTACCTTTAATAATTTATCTGGTATATAGAAAAAAAAAAAATTTCAAGGTCATCAGTTTTCAGTAA
Source organism: Pachyrhynchus sulphureomaculatus (assembly GCA_019049505.1). NCBI lineage: Eukaryota > Metazoa > Arthropoda > Insecta > Coleoptera > Curculionidae > Pachyrhynchus > Pachyrhynchus sulphureomaculatus. The sequence goes on from CM032456.1 coordinate 95,839,016, forward strand.
AGATCGGAAACAAACTTTGTTGAAAATTCATTTGGGATGTGTTTTATGAAGTCTGATCATTTTATACCTCCGTAACAAAATTTTTTATTTCAGAAGCAATAAACGTACAGAACACTAATTGCGCAAGTTCAACTTGCACTTGACCGGTTGTTTATTTTAATCTAACGATACTTACCAGCACTTTTAATAGCAGATAATTGTGTCTCGGAAACATTTCTTGTAATTTGAGGTATATTAACCAAATCCAAGTAAATATTGCTAGTACTTGTGGTTCTTCCCTGTAATATTTTCGATTTTCTTCTATCCAATGGCTGGCCCATATTAAACGGTACCGATGGTAAACCTGCTATGTCAATAGCTACAGAGAACGCTTCGCCGATAGTTTTAAGGGATTCTAAAAGAAGATATATTTCATTTGAAACAAGTACAGAGACTTTGGTGAGAAAATACGGCTGGCGACGAATAAATGAAAAATGGTTCGGTCAACCTTCTGTATTTAGTCATAAACCAACACCTATGCATTAGCATTCGTTAAAAGGTCATCTTCAAAGTTAATTCTCTGGAAATTAAAACTGGGTATATGCTACATATTGCGCCAATTTTTAATATAACTGAAATAAACACTTATGTTAGTTCTAAATTTCCACTATATTTTAAATCTTCTGACAATTTTTTCGGTACACAGTACACAATAGTCAGATAATCGGTAACTGCTACCAATTATCTAATTATCTGACGAAGGTACTGTATACCGAAACAACTGTCATAAGATACAAAATATAGTGGAAATTTAGAACTAACATAAGTATTTATTTCAATTATTATGAATTTCCATGAAGTAACGGCTACTCGTTTAAAACACATGTCAGCAAAAATCCACGAAAGAAAAGGAAAACAACATCCAAACAACAAATAAAACTAAAGGTCGCAACCTATAATGCGAGAACAGCAGCATCAGAGGAAAAATTGACTGAGATCGAGATGGAACTTGGTAAGATCAAATGGGGTGTAGTCGGTATGAGAGAGACCAGAAGGAGAGGTGAAAATCTAGAAACATTGAAATCGGGCAAAACATTCCATTACTTCGGTGAAGAACAGGAATCATGAGGAGGAGTGGCGTCCCTTATACATAAACGGCTATCGGAAAACATAGAGGTTATCCACGCAGTATCTACAAGAATGATATATCTGATACTAAGACTAAATACTCGATACAAACTAAAAATTATACAAGCATACGCACCTACCTCGGACCACAAAGATGAGGAAGTAGAAACATTTTACGATGATATAACCAAAGGATTAAGCCAAAACCCTACTTATTTTACGATACTATGCGGCGATTTTAATGCCAAAATAGGAATAAAATCTGATCTAGCCGAATATGTTTGATAGCCCGGAAAGAAACGAAAGAGGCGCCACTTTATTGAACTTTCTATTGGAGAACAACTTATACCAGGTGAGTAGCTTCTTTCATAAAAAACTACAAACGAGATGGACGTCGAGAAGCCCGGACGTCAAAACACGAAACGAAATTGATTACATAACAACAGTATTGAACAGCTTTACAACCAGTAGTGACCTCCGAATGGTCAGAGCCACGGTAGAGATAAACATCAGAAAAGAAAGAAACAAAATGATAAGGGAAAAGAAAGTAAAAGTATGGGCACAACCTAAAGATAAACAAAAATTTGTTGAATATATAAATAAAGAGCTTAAGAGAATATCTACAAACGACATAAATAAATTAAACAACTCAATAACGAACATAATCACAGAAGCACAAATAACATTTTGTGCACAAGATAGTAAGGAAGAAAGGATCAGCTCCAAGACGAAGAACAAAATGGAAAGTAGAAGGAAGCTACTAAAAGACAAAAATGTAGGACAAGAGATAAATTCCGCAAACAAAGAACAAAAGCTATCAGAAGAGATATTAGAAGATATAAAAACGATAAAATAATACTATTGAAAAGAATGGAAATATTAAAGTACTTCGATGGAAACTGACGGATGGCAAGAACGAAATTATAAGACTTAAAGGTAAGAAAGGGATAATGAAATCAAGTAGAGAAGAAATGATAAACATCGTAGAAGAATTCTACCAGACACACCCTTAAACGCAATTTTTGTGGATTTCCAAAAGGCATTCGATACAGTAGAACCAGTATTAATACTACGAGCACTAAAAGAATGCAGAATCGATCAACGATATTCCAACATTATCTATAACATATACGAAAACGCAACAACAGTTAAACTACACACTAACACTAAAAAAATCAAAATAAAAGGAGGAATTAGACAGGGAGACACTATGTCTCCGAAACTCTTCACTGCAGTTCTAGAAATGCATTCAAAACTTTAGAGTGGAAAACCAGGGAAGTAATAATCGATGGGGAAAGACTGAGTCAGTTGAGATTTGCGGATGACATAATTTTAATATCGGACAACTTGAGAGAAGCCAGAGAAATGCTGGAAGAACTACAACAGGCGACACAGAAGGTAGGACTGAAAATAAATTACAACAAAACTAAAATGATGACCAACTTAATACCTAGCGAACCGATAAGAATAGGAGACGAGGAAATAGAAATCGTTGATAAATATACCTATCTAGGATATGAAATTAGAATAGGTACGGACAACCAAACATGTAAACTCCCCAGATGAATAGCCTTAGGCTGGGCAGCTTACGGAAAGCTCAGAAATATATTCAAAGCGGACATTCCGATAAGATTAAAACGAAGAGACTTTAACCAGTGCGTCTTACCAGTTCTAACATACGGGGCTGAAACATTAACTCTTACAAAGACAACTGTTAAGAAACTGCAAATAACACGTGTCCGAAATGAAGAAATAAGGAGGAGAACGGGTGTGGACGACATAATAGCATGTATAACAAGATTAAAATGGAGATGGGCCGGCAATGTGGCAAGATTACAGAACAATAGGTGGACAAAGAAAATTTTAAATGGCGTCCGAGAGCCGACAAGCGCAATCGAGAAAGACCACCAACAAGATGGTCAGACGACCTAAAAAGAATCACAACTAATTGGACCGTAACGTCCCAAAATAGAGAACACTGGAAACGTCTAGAGGAGGCTTACGTCCAAGAATGGATAGGGGAGGGCTGAACTAGAGAGAGAGAATGGCTACTTCAATTGAACACTTTGATATACTCTCTCTTTTAACAGAAATGAATCTTTAAAATATTGAAACGCGTTAGAGTTAGGTCGTGACTAAATAAAGAAAGTTGGCGGTACTTTTCCAATTTTCTTTTAAGGAATATTAAAGTGTTGTAAGCGATGCTTTTTTTAAATATCATTTAAAAATTGTAATTTTTTTACCTATTTCTTCCTCAACACTTTTGATAACCACAGCCATATTATTAAAAAATCTCAACTGAGTACTCCTAAACATATGATAGTATCCAGAAACTTCGTTTACTTTGTAATTTATTCTTAAACAATATTTATTCTTATTAGTCTTAAATAGAGTGTTTAACGATTGCGGCATGCCAAATTCCAGTAAATCCACCTCTTTTAGTTCTACTTTTTGGTATTTGGTAACTTTGTCTACCTAAAAAAAGTAAAATATGATTTTATTATTTGTTTAGGGTCATGTAGGGAACAGTGACTTGGTCGGGTACAGTGACTCAGGCACGCTTTGACAGAATAGGAAAGAGCTATCTATCTGTCACTTCACTCATCGGAAACTCGAACGCATCTAAATTAGTCGGCTGTCAACTCTGGGGACACTTATGCGTGATAATGTGCGTAAAGTATTTGAATACCGAGAAAGTTAATTTAAAATGTGAGTTCAAGCTGTTATTACTGTATTATTTATAACAATTTATAAATTGTATTGTTTCAGTCAAAAAGTAGGTCTATTCTAGCAAATACAGACGAGTCTTTCATAACCTCTTGACTAAACTTTACATCAATGTTCCGCGACAATCAAAAATGGCGACAAAGTCCACAATGTGTGTGTACTTCTATAGTGTTTTTTTTTTTATGGGTCTAGCACACGTGCTGCAGGGACGTCCCTAAAGCACTCCAGGAGCGGCACGTGTGCGGAAAAAGCGATTCACGTTGTTCTTGAATCGCTGTAAACTGTACTCAATGGGAAACACAGCGTTGGGCAAATTATTCCAAAGGGATGATGTTCTCCATATAAAAGACTGCTTGAAAAGCGTTGCACGCGGAGTAACAAGCTGAACCTCAGACGGATGTGAAGCTCCGGCGCGACGTGTATTTCTAACATGCACCGCTTTGGGACGAATTAAGCGGGCTACATCCTTCGAACACTTTCCATGAAAACGAACGCAGGCAGATTGCGTATCAATTTGCTTTACTCAAAAATGTTAAAATGCCTCCTTCTTGGAGAAAAAATGAGATGGCCGGTAAAGACTGGCTGATATCATTCAGGCGTAGATATAACATAGTTTGTTTTAAGGCGACCAGAGCCTTGCAGTCTCGAAAGGACCACAGCTTATAACCGGAAAAATGTGGTTAAGTTTTATGACAAACTAGGAGATTTGATCAATCGCAACTCTGCATTTATGGATGGAAATCGGATACTTAATCTGGACGAGACCTCCACTATACCGATACATATACCTCAAAAAGTTATTGCTTCGAAAGGCAAGAAAACTGTAAGCAAAGTCACAAGCAGAAAAAAGGGAATCGCTGACAACAACGTGTTGCATTATAAGCGCAAGTGGCATTGCTTTACCACCTATAATGGTCTTTCCTCGAAAAAATTTTAAAGAACACTTGATTAAAAATACACCACCAGGGACACTTGGATTGGAATCATCCTCCGGCTGGATGAACTCCAGCATATTCCCAGAGATCATAAAACAGTTCATAAAACACTCTAATGCATCTAAAGATAATCTATCTATTTTCATAATGGAAAACCATGAGTCCCACTCAGCATTAGATTTGGCAAAGAATGCAGGTGTTCATAGCCTTACCTTACTCCCTCATACATCAGCCAACCACTTGCTGTGGGAATATACAGTATACAAATAACATTTTGTATCTGAAGAATAAGCCAGAGAGTTCCTAATAGTTACCTTCCTATTAATTTGTTCTTTTGACTTAGTTTATTATTATATTATTGATCTCTGTCTAACGATACCTGATTTAAAACAATAAGGATACTGATGTTTTGAGAAAATGAGTGATGTTTTGTTTTCAGAAGTTAATTGAATGTTGATTGTCCTGGTTACTGATGTTAATGACGTAATATCACTTACCTTTGTAAGAATTTAATATAATATAAAAAATTTTGGCAATATATTCAGTTTATTTCATTATTTACGTACTACTGGGTCACTATGTACTCTTAGAGCCACTGTGTACTCTAGGGATGAACCACTGTGCCCACGTACACAGTGACTCAATTCCCATTGGTTGGCTAAGAGTTTATGATAGGTCTGAAAAGTTTTGTCCATAACTCTCATTGTCCTCAGAGAGCGTTCTTTACGAGTAGCAGTCATGGATTTCTTGTAAAACTTTCACTGTCAACGCTGGTGTGCCCCAAGGATCCATACTGTCTCATATCCTCTTTCTCGTTTATAATAACGATCTGTTGGAAAAGACCAGGAATCCCATCTACAGTTTTACAGATGACAGTACGCTTATTTCTTCATTCACTTTGAAGGCTCTGCTCCCAAATATACACTGTATTTATAGGATCTTCGTCAGAAGAGAGCTCTTCGCCTGATTGGAGGCCCAGAACTGACTAGCAACCTTGATGCGTTGGAACGATTGGCGACTTGAGTCTAATCTACAAGTATTTTCACGGAAAGTATTCGATGGATGTAACCCGATTAATTCCTCCCAAAGCGGTGCATGCTAATACTTCACATCCGTATGAAGTTCAGCTCGTCACTTCTCGTATAACCCTTTTCTAGCAGTCTTTTATATGGAAAATCACATCCCTTTGGAATGATTGTGTGTGTTTCTCACAGAGCACAAATTATAGCAATTAAAGAATAACGTAAATCGCTTTTTCCACACACGCGTCGCTGTTGTAGCGCTTTAGGGATTTCCCTGCAGCACGTGTGCTATGCCAATAAAAAATAAAAGTCGCCGGATGCAAACCCAATCGAGAACGTGTAGTCATAAATCAAGCAGAAGCCTCGTAGTAAAAAGGTGGACATAGTGAAGCAGCTCTCATGGCAAATTCGGGCAATTTGGAAATCTTTGCCCCAAGAATACGCGGAAAATCTCGTCGAAAGTGTGCTCCGAAGATACCAGGCGATCATCGATAATGATGGGGACTGGACGAAGTACTGAATCATTAGCATTTTAAACGGAATCCTTCACTGTCGAATGATGTAAAAAACTTTTTAATAAATAGATTTTTTAATGAACAATGCGAGGTACGTACTTATTTGACCGACTGTAAATAAACGAAATACGAAGACAATGATGACCGCTGATCCATTTACCCAAACCCAAAACTGAACAAGGGTAATGTGATAACAGAAGCTCAGACTATAGAGTGCTACTAATAAAAGCGCATTCATTAGATTCAAAAGTACTTACCTGATCATCATAATCAGCAACATAATAAGAATCCCTAGTAAGTATTAGTATAGAATCCATCTCAGTTTCACTAGGATCTCCAGTTGTAGGGTCGGCATTAATAAGACCCCATGCTCCGACAACCAATTCCGGCTGACTTATAAGCATCTTTTTACAGTCTTCTATGAGAAGTTTTACATGTTCTGCTGTTGCTATGCTGTCTTCCTCGTAATTTGATCTTGATTCGTTAAAGACGTCCTCTGATACATAATTTCCTACGATAAATACGAAACTTTTGTTAATTTATACTATTAAATATACCATATCATCGCTACTCCTTTATATGTAATGACCCAAGTAAATAAGTTAAAAAAAAGAAGATTCTCGAACTGAAGGGTGTGGTGTATAAATAAGTTCAAATTACGCAAACGATCAAGCCTTCAATGTGCCCAAAAGAGCGAAGTACTCATAGACTCAATTTTGTTAATCAAATATTTGAATGCTGTTTAACATTGACCAACATCTCGTTCTCGGCTGGAGCACGTATCCACCTTAACGGCCAGGTCAATAAATACATTTGCCGTTCTTGGAGTACCAAAACCCTTTATATCATCCTACAGCAGCTACTTGGGCTGCAATGTCAGTCTGTGGTATCGGACCGTACTCCTTCGAGGATGATAGAGGCCGCGTAGCAGCTGTTAACTTTACAAGATTTGGAAGGTTGCAACACACCTTTGGCGGGCATTCCAGACTTTTTCCGAAATAAATTGATTTCCAAACGAGTTGACATTAGTTGGCCCCCACGTAGTCCAGAATTAACTACAGTTACGGTAATAATCGAGGCTTCATAGAACAACTAAAAGAAAATATTCAACAAGAGATGGCAGTGATTAGGGAAACCACGAACAGTAGGAAATAAGTGAAATAAACCCTAAATTTCAAAACACTTTTAAAAATTATTATGGTTAATTTTTATTGTAGTTGAAATCCCAAAGTTTCTTGTCTCGGCAAGCTTTTCCAATAACGTTCAGGGAAAAATAAAGACGGCCCTCAAAGTAGCCCGAACCAAAGATCACTTCTTCACACCTTTTTTGTATGGAAATGTTCTTTAGAGATAGTGACCTTTAAATTGCTTATAACGTTTTACAATGGCTTTTATTCTTCGTCGAAATTAACCAATGAGTACATTACCGTATACATTATACGAGGCTGGTTTGAAAAGTCCGTGCAAAGTCCGAGAGATGGCACCACCGGCGCGTATCGAGGTCATGTTTAGTTAGTAGCATCTCTTGAATGAACGCACACCAAGTTTCAGCCATATTGGTCTATTTCTTTGTGTTTGGCATTCGTGTGAATCAAGGAAGTCGAGTGATTTTCAAGAAATGGACGAAAAAGAATTTCGTGTGGTGATTAAACATTACTTTATGAAAGGCAAAACGCCTCAGGAGACTAAAGAGAAGCTTGATAAACATTATGGTGACTCTGCACCTTCGATTAGAACAGTTTATAAGTGGTTTCAAAATTTTCGGACTGGCCATATGGGCACAAGTGACGCTGAACGTTCTGGACGGCCTGTGGAGGTTACGACTCCAGAAATCATTGATCAAATCCATGATATGGTGATGGATGACAAAAGAGTTAAGGTGCGTGAGATTGCTAGTGCTGTGGGCATCTCGACTGAACGGGTACATAATATTTTGCATAAACATTTGGACATGAGAAAGCTATCCGCAAGATGGGTGCCGCGATTGCTCACGCTTGACCAAAAACAGAATCGTGTGAAGTGTTGCAAGGATGGTTTGCAGCTGTTCCAGAAGAATCCGGAGGACTTTAAGCGTCGTTTCGTCACTGTGGATGAAACATGGATACATTACTATACTTCTGAGACCAAACAACAATCTAAACAATGGGTTACCAAGGGGGAAACTGCACCAAAAAAGGCGAAGACCGTTCCTTCGGCTGGAAAGGTTATGGCGACTGTCTTTTGGGATTCGCAAGGGATAATTCTCATCGACTATCTGGAAAAGGGTAAAACTATTACAGGTGAATATTATTCATCGTTATTGGACCGTTTGAAAACCGAGCTGCAAGAAAAATGCCCGCGATTGGCCCACAAGAAAGTCCTTTTCCATCACGACAACGCACCAGCACACACCTCAGCAGTTGTGGTCGCAAAATTAATGGAAATAGGATTCCAACTCGTTTCACATCCCCCCTATTCTCCAGACTTGGCTCCCTCGGACTACTATTTGTTCCCCAATTTGAAGAAATGGCTGGCGGGACAAAGATTTTATTCAAACGAGGAGGTGATTGCATACACTAATGGATATTTTGCAGACTTGGACAAATCCTATTATTCGGAAGGGATCAACAAACTAGAACATCGTTGGACGAAGTGTATAAGCCTAAAACGAGACTATGTCGAAAAATAAAAAAGGTTTACCCCAAACACATAAGTAGTTTTTATTTTTGCACGGACTTTTCAAACCAGCCTCGTATTACCGATTTTTACTTCCATGAAAATGAAAGTATGGTGATAGTTGTTGTTCTCCTTCAGTTTTGAAGGCTAGGTCCACTCGCCTCCAAAGAACCTCTTATTTGCTTAGATAGTAAGTGATATGAAGTTCCCTTTCCCGCAAAGAAAGGCACCGAATATCACCAAATGCGATTTCAGTTGATAGTCCAGTAAGCAGGGGACAAAAAGTGGTCATTTCCGGAAAAAAATGTAGAAGATTTTTCTAAATTGTTCCTTATATTTTTTGAGGTCCTGAATCCGAACTTTGAGTTTTGAGTAAAATTCATAAAAGCGGCGAAGAAAATTCTCGGTTTTTAATTTTTCACTTATAACTACATTAAATTTCGAACAAATTATGTTCTACAGGGTTTTTTGTCAGGTTTATCCGCAAAAGCGCTTTGAAATTTAGTGATATTTCTTTCATTTCTCACTCGCAGCTCTATTTTCACGATATATATTTAATTAAATTATTAAGCTACATTTGTGACCAGAAGAGCAAGCTCAGAGTGAACAAAGAGGGAGTTGCTCTTGACTTAGAGCTGTCCGAAATTTCAAAGCACTCAAGCTGCTAAACCGTTTGCCCGATAAAAAAAAACCTATGGAACATAATTGTGGTTTATTTTTATGCAGGAATACTTTTCTCGAAAAGTGCGCAGTTTTCCAGTTATAAGCGAAAAACTGAAAAAGGAGTTTTTTTTGGCTGTTTTTTTTTGCATTCTACTCAAAACACACAACATTTACAAGGTGTCAAAGTTAACATTCGGATTCAGCACTCCAAAAAAAACATGAAGAACGGTGGAGAAAAAACTTCTATATTTTTTTCCTGAAATGCCGACCTTTGTTCCCTGTTTACTGGACTATTAACTGAAATCGCATGCGGTGATATTTGGCCGCGTTCTTTGCGGAAAATCGAACCTCATAGTATCTACTATCTAAGCAAACAAGAGGTTCTTTAGAGGCGAGTGGAGCTAATCTTCAAAAGAGTTGATTGATTGGTCCGTTACTTTGTGACAGTACATTTTAACAATAATTTTATTAATTGACACTAAATATAATTTTTGTTAAGATTTACAAATGCGTTATCGCGTAATACAACAACATTTTCCAACGCTTAAGTGTAGTTGTACCACGAAATCGCGATAACGCATTTGTACATCTTTACAAAAATATATTTAGTATCAGTTAACAGAGTAATTAAGTAATTTTATTGTTAATCTTCAAAACTCAAGGAAAACAAAGACTATCACCATACTTCCATTTTTATGGAAATAAAAATCGGTAGTATAATATATACGGTAATGTACTCATGTTCGTTGCATGATTGTGTAATTTTAACAAGTTCTTTGAAGAATAAAAACCATGGAAAAATTTTATAAGCCATTTAGATTTCACTATCTCTAAAGAACATTTCCATACAAAAACCGTGTGTAATCAGTGACTCTGGTTACTACCTAGAAAAAAGTCTGGTTATGAAATATTATTTTTTTACTACATTTTCATATTAGCTCATCCTAGTGACACTAGAATAGGTCGATTAAGCACGAAAATACATAAAAAAAATTGTACTAATTTTGAAATTATTCAGAAAAAACCACGTTTTATGGGTAAAATTGTACTAATTTTTTTAAGAAATTATTCAGAAAAAAAACCACGTTTTATGGGTATGATATTATAACACTGAATAAATTGGCATAACATGCAGCCAGTTGATACTATTGACTTGAAAATGGTACTATTCGATTCAGCAGATACATTGGAATTGGCACCATAAATAAGTATATTACTGAAGTACTTTAAAAGGTTTTTTCCATTTTTCAGGTGTTTTGCCCTACTGTGCGACGTACCGATCATTTTCACTACTAATTTTTTTACAAAAGATCCTTTCGTAACAGTTCACATTTAGATGACAGAAATAATTTGGAAATTGAAATAATTGGATATAGTATCGTAATTAAAGTATTTTCAAAAAAAGCTTATCAATTTATTTTTTGGTACTACCACAATTAAACTTTTTTTTTTTCCATTTTTCAGATGGGGCATCTTGTATTAAGGACATTTAATATAGAAGACTTTTTGGTTGGGTAAATTATTTTCGAATATTTTTTTTATTCTGGTTTATAAATTATCATTTTTTAGAATGTAATTGTGTAATGAATGATGACTTACCCAACATAAGATCAATAATCCCTTGTCGCTGAGAATCTTTAAAACGACTTAGGTAATACCTGAAAAGTAATAAATAAAATCGGTCAAGAACTGAGTGTTCTACGTTACCTAATAAAATTATAGTATTAGTACAAACTAACAAAATTTTTAATAACTAAAATACACTTCAATGTTATGCACTATAAACACTTTGTCACAAACAATAACCGATTCTGGGGTAATAAGAACGTGTAGAAAAAAAAACAATTATTTTGAAATTATATACGTGTACAGTAACCACATTCTATCCTAATCAGAATAACTTCTGCTGGAATTTTTGCATTTTTTTAAAGTAATTTAGGAGAGTGGTTCTTCCTTTCACAATTTCCAAAATGACACTGAAGAAGATTAACTTTAGAAAGTACACAACTTGAAGTCTCCATTATTTAGCAATATTTATTGGGTCAAACGGTTAAAACCAACGGTTCTTTTGCCTATTTTCTGATTTCATAAAAAGATAAATTTGTATTACTCTCCTCTCCCCCCCCCCCCACATTATTATTATTAATATTTTTAATGTGATAAAAACGAGGCTCTTGAAATATTAAAAAACCACAGTAAACGTGTCATCACAAGATAAGAAAAAAAATGTTCTCGTTGCTCGTGAAATTTCAATCTCACCCGCGATCTCAAAGTCACGCCCTACTCTTTCACCAGCTAATACACGGCTCCAATGTACTGTAACCTGCTGATTGTCGATTTGCTCATAACCAGAATCAAAAATCTATCTTCATTTCCTCGATGAAAAAGGAAACCATGAAAATATATAATGGTAATGCACAACCACAAGAGAACAAAAAAAAAGTTACTCAATGCTGGTGAATTTAAAAACCTTGATCTCAGGGTTTAGGCTTCGACTCTTGTACAATTTGATGCAGAGAATCAGTATACGGTAACGTCCTAATTGGAGATCCGTTTTGTTATATGATCAACAAAATTAACAACTCATTTTCATTTTCTCGATGTCACGGGTTCTGACATTGTGAACCATTTCGTTCGATCGTGAGTCTTAAAATATGTTAAGATAGTAAAGTATTGAGCCTTTTTCTAAAGAGATAAATTTAGTGTCATATATATAAGGTAATACAGGTCGCATCTAATCATACCCAGTCTCAGTTGAAAACTGACACTTGATAGTAGTAGACGTGCATAACCTGTTGGAATTCGTTTATTACTGTGGTCCTGCGAAGATCAAAATTAGTGGTTCTCTGACGGTACAAGCACGGTAAATATGAAACACAGTAGCGACGCAAAAAAAAATTTTTAGGACCCTTTTTTTCTCACGCATGCGTCCCCTATTCTATCAACAACATAGGTGCCAGCGCGGTCGCGGGTTATGTTTACATCTGGATTTCAAAGAGAATTTTTTTATAACATGCTCCGAAATTCATTATTAATAATTTTCCAATAAGTAAATGATTCGTTTGGCGTTATAATTGAAAATAATTATAAAAAAAGGCGTCAAGAGAAAGTTTTTGTGGTGCAATTTGCTTGTAAAAATATACTCCAAAGGAGTTAGTTTTTTTAAATTTCCTAAAGATCCGAAAATGTAATTTATCCCAATTTATTTCTATTATGCAATATATAATATAAAGATTATGATAATTCTGTTTCCATATTGGAAATACATTTTATTTGTAAAACAGTTAATGTTTTATTATTGTTAAGTACTGGTTATCCCACTTGCACTTTTTTCTGAATTCAGGGCAGAATGTTTGCTAGAGTTAATTTAGATTATCTGCTAAATTTCGCTAACCAAACTTTCAAAACTCAATTTGGGTATGCAAAAATAGCAACTCTCCAGCACGAATGAGTTTAAATAAATCAGTGCATGGATTTAATTTTTTTATATAAGTAATATATAGACACGAAAAGTCATTAGTTGTAGGAAAATTATTATACTAGATTTAACTAATGATAAAATGGAGAAAACATTTCATTTTTAAATTCAGAAGAAAGACGATCTCATTTTAAAGTGATAATTATAATTATTTTCAATTACTGGAATTCACTGAAATATAAGGAGCATGATTGTTGACATTATACGCGTGAAGCTGAAGGTGTGCAGAGATAATACGTAGGCTGACACATAGATGTCGCCCTTTTCAAAAAATTTATATGATTTTTAGAAAGTACTAACCTTCAAACGATACGTGTCAAAATTTCATGACATTTCGACGATTAGTTTACAGTTTACAATGGTTGATAAGTGTTACGGTGACTCTGACACTGGAAAATCACTCATCATTTACTCGTATGCTGAATTTAAACGCGGTCGTACAGACACAAATGATGCTGAACGCCCTAGACGCCTAACTGAGGTGGTTACACCGGAAAACATCAAAAAAATCCACAAAATTGTTTTGGATGACCGTAAAGTAAAATTGCGTGAGATAGCTGACACCCTAAAGATATCAAAAGAACGTGTTAGTCATATTTTGCATGAACATTTCGGCATGAGAAAGCTCTGTTCCAAATGGGTACCGCGTTTGCCCACAGCGGACCAAAAACAACAACGTGTTGATAAGTCTGAGGCCTATTTGGACCTGTTTAAGAGCAATATAAAGGATTTTTTCATGCTATATGTGACAATGGATGAAACATGGATCCACCATTACACACCGGAATCAAATCGACAGTCAGGTGAGTGGATAGCAGCCGGTGAAAGCCGCTCGAAGCGACCGAAGACACAACAGTCGGCTGGAAAGGTTTTGGCCTCTGTACTTTGGGATGCGCGTGGAACTATGCTGAGAAGGGAAAAACCATTAATAGCGAATATTATATAAAGTTATTGGTGCGTTTAAAGGCAGAAATCTCAAAGAAACGGCCCCAAACGAAGAAGAAAAAAGTGCTCTTTCATCAAGTCAACACACCGTGTCACAAGACAATGGTTACGATGGCAAAATTGCATGAATTGAAATTCGAATTGCATCCACCGTATTCTCTAGATTGTAGATCTCAAAAAAATACTCGCAGGAAAGAGATTTGGCTCCAGTGAAGAAATTATCACCGAAACTGAGGCCTATTTTGGCCGAAAGAGACTACATATATTGATGACTAAAGACGAATTTTGCAAAAAAAATGTATTTTAAGTAGCTAGACTAAAAACTTTTCAGCCTACGTGTTATATTCTCAAAATGAACATTTTCCCGTCGGACAATATTTCTAATAGTTGAAAAATATAAATTGAACAATGAGATATTTAAATGAATAACGTGCAAAAACCGTTGAAGCCAAATGTACTTTTTCCTTGTATTTTTTGTCCTTTTCTCTATTTTTTGTATATCTATTTTAATAAGAAATTGATAAAAAAATGTTTCTAAAAAAAACGTGTCTTGTTTTTTCTTCCTCTCAATCAGCAAAAATTCATTTTTATTCTACAGAATAGGATTTTTCTTAAAAGAAGTAAGTTGAATATTTCGAAAATTTGCGTGCATCATATCAGCAATAAGGCAACAGGTCATATGATCATTACCAACTCGAACCCCTTAAGACCAAAGGTGCCGAGTCGGACTGTCGCTACTGTGTTTTATGTTTACTGTGGCAGAACTCCCTGAATGGTGTTAAGTTAGTTTAAAAAGAGGTCTTTGAAAACCTTGTAACAATTTTGTTCCCAGAAACCACAAAAGTTCTACAGTGCTGAGATTATGGTATTGCCAGAAAAATGGCTGAAAGTCATCGAACAAAATGGCACAATTTGATTTAATAAAATTTTGACTGTAACAGGCTCATTACTTTTTTGATGACCTAATATTTAAAGTTTGACTTATTAAATTAAAAAAAAAGGTTTTAAGTTTAATTATAATAACTTTAATTGCAAAAGGCTTATTATACTGCTTAGTTAAGCACTAAAGCAACTTCAACTCAAACCTTATAATAAACACCAATGTTAAATTTTAAAAAACTTTATTTCTCTCGTTAATACCATAAGAAATCTTGTGAACTGACCTAGATATTTGATAAACTAGGTTAGCTAGTTCGAATTCTTGTTGCAAAGCTAGATGGGGACCGAAAGAGGGTGGTTCTATCGGGAGGTACTCGTTTGCTATACAGCTTGCTACACGCAAATAAGCCCAGAAATCTTGAATTTCGTATTCACGCAAGGGCAAGCCTTGCATTACGTCCAAGGCGCATTGACGCACTGAGTCCTTAAAGTGGTTTGTAAAGTATCTACAAATGGGAGTGAAAATAAGTTAGTGTTAAGAGTTAATGTGTGACACGTGACCAACTATAAGGACGATGGACAAAACAAATTATTTGAGCGCGAGTCTTACTTTGAAGATGACATTAACTCATTATCAATATGTTCGTAATGCCTCGACCGTCATGGTAACGCTATTCAAAGCCTGCCGGGCTTTTTCTAACAGCCTTCCACAATTACGTCACAGAGTCTTCAGTTTTTTTTATCTCAGTCATGTCATAACTACTCACATGACTAGACCTATCAGTGCATAAAAAACGTCTCGCTAACATCTCGATTAAGATAAATAAATACGAGGGACACCTTTTAAGTTTTTACAAACGACCATTAGATGGTGCTATTGAGATGTGACATTACCATTGTTGCAAAATTTGACATTTGTTATTGTTAAAATAGTGGCAGTTCAGAAATTGGCAGAGTAGTTTGTTTACAGTGAGCGTTTAAAAAAATTGTTTTAGGAACAAATGGAAATTACACGTGAAGGTTTTCCTTGGATGATTTTTTACGATTTTAGTAAAGGCCTGACTCAAACAGTGCCTCGAATCGCTTCGTTCAACTTTTGATAATGAATGACCATCAGAAAAAACTCTTTACGATTGGTTTGCAGAATTTCGTCATGATAGTGCTTCTGTCAGAGATGAATTTCGTGAAGGTTGACTAAAATCGGTTGTTGTTCCAAAAAACATCCATGTTGTGCGCAACATAATTGAGGAGGATCGGCATGTGACTTACCGTGATATAAAGGCATCCTTAGGCATATCGAAGACTGCAGTACATTCGATTTTGCATGAACATTTAGCTGTAAAAAAGATCTGTTCCCGATGGATTCCGCATAATTTGACCGAAACTCAAAAACAGGCTCGTGTCAATTAGTGTAAGGAAATGCTGAAAAAATTCGACCGCGGACATGCATAATCCGTATACAACATCGTAACAGGAGACGAAACTTGAATATATTCGTACGAGCCGGAAACTAAGCAACAATCAACTGTTTGGGTGTTCCAAGATGAACCGAATCGAACAAAAGTGGTTCGTTCGCGAAGCACTTCCAAGAGAATGATCGCTTGTTTCTTTGGTTATACTGGACATGTGGCAACCATTGCTTTCGAAGATCGAAGAACAGTTAATGCTGAATGGTATAGAAGAATTTGTTTGCCAGAAGTCATCGATGAAAGCAGGAAAAACAACCGAAAACGTCACATCATTCTTCATCATGACAATGCCAGCTCTCACACAGCACGTCAAACAATTGATTATTTAACGGAGGAAAACTAATGTCTCATTGCCCATATTCACCTGATTTACAGCGATTTTCATCACCTCAGAAACTCTTGAATCCTTCCAAAACTATGTTTCTGAGGTACCAACTTCAGTGTGGAAAAAAATGTTTCAAGAACTGGTTCGAACGCATGCAAAACTATATAAATCTTAAAGGTGAATATTTTGAGATTTTTTTTTCTTTCAATGTTTTTGTAAAAAACTTGAAAAGTAGCCCTCGTAGGCCCGGTTTTTCTTATATTTTCCATTTTAAAATATTCCCACCTAGAAACTGACCTTTTTGGAGAAAGTGTAACTTTTTAACCTGTTTAACCGATTAGCTAGAATTTTTAGATAGACGATGAAGAACCATGATAGAAATAAGCTAGTCGTCTTGGAATTCTTATCTTTGGGTTTTTTAACCTTGAACGTTAATAAAAAATTTCATTTTTTTTTAAATTTAACACATTTTAAAAACTTGAAACCCAGAACCTCACAAGTTTTGCAAAAAACGTTTTCCTTGTCGATAATAATTTTTAAATATCCTTCATTCAGGTAAAGTCGGTCAAATAAGAACGTGTCCGCCATAATTCATTTTTGATAAATACGATTCTAGCGATTTAACCAAAAATTGGTAGAGGGAAACTTTATCTACGACGCATTTTAGTAAAAGTACTGGTCTATTCCGAATTTTCGTTAAAATCACGTAAAATCCAAAATGAATCACGCGTCGACTCGAGGCAGTCTTTCTTTATTGCCATCCAAAGGGGCTTAAAATGACACATTCCGCGGTCGCTAAATATATTAAAAAGTATCGTTTATGAAGAAGTGAGGAAATCGTTTTAATGGAACGGAAAATGTCGACGACTTGTTAAAACGTGACTCGATAGGCAAAGTCACTCCGAAAGTCGAAAAAAAAACGAATTGTGTCTTTGTTTTCACGAGACCCGAAACTAACGATACGTCAAGGAGCTGTAAAATTAAGAAATTCGGGTTCATGATATCAAATTCCGAAACACGTGGAAGAAACCTTTGCTGGGCGAAAATCACCTGGCGAGGCAGCCCGCTTGGGCCCATGATAAGATACTAGAGTTGTCCTCACAATCGTCGGACGCCAACTCGATTGAAAACGTTTGGTCCCTTGTAAAAAGAAAGCTCAGAGGACTTTGACTCAGTTGTCTCGCGAAATTCGAATAATTTGGAGATCTTTGTCCAAATATGCAGAAAATGTCATCAGTGATTGGACAACTTACAAAGACAACTGCGCCGTTGTTAGCACACCAAAGAATACAGTGCTGAGAAAAAATGTTCTCGAAACACATTTTTTCAAGAATACAAGGGGTCACGTTCTTACTTGGCCGACTTTATTGATGAGCTATCCTTTATAACTACACATACCATAACAAAAAATATTATTTACCTTTTCTTAGATAATAAATTAGATTTTTAAGAAATAAAATATGAAGTCAATAGCCACTCTTAAAATCGAAAAAACTCCATTTTTAAGCAGTCTTTGAATGTTATCTCATCCGTCAATCCATCTCAGGGCATGTTTCGTCGTATCATAACTCATCATCCGAACTAGGATCGATAGAATAGTGAACAAAACTCAAAGTACTTATTACAGTACCAGCGGAAAAATCAGTAAGATATAACAATTTGTATGATGTAAACCTAGTTTTGAAGGCATACTTGCTCTCTGTCGGGGGCGGTTTAAGGCCACAGACCGATAGTGGAGCTGTTAAGCGAGTTGATAACAATTTCCGATAGGGTCCTACCCGTCCATATTTACGTGGGGTAGAACCCTGACAATACGCTGCTTAGCGGTAATGTTCGCAACTCACTAAACCAGAGATTCCCAACCTTTTCTGGACCACCCAACCATATTATCTATACCTATTTTATCCGTCTATCTATATATTAAGAATCACAAAGTAGAAATTAATTAAAACGACCACCAAAAAAAATAAATAAAAATAAATACAAAATTAATGAGATGTTTTGGAACAATTTGTTAACGTTAGGTACCAATTTCGTTAACATCAGTCGCAAATTGCCACGTTCAGTGATGTGCAGTCTGTTCCTTTTCTTAGATAGTAAATTAGCTACTGCAGTGAACCCAAGCTCAGCTAAATACAATGAAGCAAAAGCAATTAAAAATGTCTGTACTCTTGCTCACAATCCAGGCTAGAGAGCTGGTATTGATTTTTGAAGCCACAACTCTTGGTATCCATTTCTGAATTTATTTGTTAGTTGTCAGTTCTACGAGTTCCTCTTCTAAATTTGATGATTCTGCTGTATCTGCAATCCAGGGTAGAGAGCTAGTATTAATTTTTGAAGCTCTTGGTATCCATTTCTGAATTTCTTTGTTAGTTGTGAGTTTACGAGTTCCTCTTCTAAATTTGATGATTCTGCTGTATCTGCATTTACAAGGAATCTAAAACCCAACTTGGTATATTCATATTTAAAATATCCTAGAAAGTCAGCATGAAGAACGTCCAAGTGTTAGCAGTAAGTAATCGTCCTGTTTTGCAGAGACTGCTGATATGGGACAGTGGCTGTATTCACCTCTCCTAGATTTCATTTGAACAGAAAAAGTTTTTCCACAAAAATAGCTATGACGGTTTTTGTTTTAATTAAATTCAACTCATCACCTTGCAATTGTAAATTGACTTCATTAAATATTTTAAACAGGTCTATCAAATAAGCGATGTAATCTTTGGATGGATGTAATCAGGTTTTCACGCAGTTTTTCGTCTCTATTTTAAAGGAAGTCCAATACTGAGTCAAATATATTGAAAAAACGATTCAGCCAACGAACTTTGTGTGCATCACCAAGCGATTATAATCTTCATCATGTTCACTACAAAGTTGGCCAAATAATCTATCATGCTAATAATCAATTGCCTCTAATCTTATTGGCTGCTCTAATAACGTAATGAAGCGACGTATGCAGACGTTCATTAGATTTTTTGCAACCAAATGCTGACGATGAATAACACAATGTACAGCGAGTACATTTGTACTGCTTGTTTCAGATGGGCTGTGAAACCCTTATGACGCCCCGTCATTGCTGGAGCACATCAGTAGCAGCTGACAAAATATTACGGATAAGATTTTTTTTCTCTTGAAAAAACTTGTTCATGGTATTAAATATCGATTCTCTCTTTGTATCGGTTTCCAAATTTTTAGCAAATAATAACTCTTGACAAATTTTTTTTTTTTTCTTCTTTTATGAATCGAACGTATCATAAAAGTAGTGCTTCGTTATTTGGTAGAGTTGATTCATCGAGTTGAATGGAAAATTTGCAAGTCTTTAAGTAATCGCATAATGATATTTCAACGTCTTTAGCCATTTCATCTATTCTTCTTTGCACCGAATTATTACTCAGAGGAATTTTTCTGATGATATTTGGCAGTGTCTTACGATGAAGAACAGTTTTAAATACATCTCTGACCAGCTTTGGCGATTAACAATGAAATATTATATGAGGCTCGTAGTCCATCATCTTCTTGTTTAGAAAACGACGCAAAAAGATATAGTTAGCTGTGTTAAAAAGTATATTTCTTTTCCAATCCTTGAAATTAGGATAAAACTTTGTCTTTTTTATCAGCATACATTTTATTCAAATGTTCTTGTAGCCTAAAAGGCTTCACGGCTTCATTTGAAAAAACTTTTTGGCAAATTAAACATATAGGTAATGATTGGTTTGTAGGAGAGTGCGTAAATACATATTTCAAATACTCAATACTGTACTGCCGGCATTTCTTCTTAGATTCAGACATTTTGAAATACAAAATTTGCCACGGTTTAAATAAATTACCTTTTCAACAGATTTATAGATAGTTATAAAAACAAACTATGACTTCTGTCACTTTGACTCAGGAACATGGATTATTGATGAAGCACACAAAAATAATAAGACATTCCTAGAGCTATCCCTGCTTTTTATAGATTTGATTTCGTGCACGCATCAACTTGTATGCCTTTGCTTGTTTGCAATGCCGCACAGTGGGGAAAAAAAACGAAAAAATCGTGTTTCAAAATTGTCTAGAGCCTTCAATTTTGGTTCGATTTGGACGATTTTTTTTTTTTGAATTGAAGCTTATTAAATTCCGAACGAAGTTGTAGGAGCCGATTTTGCAATTAAACTTTTGTTTCAAAATGGCGGACGTCTTCAAAATGGCGGACGACTTCTGATTATTATAGCGACTGAGACACAGAAAACGCTTACGGTTTCAAACTAAGTTGTGCTAAAATGCGTGTATGTGTGTTTTTTTATGTCGCAGATAATATATCTAATATCACAGTTACAAGATTAATAATAATGAACCCAAAATGGCTGCCATGAACAATAAAAGTATTATAAATATGAATAAACGTACCATTATTATTTTATATCCATAACATTTGCATAAATAATTTCTTTAAGGTTGTTAATTATAAATATGTTTCAACAATTGACTTAAAATGACAAATCAAGTATGGCGGATGCCAAAATTGAATCGAGCAAGAAAGTTTCTCTGTGGCATTTAGACTGTGGCAGTCAGATCATTCAAGTTATTCAAGTTTAGTTGCGGGATTTAAATTTTCATGCAGTTATTGCTAGAATATTGCTGCTGTAAATTTTAAGTATCGTAGACAATTTTCTAGCAGATACAAAAAACAGCGATACACGCAGAAAAGGACAGCTCACACAGCTAGAAAATGGCTACAACAGCTAAAACGTTTTGTTAAAATAGGAACAGCTAAATATTTTGCTGCACTAGCCACATTGTTTGCTGTTGTAGCAAAAAAGTGGCTGCTATTGCTAAACAGTGGCACAACTTGGTTTGAAACTGTAAGCGTTTTCTGTGTCTCAGTCGCTATATAATCAGAAACCAACGTCCGCCATTTTGAAACAAAAGTTTAATTGAAAAATCGGCTCCGACAACTTTGTTCGGAATTTAATAAGCTTCAATTTTAAAAAAAAATTGTCCAAATCGAACCAAAAAAGGCTCTAGACAATTTTGAAACACGATTTTTTCATTTTTCCCCACTGTGTGCCGGTGCGCTTGCTCTGTAAATAAGTCATTACAAGCTCTCACATGTTTGTTGAAACATGCTTGATTGCGTGAATCACGTCTTTGCTTACCAACTTGCAAAGAATTAGGTATACCTAATGCTAATTTAATTTTTTAATGCTTATTTACTCGATAACAATAAGATAAAAATTTTAGATAGATAGCTAGTTCAAATATTTATTCTTGAAAATAGTAGGTATTTTTAAATTATTTTATTACATTAATTTCCTAAATTCTGAACCCGCTACCACCCCACCACTGGGGGGGCGATACTGTCCCCGTTAGGAACTCATGCGCTAAACGATGCCTCTATCGATCTATGGCTTTAAACAGCCCCCGACAAAGGGCAGATATGCCTTTAAAACTAGGTCCACACTAGCCAGAGACACAAACTGTGTGTGTTGTATTTCACTTTGCATGTCTACACCTGTTCTTATATTTTATCTCAAAACAACGTAAATCACCAATATGGCATAATTGTAGAAGACTCTTAGAAAAAGAATACTTCCAACAGAAATATTAGGAATATTTTTTTTTTAATCAAATAATTTATTATTAATATATGTGTATGACCAAAGCGAAATCTGTTCAAATATTTTGTAAGTAATATAATAAGGCTTGTTAAAAATCTTTACATTTTCATATTTTACCTTTAAAACTGGGTCAAGTGCGGTAAACTTTTAGCTACTCATACCAATAAATTATAAATAAATATATTATTCATTACACGTGTAAAAATGTTAATTAATAGCACTAATAGTTATGTTACCTGTTGGCTGAATTCATTCCATCTTTCATTATGCCTGTGAATTTTCTTTCTCCAGTCCTTGTATAATCACCCTAAAAAATAAAAAAAAGAGATCACCATCTGGATAATTTTGACTAACGTCGCAAATTTCGTAACTCTGCCTTCGCCACCCATTTAATCAAGACAAATTCCTTCAATCATTCATCCTCAGCAAAACTAATTTTAAAGAACATTCCTCATAGTCTATAGCAAATACGCCACTCATTACCTCAACCCCACAGTCAGAAACGCATACGGCCCCCCACCCATTGCCAGAAGACGCCACTATCCCAGACCCTCGGACTCCCACCCCAGGATTAGCTTAAGTTAGTCTTAAATTAATTTTAAGTTTTATACTCATGAAATATCGTAAGTTCTCCCAACACATTTATATAAAATCCTTACCTAGGCTAAGTTAATTAGGTCCCTGGCATGTAAATATCTCAAGACACAATATGTATTCCCCAGTTCAGAACAAATATGTATAATAGTTATAGGGTTAGACCCTTCCTAATAAGCAAATAAAATATTCCAGATACCAGATGTAGCAAATCATGGTGTTGGCGATGTCTGCTGGCAAGCACCAGAACGTGGAATGTAGCCAGCCAAATACATTTTAAAAGAAAAGTGTGCTGACCTGCCAGGGATTAAACCTAGAAAGTCAGTAAGTTTTCCCTTGCATAAACAGTACAGAAGATCGAAAAATAATAAACAACCTGGGCGTGCCATCTATCAACAAGTAGAACATGCCATTTATAGTTCACTTTTAAAGCTGATCAGCTAACCTAGATGAAGAGACAATAGCCAAATATCCACGACCGGAGCAAAAATTTAAGAAGCATATATCCATGAATTAGCAACACGCCACAACCTTTAAATCAAGAGCAAAATGTCCACGGTCGAGAAAATAAAATTTCATGTTGCTATCACTATAGGCGACTATGGCACTAACACCGCTATTAAGTAATTAGTGGTAACCGTAAAACTTTTTTTTTTATGGGTCTAGCATACGTGCTACAGGGAAGTCCCTAAAGCGCTACAGGAGCGACACGTGTGCGGAGAAAGCGATTCACGTTGTTCTTGAATCGCTGTAAATTGTACTCGGTGGGAAACACAGTCCTGGGCAAATTATTCCAAAGGGATGATGTTCTCCATATAAATGACTGCTTGAAAAGCGTTGTACGAGGAGTAACAAGCTGAACCTTATACGGATGTGAAGTATTAGCGTGACGTGTACTTCTAACAAGCACCGCTCTGGGAGGAATTAAAGCGGGCCACATCCTTCGAACACTTTCCATGAAAATACTTGCAGAATAGGCTCAAGTCGCCAACCGTTCTTCGATGTTCCAGGAAATCAAGGCCACCTGTTTGTTCCGGTCTCCAATCAGACGAACAGCTCTTCTCTGAATAGAATCCAACAAATGCAGTGTATGTTTGGGAGCGGAGCCCCAAACATGGGAGCAGTATTCCATAGTTGGTCGAATTTGAGCTTTGTAAAGAATTAACAGTTGTTGTGAAGTGTAAAGCTTCCTGGTTCGAAATAATATTCCCAACTTCTGAGAAGCTCTCCTTGCTATGCCTGCAACATGTTCATGCCAGGACATATTTGCTCCCAAATTAACGCCCAACAAATTAAATGACAATGTTAGAGGAATGGAGTGCCTCGACATAACTATGTCGGGTTCAGCAACGTTAACTTTTTTAGAAAAAAACTGCCGCCTGGGTTTTTGTAGCGTTAAATTCCACTTGGTTACTGTCACCCCAAGATAGAATTTCTTCCAGGTCTTTGTTAAGTTGAATGACTTCCTGCTGTCTGCGGATATTCGTCTGAGTAGCCGACGTCCGAGCGTTCAAAGTGAGTGAAGAAATAAGTGTACTGTCATCTGCAAAGCTGTAGATTGGATTCTCGGTCTTTTCCGGCAGATCGTTAATATAAATGAGAAAGAGAGTAGGAGACAGTATGGAGCCTTGGGGTACACCGGCATTGATAGTGAAGGTGTTAGAAAGAAATCCGTCGACTGCCACTCGCAAAGAACGCTCTCCGAGGAAACATGAGAGCCACAAACAGAACTTTTCAGACATATCATAAGAACGTAACTTAGCCAACCGGCCATCGTGCCAAACACGGTCGAATGCCTTGGATATGTCAAGAGCAACCGCTCGAGATTGTCCAAAGTGTTCAATTGCGTTGTTCCAAACATGTGTTACATAAGTCAGGAAATCTCCTGTTGATCTATTTTTACGAAAGCCATATTGGTGATCGTTAATAATGTTGAATCTTTCAAGATATTTTAGAAGATGCTGATTGATAGCCTTTTCCATGACTTTCGATATTATTGAAAGCAGTGCGATTGGTCGGTAGTTATTTGGCAAGGTCTTCTTGCCTTTTTTAGGTATTGGCTGAACTGTGACAATATTTCCAGGAGGAAGGAAATATTCCCTTTCTGTACGATGGGTTGAAAAGTCTACAGAAAAATGGTGTTAGTTCCCTCGCACAGTTTTTGAGAATTATGGCAGATATTCCGTCAGCGCCAGAAGCCTTTTTGGTGTCTAGCTTTGTCAAAATACGTTTTATGATACGCTGTCTGAAGACAATATCAGGCATCCTTGGCTGCACTATGGGAATATTAGGTGGTGTTTTTCCTTGGAAATCGACAGTAGAATGTGAAGCAAAGAATTCAGCCAACAAGTTCGCTTTCTTAACAGGTGTCGTTGGAATAGAATTATCTGGCCGTGTGAGTGGTGGTATGGTGGATTTGATGAAATTTTGACTAACTGCCTTAGCGACTGACCAAAAGGACCTGGAATTGTTGGGACAAGCGAGAAGTTTGTTTCTAATCCGTTGATTGTGTGCCTCGTTGGTTTCGTCGATAATTTCTTTGCATCTGTTCCTGACACGAACAAAGGTGTTACGATTTATGGTGTTAGGATTTTCACGCCAATGTCGGTATACAAGATGTTTAGAAGCAACAGCTTCGAGAGCACGAATACCGCTCTTAATAATTAGAGGTAACTATAACAATAAAAAGAACAATTTAAAATGAATGAGTTAATATGGTATTTGAAAAAATATACACACCTTGAGAGCATTCGTTCCAGCGTACTGTTTACTAATAGCGTCCCCATTATTAGCCCACAACAGCTGGAATGTATTTTTTATGTTAGTCGGTATATCCCCCTCTGGGGAGACTAATCCCAATTTACAGAATTGCATTTCCATAACTGCTTTACCCAAAGCTGTCTAAAAAACGAATTTATTGCAAAAGTTACAAGAATAATAAGCTCTGTCACCTGTGAAAGTTTTGTATCAAAAATATAAAGCAGTTTCAAAAAATTAAAATTCTGCTAGTACGGTACTCACGATATAAAAACCGAACTATTAATTACAGAATTAGGTCGTTTTGAATACTTACTTGAACCACATTAGTCCTGTCCAGGCAATCCATACAATTGACTCTAAAAACGCCATTTTGAGAACAAATATGACCTTGTTTATCTCTCCAACAGTAGTGCATGTCTTTTATAACGTCTGCCACGGCATTGATTAAAATTGATACATTTTCAAAATGCATGCCTTTACTAAAAAAACATAAAAATTTAGTAGTGATGTACCCTGCACTACCTTCACCAGCAAGAAGTTGTAAAATAAACTTGATTAACATGGAAAGAATCAAAGTCTTTATTCTTCGAGCTTGGGAGACCGTTCTAATCTCGAAGAGTAACGATCCCCGATGATATCTCGTGCAACCGTATTCAAAACGTCAAAAAGTTGTTCTTGTTCTCACTGAATTTGACTTTCTCACACTAAAAAAACTACTTAATTTAAACAGTATAACTCCATATTTTAAATAAAAATTGAAGACAGAAACAGAAGAAGAGCTTCTGTTAAAATGACAATAACGGGAAGGTAATATAATTTTTAGATTGTTCGACTCCAAGAACCCTAAAAAGGACCTATAACATGATATACTTGTAATTGAAGCACTTTGCCTCCTTTTCCACCCCTTTGACGCTTTCGCTGTAAATACTTTGCCTAAAATTCGTTAACTTTCTAATCAAAAATCGATAAAAATCCTCGTAAGAGTATTGAAATTATACAAAACTTATCGACCCCATCCCTTGACGCTATATCGCTCAAGAAGTAGAGGTTCACTGTTTTTCTTTAAAATTGAAATCGATATTTCATTTTGTTCGAGGCTTATCGTGCCAATAGACAGACCGATGGGAATTAAAAACTATGTTTTTCATGATCTGGGGAGCCCGAAATATCTCCTTCGCGTGAGAAGTGAAAATATTCTTTTTATGAGACAAGGGGTCGAGACTATAGGCACGGTAGGCTGGAACATGGAACCAAAGCCGCCACCGTCAGTAAGTTTTACCCTTGCATTAACAGTACAGAAGATCGAAAAATAATAAACAACCCGGGCGTCCCATCTATCAACAAGTAGAACATGCCATGTATAGCTCAATTCCAGAGCTGATCAGCTAACCTAGATGCAGAGGCAATAGCCAAATATCCACGACAGGAGCAAAAATTTAAGAAGCATATTTTGATGAATTAGCAACCAAAAAGGGGCCTAAAATGACACATTCCGCGGCCGCTAAATATATTAATAAGTCAGTATCGTTTGTGAAGAAGTGGATAAATCATTTTAAAGAGACGAAAAATGTCGACGACTTGTCAAAACCTGACTCAGTAGGCAAAGACACTCCGAAAGTCAAGAAACGAATCGTATCTTTGTTTTCACCGGACTCGAAATTGACGCGCGCGTCAAGGCGCGGTAAAATTAAGAAAATCGGGTTTGAGTGTGTCCCATGAGACCATTCAACAACATCTTCGTGCTCATGATGTCAAATTCCGAAGTATATTGAAGAAACTTTTGCTGGGCGAAGTGGCTCGCTGGAGCCCACGATAAGATACAGAGAAGGACTATTGATAAAATATCGATATATCGATATTATTTTTTGAAAATATCGATATTTATGAGAACGATGTTTCGATATTAAAAATCTTAGTATCGGCGTCGATATTTTTTTAAATAAGTCTTCATTTTCCGTTTTTTTTTTTCGTAAAATATTTAATCTATATTACCGTAATTTATTTAATCTATATTATTGTAAATTATTTAAACTATGTTATCGTTTTTGCACTCGTTTATTCACTTCCGTATTCTTTTAAAACGAAACGTAATTTCATTATCTATGATAGAACTTACATTATCGTAATCGAGGCGAGAGGTTATGTTAATGTTATTGTTGTGAAAGCACGTGTTTATTTAGTTTAGTTCAGTTAATTTAATTAGTAAGAAGTAGTGAAATGTTGTAGTATGTCGTCTGCAGCAAATTTTTTAAGAAGAAACAACGTCATCTCTATGGGACAGACATAAGCATATGCTCTTGGAAAAGATATCGAATGAAGTTTCTGGCACAAGTTTTGGTACAATGCCTGTTGAATTAAAACAATATTTAGATCAGTCCGAATATTTCAAGGTTATCTAATGCCCTAAAATTCTGGATAGATAGTAGGCACTTCATTCCCGTGCTGTCAGAAATTGCTTGCTGTTTGATTTCTTCTGCTACATCTGTAGTATCTGAACGAGTTGCTTCAACAATTAATCGTCTGGTGCCTAATATTCGCAGTAGTGAAACAGAAGAACATATGAAATAACGAGTATTTTTAAAAAAAACTCTTGCTGAAAAACATTGGTACACATAATTTTATCTTTTTATATTAATAATTACCGAAAGCACAGTGACATAACGTTGTCATTCACTTGTCATTTGATTTGTTTAATAAATATACTTGATTAAAAAACCTGTGTAACTAATTTTTGTACTGACCTATCATTTTTTTTAATAGAGCCGATATATCGCAATATCGATATTTTTTTCGATATATCGAATTCCGATATTGACACATTTACAAATATCGAAACATCGAAAATCAGATATTTTTAAAAATATCAACAGCCCTAATACAGAGGGAGTCCTCAGATCTCGGGAGACATTCCCATTTCCATCGACTCGTAGATCTGTAAGTAGTCAGTCGGTTGCCGCACTAACTCCAGAACAAAATAAAATGTCGAGTTCAAATTTAAAGAAAAAGGAGAATAGGAGTAGAAATTGAAGATGCACAATTTGTAAAAAAAGTTGTAACTCAAAAAATGTCCTGCATAAATTACTATTCTTAAAGTCTCTGAATAAACCTATAGAATTTTTTTTTAAGGATCACTTACCAATACTCATGAAAATCAAACGTCACATACGTAATAAAGGGATTATCCAAAAATAGCATGTGATGTGAATAAGCATCAAATATGACTTTCTCCTTGCCACTTTGGTCTACCAAGTTTACAGCACAAACGGGGCCGAATTTTTTAATTTCTTTACTAAAATGTTTTTCAAAAGCGGTGCACGTTTCATTTTCACCTGTAAAAGAAAACAGTTAACTGGGTGTGTATCAAAACCTAAGAAACTTATAAATACAATTCAACATAATTTAAATTAATAGTTATAGTAATATCATGTTAAATTTTAATAGTGTCAGCAAACTGCCCACACTATCAAACAGGAATCATCCGAGACGCCATCGAAATTAAGATAAAATTATTTTTATTTATTTATAACTGCGCCGAACGCGAAGTAATTTATAAGAGGGCTGACTTTTAAGTTTAAAGTTAAGGTTAAAAACGACCACTAGATAGCGCTATTGGAATGTGGTATTACCATTGTTGTAAAATTTGACATTTGTTATTGTTAAAACAGTGGCAGCTCAGAAATTGACCGAGTAGGTTGTTTACAATGATCGTTAAAAAAAAAATTGTAAACAAATGAAAATCTCAAGTGAAGGTTTTTGTTGGATATTTTTTTACGATTTTAGTAAAGGCATAACTCAACAACAATGCCTCGAAACGCTTCATTCAATTTTTCGTAATGAATCACAATCAGAAAAGACTGTTTACAATTGGTTTGCAAAATTTCGTCATAGTCGTGCTTCCGTCAACGATGAATTTCGCAAAGGTCGACCAAAAGCGATTGTTCTTCCAAACAACATCGATGCTGTGCGCAACATGATTGAAGAGGATCGGCATATGACTTACCATGAGATAGACACATCATTAAGCATATCGAAGACTGCAGTAAATTCGATTTTGAATGAATATCTAGCTGTGAAAAAAATCTATTCCCGATGGATTCCGCATAATTTGACCGAAACTCAAAAACAGGCTCGTGTCAATTGATGTAAGAAAAGGCTCAAAAAATTCTACCGGGGACAAGCAAAATCTGTATACAAAATCGTAATAGGAGACGAAACTTGGATATATTCGTACGAGCCGAAAACTAAGCAACAATCAACTGTTTGGGTGTTCCAGGATGAACCGAATCCAACAAAAGTAGTTTGTTCAAGAAACACTTCCAAGAAAATGATGGCTTGTTTCTTTGGTTATAGTGGAAATGTTGCAACCCTTGTTTAGAGGATCTAAGAAGTCATGCTGAATGGACAAAAGCAGGAAAAAAGCAAAAAACCGAAAACGTCGCATCATTCTTCATCGTGACAGTGCCAGCTCTCACACAACACGTCAAACAATTGATTATTTGACGGATAAAAACATCGAATTAATCTCTCATTGCCCGTATTCACCTGATTTATCGTCTAACGACTTATTTTTGTACCCGAATGTCAAAAAATATGCATGTTTTCGAGGTACCAACTTCAGAATGGAAACAATGTTTCGAGAATTGGTTCGAACGCATGCAAAAGTGTATACATTTTGAAAAACAATCAAGCGATTTGTTCCAAAATTTTGTTCCTTCATTTTTTTGTAAAAACTTAAAAGGTAGCCCTCGTGGTGCCGTATAAAGCAAAAAATCTATACTGAACAATGTAAATAAAAAACAGCACGACAAACACACGTACATACGGCAATGCGGTTCGAAACAAGAAAGTCACTTTCATAAAACTATAACGAATCCGCGAGATAACGAACGAACGAAGTGTTTAAACAGCATGCCAAGATCACATTGATGTGCTATTCGGTTATAAACTGAAGATATTTTGTACATTGAACTGTTAACATATCATTCAGGTTTTTGATCTACTAGGGCCTCTGCAAATAACAAACTTGAGTTCTTCCAATGATGAAGGACAAACAACACTACCGTTAACAATTTTAAACAAAAATGTTATTAAATAGAATTCTCTGCGTTTCTAAAGGCTATCAAAATTAAACCCCTGCAATAATATTACGTTGTCTATCCCTCTCTGCGGGTACACTCACCCTCTTTTAAAGAGAGATATTTTAAAAATTGTCTTTGCACTTGTTCCAATGCTGATGTATATTTAATATAAATTGGTGATCATATTAAGGCACCACATTTCAATATTCTTCTCACTCAGGATTTAAACGAGGTTTTAAGTAAAATAAATCCCAAGATATAAGATCCAGCTTTTTCGCTTTTTCAGTGGGGCAATAAACGACCCTATTAAGGTTTTGTGCATAGTTGCCAGGTATTACGATAAACGTATTTTTATTTTACCTGCTTTGTATACCGCCCTCGCTTGCACCTGCAATCATATTAGATCTATTTTGCCTATATATTTACTACCTGGCAACCCGGTTTGGAGCCCTTTAAGTATTTGATGATATAGGCCTAATGACCACAGGTTCCCATTAAGATTCGAAAGGTACTTTTTATTATCTTTATTTTTAGTTTTACTTACAACTTACAAAGTAACGGTTTTATTTTAATTATATGGCGTCCGTGGCTATCGCAAGAGAAAACATTTATCACTTGACGCTAAACAAATAGTGAAAAATGTTTACGACAATTTGGTAAAAAGAAATTTGAATAAACAAAGTGCTTTGCAAGAAACCAGTGAACTAACAAAAACCCCAATTTCTACGATTAAGGGTATTGTAGGAAAACCATCACTCAGAAACGGGAAAAAACGGAAAGATTTTCAAATGCATCATGTAGACGATTGTGAAAAAGACGGCATAAGGAGAAAAATATATTCTATGTATGAAAAGCAGTTGGTGCCGACACTAGACTAAATAAAATTAAGATTGGTGCAGGACGGGACATACATTGTGACCCATCAACCCTTCACAGAATTCTCTTAAGAATGGGATTCGCGTTCCGAGAAATCAACAAAAAGCAAGTAGTGATGAAATCACAAAGATTACGAATCTTGCGACATACTTATTTACAAAAAAAGTATCGATCAGAGAATTGGCCAATAATTTACCTTGACAAAACATGGTTCGATACCCATGACACTGTGCAAAAAGGGTGGGTTGACAACAGTACAAAATGTCAGACTAACGCACCTTCAAATAAAGGTAAACGAATAACCATTTTGCATGCTGGATCTGAAAAGGGCTGGGTTTCAAATTGTTTACTATTATCTGCAAAAAACATAAAAGATTCTAGTTTGGACTATCACGAAGACACGACCGCAGAACTTTTTGAAAATTGGTTTAAAAATTCCCTTTTGCCAAATGTTCCCGAACAGAGTGTTATAGTTATGGACAATGCAAGTTACCATAGTCGCCTACTAAATAAGGTTCCTAATGCAGCCAACACCAAATGGGAAATACAGGAATATACGTTAGAAAATGACATTTACTTTGACTTTAGTTATAAAAAAAGTGATCTTTTGTAAGTTTTGAAAGACTAATCTTCCTCCGTATTATTATGTGTTTAATCCAACTGAACATATTTGGCATCAAGTTAAATCAAAAATAAGGGCACAAAATCTTTCTCCTACTTTAAGCGTGGTCCATGTCTAAAGCGTACCCGAAGACTAAGTATACAAATGGGTTTACAAGTTTAATTTTGGTTGTTTTCGTAAAATTTCTGTCCATCCAGAGATTTGTCAATTATGACATTGCAGGTGAATACGGCGTCTGATCTCATGTTCTGTACAGACGTTTTCATGTAGACAAACCATTCAACTACATCACAATGAAAGAAAATCGCGGGTTTTTACCCTAAGATTTTCCGCGTCATAGAATCATTATTTTTGACTTTTTATATTTAATTTTAAGTCTGTATTCCTGTCCTGTCTTCTAGATATTCTGTTTATAATATAAAATTATTTATATAAAAAGAGTATTCTTTTTATATAAATTTCAAAATAGGTTTTAATCTATGTAGCAAAACTTACCTTTATCCAATTTAGGAGGTGGTCTGTATTTATAGCCTGGTTGGGACCAAAATACAGGGACTGAACCTCGAACTTGCAAAAATGATACTTCATGAGTTTGATATGTAATTATTTGCTCCGTTTCTACATAATTGGCTACCTCTCCATCTTCGTCGACCCCACGACGTTTATATCTAAAAATAAGCTAATAAATGAGCGGCCCTTGAGATTTTAAATCTGGAATACAAAAGGAAGAAAGGCATTCAGTTATAATATTTGACGGACCAGAAGCATAAAGTGTACACCTAAGGATTTTTTTGAAAATCCTCAATGACCTTGAAATCGATTCGATTATTAGTTCACAGGCGTGCGCCCAATTTTAAAAACAAATACATAATATGTAATTGTATAACATTCTACCGCCACCACCAACTGTTCTCATAATGCAGTCAAGGATGCCCGATATTGTCTATCATAAAACGTATTTTAATGAAGCTAGACACCAAAAAAGCTTCTGGCGCTGACGGAATACCTGCTATAGTCTTCAAAAAATGCCCTAGAGAAAGGGCATATTTCCTTCCTCCTCAAAATGCGCTCAGTTCAGCCGATATCCAAAAAATGCAACAAGACCTTGCCAAACAACTACCAACCAGTCGCATTGCTTTCAATAATATCGAACGCCATGGAAAAGACTTCAGCATCTTCTAAAACATCTTGAAGGACTGAATATTATTAGCGACCATCAATATGGTTTTCGTAAGTAAAAATCAACAGGAGATCTTCTAACTCTAACACATGTTTGGAACAACGAATTGAACACTTTGGAGAATCTTAAGAGGTTGCACTTGATACGTCTAAAGCAGGGGTGCTCAAACTTGAACTGCTGGCGATCTACCTCAATATTGTTAGACTACGATCGATCGACTCTGAGAGGCTGCAAGTAAGTGTGATGCAGGATTGTGTCTAGGTAGGGTGTATCGTGGCATAGATATTAGTTTTCCGCACAATATGCGTTTTTTTTAGTCACGGTAAGTGTAGGTCTGCTCTCAAATGTCAATGAAAAAACTCATAATTATTCAATATTGCAAGTTTATTGGTTCTTACAAAACAAACGAGTTCTAGTGTCTAAACTTAACTAAAGAGTGACTTTGGATGTTGAAGCGTGGCACTGCATGTCCTCGGCATACTTTTCATAAGATGGTACGTAATTACCGAGTGCTAATCGCAAGCATGATGACATATGTTCGTCAGTTAGTCGATTGCGATATTTTGACTTAATTATCTTCATTTCAGAAAATGCAGACTCGCACAAGTAAGTTGACCCAAACATTGCCGTCAGTTGAAGGGCGATTTGCCTTAGATTCGGATATTTATCTTCAGATATAAAACACCAGAATTTTGTATCAGATGCTGTGGCTTTGAGATGTATATCTGATATAATCTGCACTAACTCATTTTCAACAGAACATGAGTCCATGTTAAACTGACTTGCTATTTCAGTAGCTAATTCCTCAATGTTTTTTACACGAAAAAGGATAACTCATAAATGATGCGATATTTGCCAATTTACTGAAATCATAAAAACGTATTTCGAATTGGCCCAAAATATTTGATAATTCTGCCTCATAAATATCATAATTCAACTGAGGAATCCTTGCTTTCAAAGACGGAAAATTTTTCCGATCCTTTCTTTTCAGTTGATCTATCATAAGTTGCAATTTACTTTTGAATGCGTTTATTGCGCTAATCATCTCAATAATAGTTTTTCCTTTACCTTGAAGCTCCAAATTAATGGTGTTTAAATGCATTGTGATGTCTATCAAAAATGCCAAATCAAATCAGCATCTGAGTTTTCATCACCCTCTTTCGTCCAGAAAAGCCGTTATTTCGGGCAATAATTCTTGAAACCTTTCTAGGAATTTTCCGCGACTCAACCACCTGACGTCCGTGTGAAGAACTAAATCAGTATGTTCAGCTGACTCACTATCTTCCAACTGCAATTTAAAGAGCCGTCGTTGCAAGCTACGTGCACGGATAGAATTCACAATTTTTATTGCAATGCCCATAATCTCCTCCATGTTTAGAACTTTTGAACACAAAACTTGTTGATGTATAATGCAATGGAAGGAGAAAAATAGAAAAGAAGATAGAGCAAAACAAGGCGTATCCATACTAATACACAGAAAACTGAGGAAATTCATAACCACCTCGGAACCGATTAGTGAAAGAATCATAAAGATGAATCTCAAAATATTAGGTAATAACACAACCTTACTGGGGGTATACGCTGTCAACGACGACGATCTGGCTAATAACAAGGATTCATTTTTTGAACAACTAAATGAGGAAATACGCAAAATTGGAACATCAAGAGAGATATTACTTTTGGGTGATCTAAATGGAAGAATAGGAAGGAAAGAACACGATAAAGTGGTAGGAAAATATGGCGAAGAAGTTACTAACGACAACGGAAGAAGAATTATAGAGATATGTGAACAAAACAACCTTACAATATTAAACGGACACTACCAGCATAGGGATATTCATCAATATACGTGGAGACAAACAACAAGAGATTTAAAAAGTATTATCGACTATATGATAATACGACAGAGATCTAGATTAAACTTCCTAGATGTAAGAGTCCAAAGAGGGGCTTCATGTGGCAGCGACCACTACCTTGTGAAAGGAAAGATAACCTCACGAACAACACGGGAAAGCAAACTGGAAGATACAAGTACACAGCACACAACAAGTGAAACAACAATAAGATATAATACCGACAGCTTACAAAATGAAAGTATCAGAAATCTATACAAGAGTAGACTGGACCAAAAGATACAACGGACGGGATTTGTTAATATAGAAGAAGAATATAAGTATATAAAGGAATGCCTACACGCAGCCGCACTGGAAGCATTAGGGTACCAAGAGAAAAGGGGAAAACAGCAAAAACCATATTGGCGGGATGAAGAAATTAAATACGAAATTGAAGAAAAACGGAAAAGCTATCACAAATACTTAAGTTCAAAGAGCACAAACGACAAAGTAAAATACAAAGAATCCCAAGCTAGAGTACGCAAAATGATTAGTGACAAAAAGAACAACCAATGGGAAAAGACATGCTCAAGACTCAACACTTACATAGGAGGAAGAAAAAGCACAGAAAGCTGGAGACTTCTTAAAAATATGAGAACAAAACGGAAAAGAGAAATCTTCTCACCAATAACACCAGAAAAATGGAACCAATATTTTACAAATATGCTAACAGAAGATAGACCAGAGTTCAAAAGTACCCAACATGGAAACCCAAATATAGTTATAGGAGGATCCCCAATAAGGATAACAACATCAGAAGTTAAACAAGTATGTAAAACGCTAAAAAATGGTAGAGCTCCAGGACCAGGAAACATCCCAGGAGAGATAGTAAAATACGGAACTGAAAAGCTATTTAGCGCTTTGAGGAACTTATTCCAAAGATGCATTAACACATCAGAAGTACCTGAGGAATGGAAAATATCATACATATCAACAATTCATAAGAAAGGAGACAAAAATAATTGCGATAACTATATGGGAATAACGGTTACAGGATCTATTAGCAGAATATACGGAAAAATACTTAAAAATAGAATAGAAACGGAATACGCGGACGTAGAAGCTGAAGAACAGGCAGGCTTTAGAGCAGGAAGATCCACAATAGACCATCTCTTCTCACTGACACAAATCCTAGAAAAGAAAACCGCATTTGATCAGAAAGTCCATGTCTTGTTTGTTGATTTAAAAAAGGCCTACGACAGCGTGCCCCTAATGAGATTGTGGGAAACACTACAACAGAGTAATGTAAGCACCGAAATATGTAAAATCCTTATACCAAGACGCAAGAAGTAGTGTGGAAACCAAATATGGTATAACAACAGGGTTCCAGGTCATAAAGGGTCTCAAACAGGGCTGCTGTATATCCCCAACGCTATTTAAAATCTATTTGGAGAGTGCACTGAAGAACTGGAAAAGGAAATGCAGCAGTATGGGATTACCACTGGATGACGATACTACATTGTACACGCTGTCATTCGCAGACGACCAGGTAGTAGTCGCTCAGGACATCGATGATATGGAATACATGACACGAAAACTTATGGAGGAATATGAAAAATGGGGCCTAGAAGTCAATATTAAAAAGACCGAGTACATGTGCGTCGGAGGACAACAGCAGGACTTGAAACTGGCCACAGGACACACCATCAAACACTGTGCCAGTTATAAGTATTTGGGAACGAGAATATCTAGGGACGGAACACTGGAAGAAGCAATATTCGAGAAGAATATCCAAGGAAGAAAAGCGATTGCAATGCTTAATAGTATACTATGGGACAAAAACATAACCATTGAAAATAAGAAGAGAATTTATAACTCAATAGTGAAAAGTATAATAACTTACAGCTCCCAGGTGTGGCCATTGAAGGAAAGAACAGAAAAAATACTAAAAGCTACAGAAATGGATTTCTGGAGACGAGCAGCCGGAAAATCCAGAAAAGACCGCATGCCAAATGACACGATAAGACGAGCTTTAGAAATAAAGCACGATATAGTAGACGAAATCAGAACCCAACAGTTGGTATGGTACGGACATGTACAGAGAATGTCCCAAGACCGACTACCTAAAAAGATTTTAAATTGAAACCCTCATGGAAAAAGAAAGCGAGGAAGACCACGCCAAAGCTGGAGAGCAGGAATCAACAAGGAAGTACTAGAGAGAGATCTGGAGGAGGAGGAATGGAGAAACCGGGAGGAGTGGAAATTAGGCATCGGAAGACGGAAGACCGATTGATATATATAAGGAGAAAAATGAAGGGAAATCATCATTAGCTCGACACAATGCCACAAAACCGTTTTCGTTTCCAGTCATTGCTGGTGCTCCATCGGTTGTAATGCACACTAGTTTATATATTGGTAGCTTGTAGTTTGTTACAAAATTGAAGAAAACGTCATATATATCTTCGCCACGGGTCTTTCCTTGCAGAGTAATCATTGTCAAAAACTCTTCCTTAGCCGACATGTCATTGAATACCATTCGAATAAAAATACACAGCTGGGCAGTGTCTGTCATATCGGTGGATTCGTCGAACTGTAAACAAAAGTATGTACATTCCATGATATCATGTTTTAGTTTATCTGCCATGTCCTGACTCATGACTTCAACACTCCTTGTGACAGTCGGACGAGATAACTGAAGTTCTCTAATAGAAGACATAATCTCTGTTTTATTTTTAAAATCTCCAAATAAAGTCTCACCCGCTTCAATAAATGCTTCCTTCACAACCAATCCATCATCAAATGGTTTCTTGTGTTTCGCCAATATATGAGATATTTTAAATGACGCGATTGTTGCAGCTTTTAATTGTTTGGCTGGTCTTGTGAACATGGTTTGTTCTTTTTTCAAACAAGTTATCAAATCACGTACTTTTCGTTTTCTTAATTCACTCTGTGACGGAAAATCCTTTTCATAGTTTTTATGAACCGTTTTATGATGCCTCTCTAAGTTCTCACGCTTAGGTATTGTAACTGACGCACGGCAAATGAGACAAATGCACTTATCCTTTACCATACAAAAGAAAAATTCTTCCTCCCAATCGTTATTAAAATGTTTTACTTTTCTTCGCCGCACTCATTTTGGACTATTTATTAATAAACTTTGTATCGATGTATCGCCTTCAAGTTACAACTCAGACTGACTCCTATTCCTGCAGGCGCAACATTTATATCGGCGCGAACGAAGTCTCGAATGTTCCCGTCAAACATGCCGCCCGAAGTTTCTAGAAAAATCGGCGGGAATCAAAAACGCGGCTTTTCTTTGACAAGTACCGCGCGTTCCTTTGATAAAGCCGCCTTTTGCCGCTAGCAGGGGGTTATTACGATACAAGAAAGTGATGAGGGGATTATTCTGGCCTAATTGTGGATCGAATAAATTTTAGTAGTTTATTCATTACATTTTGTTTTAGTTACCTAAAACAAAATCTGTGAATAGTTCTATATCGGAATTTTTTTCTCGAGATCGACTCAAAAAGCACTCGCGATCGACTTGTAGATCGCGATCGACCGTTTGAGCACCCCTGGTCTAAAGCATGATGGACTGTTAGCTACGCTAAGCTCTTATGGTATGTCTGAAAAGTTCTGTTTATGGCTTCGTATTTCTTCAAAAAGCGTTCTTTACGAGTGGCAGTCGACGCATTTCTTTCTAACAATTTCACTATCCTACTCTCTTTTTCATTTACATTAACGATATGCTGGAAGGGATCAAGAATTCCATCTACAGTTTTGCAGATGACAGTACGCTTATTTCTTCATCGAGTCTAAACGCTCGAACATCGGCTACTCATGCAAATATCCGCAGATAACGGGACTATGTTTCCTACCGAGTACAATTTACAATGATTCAAGACCAACGTGAATCGCTTTTTTTTTCCGCACACGCGTCGCTCCTGTAGTGCCTTAGAGAATTCCCTGCAGCACGTGTGCTATGTCCACAAAAAAATGTGGTTATAGCAAAAATTATAAAAAAAAATAGAAAGAAAGTTATTACCAAACAATAAATAAACTAATATGATAAGACTATACATCTTAAGGTAAAACAAACAATCTCAACACAAATGTAAAATTCAAAAACAACTAAATAAAAATAAAATTGAACTTTAGGACAATCCTAAATTTAAATGTCGCGAGAAAAAGAAAGAAACAGTTCGCCACAGCGCACATAGAGGGGATAGGCATTAGCCAAGCTACACGAGTGTGAAATATAGAAATTTTGACCATAGTTCGAGGTATACGTTGGTATATAAAACGTGCTT
The DNA here is from genome assembly GCA_019049505.1 of Pachyrhynchus sulphureomaculatus. Classification (NCBI taxonomy): domain Eukaryota; kingdom Metazoa; phylum Arthropoda; class Insecta; order Coleoptera; family Curculionidae; genus Pachyrhynchus; species Pachyrhynchus sulphureomaculatus. The sequence continues at coordinate 95,878,585 of CM032456.1, forward strand.
GCGATTCGATTTTCTTATAAGTTAATATAGGCTGGCTTAGCTTAAATATTATGAATCTCAGGAATTTGTGTTAAATGCCTTTAATTTTTTGAATATAATACAAAAGGTGTGGATTTCATACAGATGATGAATATTCCTAGAGTGGTTTTATTAAGGCACAATACAAATGCTTGATGGCATTGATGTTGGTGAATTCAGAAGCAATCTACCTTATAAAGGACAAAAGCTGAAGGGTCTTTGAGCTCACATCTTGAATATGAGTCGAAAATGCTAGAAGTATTTCTACTGGTTATGGAATCAATGGAATGGCAAGTAATTAGTGTTAAAAAATTATAAATTTGATTTTAAAGTTTCTTATCCTTTACCTGATACGGAAGGAACAACAAGACAAAACTAATAGTGGTAGTAGCACTAACAGGGATAGAGAAATTTCTCTATATTTTTGTGAGGTCTAATAGTGTTCTAGGCATATTTAAATATATAACATTAGATACAAGATTTCTTAAGATGATGCATTTTAAGTTACCCTAGTCTTGTCCCAGCGCAGCAATACCAGGTGTACAAGTATGAAATGCGGATTTCAGACAACAGATGGTGCACCGATGCAGTTTGTGCTATAAAGATTTGACACTGCGCCATTTTGTTGTGTCATCAACAAGTGTCAGACGCGCACGAGTGATAAATTGGAAAAGTGTGTGCATAGTGTTGTGTTCAATATGTCGAAATTTATACCGAAAAAAGAGCATTCGCGGACAGCATTAATTTTATGTTTTCATTTGATGAAAACTGCTGTTGAATCATACCGATTACTTCGAGAAGCTTATGGTGAACACGCTCCATCGCAAGATACGTGTGAACGATGGTTTCGGCGTTTCAAAAGTGGTGACTTCGATGTTGCAGACAAGGAACGTGGAAAACCACCAAAAAAATACGAAGATGTGGAATTGCAAGCATTGTTGGACGAAGATGATTCGCAAACACAAAAACAACTCGCCTAGCAATTGGGCGTTAGTCAACAAGCTGTTTCCAATCGGCTACGAGAGATGGAAAAGATTCAGAAGCTGGTAGATGGGTACCACATGAGTTGAACGACAGGCAAATGGAAAAGCGCAAAAACACGTGTGACATTTTGCTCGCTCGGTACAAAAGGAAGTCGTTTTTGCATCGTATAGTTACAGGGGATGAAAAGTGGATTTATTTTGAGAATCTCAAGCGCAAAAAATCATGGGTAGACCCAGGCGCACCATCCACATCGACCGCAAGACCGAATTGCTTTGGCAGAAAGACGATGCTCTATGTTTGGTGGGACCAGAGGGGCGTGGTCTATTATGAGCTGTTAAAACCTGGGGAAAGGGTTAATACTAAACGTTACCAACAACAATTGACCGATCTGAACAATTCGCTGCTTGAAAAAAGGCCAGAATACCGAAAGAAACAACACGAAGTCATTTTTCTTCATGACAATGCTCCATCACATACGGCAAAACCAGTTCACGACACGTTGGAAGCACTGGGAAGTTCCGGCTTACTCACCAGCCTTGACTCCTTCCGATTACCACTTGTTTGCATCGATGGGTCACGCACTTGCTGAGCAGCGCTTTGGTTCGTACGAAGATGTGAAAAAATGGTTCGATGAATGGTTCGCAGCAAAAATTGAAGATTTTTACTGACGTGGTATTCACAAATTGCCCGAAAGATGGGAAAAATGTATAACAAGCGATAGAGCATACTTTGAATAAAGCACTTTTTATCATTCTTCCGAATTTAACATGTTTTTTTAGAAAAAAAATCCGCATTTCATACTTGTACACCTGGTATACAGCAGCATTGATGGACTCAATGAACTAGCAAGACTTTAGTTTGATTTAAGGATTATGTAAAATAGTTCTAATTTCTCAAATTTTAATGCAAGTAAAAAGGCTGTTTTAATAGTAAATAGTGTTCTGTTCTTACCTTGTTCCCGCCCTAAACCTGCTTCTCCTGGACAAAATGCATAAGGTGAATATTTCATATTGTTTTTCTTTGTCATCCTCGCCAATGAAAGGACCCACCTCCACTTTACAATCTTCAATTTGTATGAAACCCTGAATGATAGGTAGTACCCATGGATCACATAAGGTATTCTAAAATAGTTTTAAAATGAAAATTAAATATCATCATAATTCGAGATGTTAGTCTGACATTGTACAAGATGATTCTTTATTTTGGGCCTAAGCTTTTGTCAAAAATTATAAGAGACAATAAAAGAAAAACACACATATATATATATATATATATATATATATATATATATATATATATATATATATATATATATATATATATATATGTGTGAAAAACACACACACATATATATATATATATATATATATATATATATATATATATATATATATATATATATATCTTGTTTTCAGAGACAAGACATGGGATGCTGTAAAAATGGCAGTTGGTAGGGGCGTGAGCATTGTCGGGGCCTGGCTTGATTTGATGAAATTAACCTTAAATCTTTCTAAGACGGTATACATTGCTTTCTCTCTGACTGAAGCAAATCGACCGGACTTTGATTGTGTACAGGTAAACAATATGAACATGGTCATGAAAGAAATCACACACACAAAATATCTTGGAATTACGATTGATAAACATCTCAGATGGACTGAACATGTCCAAGATTTATCTAATAAACTGAGAAGACTTATATATAAGTTTTACCTAATAAGAAAAATACTACCCCTCAAACTACGGGTTACTGTCTATAAGGCATTGGTCGAGTCACTGTTGAGATATGGCATCATTGTGTGGGGTGGACTTTATAATAATGCACTGAGTCAACTGAGCTTGATACAAAACTATATTGTTAGAGTAATTTTCTTTCGTGATAGACTTTTTCCAACCAAGAGATTATATAATGAAAATATAATGAATATAAGAAATTTATATCTTTTAAACATTTCTCTATTTTGCTACAGAAATGAAAAAAAAATTGTGAATCATCAATATAGAACTAGAAACAGAGAAAAATGCGATATTAGTTGTACCCTTTAGAAAATATGACCGAAACCAGAGGTCTTTGCCAGTTTTGGGACCTAAAGTTTTCAATAAGTTGCCACAGAATATCAGAAATATAAATAATTATAAACTGTTTGAAAAAAAATGTAAACTGTTCATTACAGAAAATTCTGAACTATTATGTGGTTTATAATGTATGTTTTTTGCTTTTTATTAGTTTTTTCTTAGTTTTCTTATGTATTATTATTATCTTTACCTTCTACAAATCTTAGCATAGGCGCACCTTGTTTACTATTTGTTTAGCTTGGTTCTAGGTTAAAATATATTATGTACTGGAAATATTACTATTGTACTGTGAAATGAATAAATAAATAAATAAATATATATATATATATATATATATATATATATATATATATATATATATATATATATATATATATATATATATATATATATATATATATATATATATATATATATATATATATATATATATATATATATATATACATATATACATACATATATACATATATACATATATACATATATACATATATACATATATACATATATACATATATACATATATACATATATACATATATACATATATACATATATACATATACATATACATATATACATATATACATATATACATATATACATATATACATATATACATATATACATATATACATATATACATATATACATATATACATATATACATATATACATATATACATATATACATGTATATATGTATATACATATATACATATATACATATATACATATATATATATATATATATATATATATATATATATATATATATATATATATATATATATATATACATATATATATATATACATATATACATATATACATATATACATATATACATATATACATATATACATATATACATATATACATATATACATATATACATATATACATATATACATATATACATATATACATATATACATATATACATATACATATATACATACATATATGTATATATATATACATATATACTTATATACATATATACATATATACATATATACATATAAACATATATACATACATACATACATACATACATACATACATACATACATACATACATACATACATACATATATATATATATATATATATATATATATATATATATATATATATATATTTGGGATAGGTGGTGTTTCGGTTTTAATAACAACAAGTTGTTTGATATATTTGAGTATTCTGAAAAATAACATTTTTATACTCGAGAAGTAGAATTCAAATGTAGTTTATTGTAACAGTAATTGTGGTTCATCATGTAAAGTTCTTCTATCAAGGAGTAAAAATTTTAATATTTTTTGTACTGTACTGTCCTGTAAAACAAATACATCAAAAAAATAACCTATTCGTATTATACTTTTTACTCACCTCACTTTCTAAAAAACATTTTAACATGTGTTTATTCCAGAAAAATTTGTCATCTACAGTTTTCCACCAATACTTAGGATCAATCATATTATTCTTTTCCAAGTTACATAATCTCTGCAGTGAATTTGTTAAATCGGCTGTATGGGAGTAATAAAATGAATTTGTGTCGGTAAAAATTTTATAAAACTCTTCAATTATTTGTTTTTCAAATTTTTCTTTATCTTTGATATCACGTTTGGGCATTCCAGAAGCTATTGCTGCAGCTTGCTGAGTAGTATTCTTTATAGTATTTCCAGCACTTTTTAAGGTCCCCCAGGTTTTACTTAATGTGTTTTTCTGTATTTCAAGTAAAGAATTTGTGTTGCTTACTCTTTTAAGACCAATAGTCTTATGCTTAATACATTGCTTCAAGTTTAACTCAACAGTCTCTGCACTTAAAGGCAAAAACACAACAGATTTTATTTTGTAAACATTATTGTCTCCATGCAATTTACCAATCAGACTGCTCTCTTTAATAAGGAGTAACCTGGGGTCAAAAAGGGGACTATGCTCTACCTTTCCTATGATTCCATCACATACTCCTAGACATACAGGGTCCTCTGCATCTGGTAAATCCCATTCTAAAACAAAATACACTTAATACAAGAGAAGCTATAATAAGCTGTTATAATTAAAAGAAACACCACTTTAGAACACTGTAAACAAAAGAGGGAGGGAAGATGTTTCTACACCCATCAAAACAAGCCATTAATCCTGCCCAGTTCTAGTTGCTTTAAACACCTTCTCTCTACTCTTACAAATGGAAGTCATACGTTGTTAAAAACATCCACAATTTCCTCATGGTTCAAAATGAGTCTATTCAATGAGCATCACTGACTTATACTCTTGGCTAGCAAAGAATGATACTACCATGTTATCCATAAACAGGATGGTTCTTCCTGCTGAAAATTTAAGATCATTTGCGAACAGAATCAACAGTCCTACACTGGAAGCTTTTACATCGCAGAATTTTTCTTTGTTGCTGAATGCTCAAATGGGACCTTCCTTTTTGTCACTAAATAGCAAAGCTTTTACTGGGCATAATTGTGAGTTGGGGTGTCACTCTTGACAAATCAAAAAACAAGCCTGCAGGCACATATCCCAATTCAAACTGCTGATGTATAAATTGTACCAGCTCAACTGCAAGTGGTTTAGTAGAATTGCCAAATCATGCGGTTCTTTACAAAGTTCATATTCGTTCAGGAAATTTAAGTCTGTCATATAACAGTTGTTTCAAAATGTTGGTGCAAAATAGACCTCACATAATAGAGATTCAATATGGTGAAGACTTCCAAACCAAAAATACATAATAAATTTGAGATAAAAATAGACCCACCATAAATACAACATAAGAATTAACATGCATTGTTTATTCACTCAATACAGACATTAAAAATATATCCAAATTCAAGTATAGGCGTATTGATTAAACAATTATCTAAGTTCTACTGATTTTTTAAACATGATCTTTTCAGGCAAATAATTACAAAGTTGCAAATTTAACTTTTTCACTTTGGTTAATCATACATGTTTTATATAAAGAAAACCAACTTATAAATATAAAGTATGAATAAAACTAGGTAGATATAAATAAAATTAATATTTTTAGACACATTACTTAAATTTTCCTACAAATTAGAGAGAAAAAATGAAAGGTCTATTTGTTTTGAGTAACAATACACATTATAAGTAGGTTAAAAATTAATGTCTCAACGCCGATTTGAAGGTCCCATAAATTATAATGATAATCTTAATATATTTTCATATGAAATCACGAGTATTACAACAAAAACACTTCAAAAATTGCACACAAAACTGGGTTAACATTAATAATTCCTATTTAGTCTCCACCTACCCGTTTTTGGAATGAATGCTCCGGTATTTCGGTCCCACCAAAGTGAATATTCGTCTTTTACGAAAATATAAAAGTCGCTAGTACGAAAAAGTTCCATTTTTCCTGTTAAAAATGGGAAAAATCCCGTTTTTCACTGCCCCTTAAAAACTTTTCGTATCTGTCAAACAACAAAACACAAACAACCTTGAGGTTAGTGACGTCAGTTGGGGAAACCACTTAGTTGAAATGAAATAAAAGATCAGTATGTACATTAGTAAGAGGGAGAGAAAACAAGCAAGGAAATGTGAGTAAGCAGATCCTTCAATTATTGGTTGTGATTGCTCATGTAGGCGACGAAAAATAGAACATCAATGAATTCGCACATGCGGAAAAATAGTCAATGGATTTTTCAATGAACTAGGAAATTAATGAAATTCTAGAGAATTATTCACTACAGAATAATCGAAAAAATGAGACTATTCATGTGCTGTAAACGTGAGTTTGACGTCAAAATCCCCAAATTTATGTGTATATCCACTGTTTAAATACGTTTTCTATACTTTGTAAAATTTGAAAATAAATAAATGCTAGATTTATTATCATCCGTCGATCCTTTCCTTTTTAGATGTTTTTTGTTGTTTTTTTTTTCATTTAGCTTTAAATGTTTCGAGGACATTTTGAAAAATTAAAAGCAAATTTGTTGAAGAAAAATATTTATTTTACACCAGAAAAAATAAAAATATTAATGTTCCCTAATTTAAATATAAACTGAAACTAATAAACTATACAAAAGTAAAAATCTTTTGAAAATTAAAAAAATGCTATAGCACAGGTAAATAACATAAAATATTCTCCAAAAATGGGGTTGTATCACTTATCTGGAATTTTCCGCATGTTCCTAAACCTCCTATTCTATTTTTGTACTAGGGATATAAAATGTACAAAAATAATTATGTACCAACAAATAATAGAAACACAATGTATGGCAGGAATTCTTTTAATCTTAAAAAAAATATATGATAAAAATATTTTAAAATCTAACTATGCTTTTTCGAAGAGTAATCTACAATTAGAACAGATATGTATGTATGTATTTATATATATATATATGTATATATACATATATATATATATATATATATATATATATATATATATATATATATATATATATATATATATATATATATATATATATATATATATATATATATATATATATATATATATATATATATATATATATATATATATATATATATATATATAGATATATATATATATATATATATATATATATATATATATATATATATATATATATATATATATATATATATATATATATATATATATATATATACATACATATATATATATATATATATATATATATATATATATATATATATATATATATATATATATATGTATACCTCCGCTGCTCATGCAACTTTTACTTAGTTGTAACTATATTTTTTGGTACCTAATTAGCTATAAATGTCTAAAAAAAACAACCGTTTAATACAATTTTTAAACACTCATATTTAAAAAAAAATATATATTTTAAACTACATCTATTAAATCTAGCTGATTAAAATACCTCGCAATAACACAAATAAACAAATTTAAAGGCACAGCAATTTCTTTATTATCCTGATCATCAAGTTTTGCTCTTATTTTAGCACATTTTTTAGCAAACTCTCTCAACAGAAAATAGCAATCAGGAGTTAAAGGTTTTTCAAGTAATACTAAAATTGAATATATCCATGCACCTAAGTTCTCACTGATGCCACTGCTCTTATCAAACTCATCTAAATAATCAGTAATATATTCTAACATCCTGACTTTTGCTGCTTGAGAGTAAGCTGTAATTTCTGAAAATTTCGGTGGTGATTTTTTAATTTTCTCTATTAAATAGCGAAAACTTATTGATTCCTTTATAGGTTCACACTTTTCAGTATTACCAATAAAATTTCTTAATTGCACAAAATCTATTAAAGCTTTATCTTGCCATTCTTTAGTAGGATAAAATTTTTCCATAGCTTTGTCAACTTTAGTTTCCTAAAAGAGAGAACAAGTAAAAAATTTAATACAAAAATTTACACCAAACATTCCTATCTAAATCAAAAGTAAAGTTTTTTTAGTGTTCCATATCAAAATTGAAAAACTGAACACTTATGGAATCACTTCGGTGTCTGTCTGTTTGTCTGTCATCGCCAATTTTCTCCGAAACTACTCGACATAAAAAGTTAAAATTTGTCACAAATATAGGAATTGATGGCCCAACCACAGCCATGTAGTTTGGAAAGATAAATTTTGACTTAAGGGGTTAGTTTTGAGGGGTGAAATAGGAAGTGAAAAGAAAAAATTTTGAAGGGGGGGGGGTCAAATAAAAGCTTATGAAAACATAAGTTCAAAAATATGTATGATATAATGGACATGCAAATTTTTCTTTAGAATATTTTAAACAACCCATCTCTAAGAATACTAATCAAAAAATTTGGAAAAAATTCTGGAATATTCTTCATAAAATGTAGATTAAATAAAAATTATCATGAGTGCAGTACTTTTGATAAATTATCTTGCACAGAAAAAGAAGGATCAAAAACAAACTTTGTTTGCTATATATTTCGTACTTGTATACAAGTGCCCATCCTATTTAATAAAAAATGTTATTTACTATATTGATAAAAGTATAAACACACATGCATAGCAAAGATCTAAGATAATTATTGTAGAAGATTTTAACATAGATTTTTTGGAATGTGTTAATAATAGTCTATCCATCCATTTGCACTGGGCTGATAAAAATGATAAAAGATACTAGTTCCACTAGAAACGGAACCTTGATAGACTGCTGATATAGAAGTTCAGTTCAAAAAGTTTTTTTTAACCATCATAAACAAGTTTATGTTTGATTCCTAGATACTGATTTCTGAAAAGACATTTGGGGTGTGTTTTGTGAAGTCAAACAATTTTTTTTATTTTAAAAGCAATCATGATACAGGTGCAAGTCTAACTAGGACTTGGGTGATTTCTTATTTTCTGAGTATAGGTCAAATTTTTGGGGGAATGGATTGCTAACCTGAAAAAAGAAACAAAAACTTTTATATTGGTACATATTGAAATATGATTTGGTCAGTCAATGTCATTGTATCAGAACTATGATTTTATCAAAACGTAATTTTAAAACGTCTTGAAATTCAAAAAATACCAAAGATTTTACAAGAAAAGGGAATTAAAGTCAATTAATTTAAACAAGAACCCATAGAAAGTATTTTGTGAATCTAAAACACATTTAAAATCAAAATTTATCATTAATAGAAACTAAATCTTTGTTAGTAAAAACCTCAGTAGTTATAAGCAGAGTGAAAATGTAAGTAAAATATAGTAATATAAACATCTGGTCAAGGCCCTGCTTATTGAATATTGCTAATTTTTATTGCTTTTTTTTTTGAAACAATTTTCGAGCTAATCTCTAAATTTAATGTTTGACCAAAATTAAAAATAAAATTGAAACAATGTTAGCAACATTAGAAAAATTTGGCAAAGAATATTAAAAAAAATTACAATACTTTCATTAAAGAGTATATAATTAAATAATACTTACATTATTTATATGCACATTTTGTTTTTCTTTAAACTTGGTAAAATCCTCTTTGGCAGTAACCCATTTTCTACATTTTTTGGTTCTTTCATAAATTACATGTTGCAAATACTCTTCGCCTACAAAAATACGAATTTTATATTTCCCTGATTAGGAAAAAAAAATGATAAATACCTGTTTGGGGTAAGGTGTTGGGATCAAAATTTTCAGGAAACTCAACCTCTAGAGCTTTCTTCTGTATTAATTCTTCGTCACTTGTATCAGAGTCGCCTACATCCATATTCTCTTTAAAAATGTATTATTAATTGTTTAAATTTCTTGACAAATCCTTTAAAATCATGTACAAAAACACAAACAGTAAAATGTTAGGTTAATTTTCAAAAAATACAAAGAAAAGCCGGAAATTCTGCAACCTCATTGGTATATATCAATCCTATTATTTTATTGGTTAAAATTTACATGTGTACCGTATGATTTTTGACAGGAAATAACTTTTTTTTTTGACAAACAGATAACCTCAAAAAAATTGTTTGAGTTTTCCTAATTAATTTGATTTTCAGCTATGGAAGGAAAAATTCCACTTACAATAAAATGGAGTGGAAAAGAATACGAGGTTTATATTTCAGAAAATGACACAGTTGCAGATTTGAAACGGGAAATTTTGTACAAGACTGCAGTAAGGCCCGAAAGGCAGAAACTTTTGAATCTAAAATTAAAAGGTAATCTTGACTTAACTTTTGTGTTAAATTTACAGTTTAAAATGTTAGGGGATGTTACAAGAATTATTTAGTATAAGTTTAATTATATAAATAGTATTATTTGACAAGAAATGTTCTAATTTTTTATTATTTGGCCAGCTTATTCACACTTTAAGGACATAATTTTATTCCGTAATAAAAGATATTTTAAAAATTTTTATACCTAGATTTTTCTTTGATCAGGACCTTAAGATTTTCTTTTTTATTACTAGGTAAAGTTTCAGATGAAGAATGTAAAATAGCAACTCTAAAATTAAAACCTAATTTTAAAATTATGATGATGGGCTCACTAGAACAAGATATAGAAGAAGCCAATACAGCCCCTGTAAATTTACCAGAAGTTGTGAATGATTTTGATATAGAAGGTAATGTTTTTATTAATTTTCATTAAACATTTATAATTTTGTATACTATTATCTTTAGATGAAGAAATAGCAATTGAAAATCAAGAAGTATACCTTAACAAAGTCGCACGAAGAGTAAAAGAATATGAAATAAAAATGCTAAATGATTTACGGCCAGGCAAGAAGTTACTTGTTTTAGATATTGATTACACATTGTTTGATCATAGAACAACAGCACAATCAGGTAGGTATTTACATTTTTATAATGCTATTTCTGAATTTTTATTCTAGCAGTCCTGGAAATTTCAGAAAATGTATCCAAAATATTGTGAATTCACAGGTGGTCTCAATTTTGAACTTATAGTTCTAGAGCATGAATTTGAAAATTGACTGGTTGATTTTTTTCTAAAATGCTAGTGTGACTATTAAATATAAATATTATTAAAAAATTTGTTCCACTGACTCCTCTGTTATTAATTGGTAATAAATAACTGTAATTGTAAAAAATAAGTTGTCTTTAAACTGAGTCAAAACAGGTTCATTTGTAGATAAGTCTTAATAATTTTTTTATGTTCAGAAAAAAACCTGGAAAAATCAGGACATTTTGTAGACTGGTATAAACCTTTTGTAATATTTGTAAATAAAAGAGAAAAAAAATCTTAGGTGCTGAGCTTATGAGGCCCTACTTGCATGAATTTTTGACAAGTTCCTATGAAGATTATGACATTGTTATCTGGTCGGCTACAAGTATGAAATGGATTATAGAAAAAATGAAAACTATTGGGAGTCGATAAGCATCCTAATTATAAAATTGCATTTTATTTGGATTCCTTGGCAATGATCTCAGTACATACACCAAAATATGGTGTTATAGATGTAAGTATTGATAGGAGTTTGTTGAAAAATTGTTTTTTAAGTTATAATTGCAAGTTCTTCCAGTTTTAAAGTAGTATAATATTACTTTAAATCCATATATCTTTAAAATATTTTTCTCTCTCGAATGTCATTTTAACAGTCTTTACTTATAATAGCCTGAATATATACTTTGAGCATAGCTCCAGAGAATAAGAATTGTAGAAAAATTGTCTAGTCCTGCCTAGAATATAAAAAAAAGTCAGAGAAACTCTGTATAGTACAGTATGTAGCAGGAGTGGACCCAGTAAGGAAGAACTTGATGCTTATGAGTGCAAAAAGCTCAGATGAAGAACAAGAAACTGCTGCATCAAGCCACAGAAGTAGCTCAAATCATGAATAAAGACGAACCATCTATTAAAAAAGTGTTCCTTCTCTTTACAAAAAATTTAGTGACCTAAGTTTTAAATGGAATATTATTGATGATATTATTTATTGAATGAAGGAAATACAAAAAAAATAAATGAACTTATCACAAATAAAATAGAATCACTCGAGGAAGATTTACATCAAACCAAGGGTAAAAAGAAAAAAAGAGGAATTACAAGAAAGGACTAAGAACATTGTAATTATGAGATTATCCAACTAGCATAATAATGGAAATAATGAAAATATACAGAAGGTTTTTACAGCAGATCTGTACCAAAAAGAGTTTAAAAGAAATTTTAATGATTCCCACCTCTGTGTATAATGCTTCATTCCCTTAATGCAAAGAACTCTAAGTAAATCTATCACACAATAAATACATAATCACCCTTTCAACTCCCTTCTTCAACTCTTATGTGTTGTATAATTATATGTAGTAAATGTTGATGTTATTTTGGCTGGTATGGAGGCTTACATTCCTTTTTTTAAAAAATGCCCTTCCAATGGCAAGCCTTGGTTTGATCAAAAATTCAAAGAAGCTGTTGCTTCTAAACATCTTGCCTACTGATAATGATGTGTAAATCCTAACACCATAAATCATAACACCTTTGTTTGTGTCCGGAAGAGATGCAAAGAAATTATTGACCAAACCAAGAAGGCACACAATCAACGAATTAGAAACAAACTTCTCACTTGTCCTAACAATTCCAGGTCCTTTTGGTCAGTCACTAAGGCAGTTAGTCAAAATTTCACGAAATCCACCATACTGCCACTCACACGGCCAGATAATTCTATTGCAACAACACCTGTTGAAAAAAACGAACTCTTTGCTTCACATTCTACTGTCGATTTCCAAGAAAAAATACCACCTACTATTCCCATAGTGTAGTCAAGGATGCTTGATATTGTCTTCAGACAGCCTATCATAAAACATATTTTAATGAAGCTATACACCAAAAAAGCTTCTGGCGCTAATGAAATATCTGCCATAGTTCTCAAAAACTGTGCGAGGGAGCTAACACCAGTTTTCTGTAAATTTTTCAACCTATCCTATAGAAAGGGAATATTTCCTTCCAGCTGGAAATGTGCCACAGTTCAGACGATACCTAAAAAAGGCAAGAAGACCTTGCCAAATAACTACTGACTAGTCGCACTGCTTTCAATAATTTCGAAAGTCATGGAAAAGGTATCAATCAGCATCTTCTAAAATATCTTGAAGGCAACATTATTAGCAATCACCAATATGGCCATAAGTTGAGAATATTATTTCGAACCAAAAAGCTTTACACTCCACAACTGTTAATTCTTTACAAAGCTCAAATTCGACTAACTATGGAATACTGCTCCCATGTTTGGGGCTCCGCTCCCAAACATACATTGCATTTGTTGGATTCTATTCAGAGAAGAGCTTTTCGTCTGATTGGAGACCCAGAACTGACCGGCGGCCTTGATTCGCTGGAACATCGAAGAACGGTTGGCGACTTGAGCCTATTCTACAAGTATTTTCAATAAAAGTGTTCGAAGAATGTAGCCCGCTTAACTCCTTCCAGAGCGGTGCATGTTAGAAATACACGTCGCGCTAATACTTCACATCCGTATGAGGTTCAGCTTGTTACTCCTCGTACAATGCTTTTCAAGCAGTCTTTTGTATGGAGAACATCATCCCTTTGGAATAATTTGCCCAGGACTGTGTTTCCCACCGACTACAATTTACAGCGATTCAAGAACAACGTAAATCGCTTTTTCCGCACACGTATCGCTCCTGTAGCGCTTTAGGGACTTCCCTGCAGCACGTGTGCTAGGCCCATAAAGAAAATGAATGAATAAATAATTATGCTTAAAATTTGTTCATTATCACAACCAAAATACTGGAAAAATTTCCATAATACTATTCAAACCAAATCTTTCACCCCTTTCCCCCATTAAAATTGAAAGTAATGAAGAATAACTTAATTTTCAGATTCCTTGATCCATAAATCCCAAGAAAGACCTTTAACAACATATATAGTAACCACATTAACTCTCTATCCCACCCTTTAACTTTTTATATTTTGCAATAAATATGCTTAAAATTTGTCCAGTACATCAATACATATTTTAAACCTTACCCACACCCTTAAAGCAATAAAAAATAATGTAACTCAAAAAAGGATATATAACACGATATATAGGAAGTAACCCCCTCTAATATTCTCTCCCACCCCTTTAGCCTCTTATATATTTTACTTTAAATATTTATGCATAAAATTTGTTATTATTCAACAAAAATCAGGGAAAACTTCCATATTACTATTAAAACCTTTGAAAATTTATCAACCCCCACCCTTTGACCTGAAGCAATATCTTTCAAAAACTATAGGCTTCATCTCCTTGTTAGATATTATGTATGTAGCAAGTTTGAAATTAGTGTCGCATTTCGTTCGAGTTACTTTCCTTTAGAGATTACATACACCTCGAATTTTCAAAATTTTTTTCTCTATATTTCTAAGAATTATTCAAAAAATTTTTTTTAAGAAAATTCCATTCTATTACAAAGTTAGAGCATTAAATGTGACCTGGCGTCGGATTGAGACCGCTACCTGTTTTCAGACACTGTCTGCAATCAGTAATTTTTTAATATTCGTTAACTTTTTTTTAACTTTTTCTACAAAATGTCGAAAGATTTTTTTAAATTTTTCTAATAGACAATTTTTTATGAATAATTGAACATAAATATTTTTTGTGAAGTTATCCTGCAGGCAAGGAGGCGGCATTGTTTTCAAGGGTCCATTTAACCCGATAAAAAATAATGTTAACATTTAAATCATATTTTTAAAAAATGCTTTTCTCATAATTTAAGGTACAATAAAAATATATAACCGCCATTCTTTTGTACTATTCACTTAATAACCTTTAAAATATATATATTTTTTAAATATACATACTTTTTGCATCGCCCTGCTGTAGGTAACCCCTTTAGTAAGGAAGGTACAAAGAAACTGTCAGTTCCACTAGAAATAGACAGGAGGCGCGTCTAAAAGTTAATTTTACCAATAAAACTTCAATAAAAAAGTTACCCAATGTTTTAGGTCCCACAATATTTAATAAACTCCCTAATCAGCTTAGATTTTTAATAGATAAGGATTAGGTTCAATTATATTTGTTAAAAAAAAATCTGAAAAGGTTTTTTTTTATCTTCAGGCATCCCATTATACAGAATCGTAAACTAAAAGTTTTCAATTATGTTAATATGATGATTACATCATATGTGTAATGCATAATTGTTATTTTTGTTAGGTATTGTTTACTATTAGGAGTTTAGCCTACTAAAATCAAAGCTCTAATTTATTTAAATTATTTGGACTGTAGTGAGCTGTTTTAAATACAGATTAATTGTTAAAAATTATAAGGTTTAATAATAATAAATAAACATACGTCGATGAAAATAGATTACTGTGTTTAAGTGATTCACCTAGAGATGTAAAAAAATACAATATCAGTAAAAAAATATTAATACACCTATTAAAATACATAATTATTATTTAATAAATTGGTTATAGTATTTCAATTGTTTGGTAGGTTGTTAAGTCAGCAAAATATTGAGGTTAATTAACAACAAAATGTTTATATGTTATCTAGCAATTATTAGCTCAGCAATTGTTACAATTTTAATAAGTTATTAGGATATGCATTGTTTTGAACAATCTGGAGTTCTTAGAAAGTCTGAGAATAGTCAGGTTTTTTTTTATAATTTTCTCGGAATTTTGCAAAATTTGTCAGGTCCTATAGAACATTATTACTGCTGTTGTGCAAGAAAAACGCACCAAAAGAATCTGGATTAGCTCTTTTCAGGATATGCCATTAAGGGGTTACATGCATTTCTATTTATTTTTACTGATTTTTATTCTCTATACTTCAAACAATTATTCAAAAAATTTTTTTAAGAAAATTCCATTTCATTACAAAATTATAGCATTAAATGTAACCTGGCGTCGGATTGGGACCGCTACATTGTCTGCGCTATACATACATGCATACATAAGCGATAAATCTCTTTTACCCGTAGGTATCGAGGATCGTGTTCTATTGTCTTTCCACAAATTTACGCCACTCATCTCTATTTAGTGCTAGTTGTTTCGCCTCATTCACCCTATTGTTTTATGTTTCCCTCGGTCGCCCCCTTTTATTTTTTCCTGTCACTCTTGCCTTCCACACGATTTTGACCTGCTGATCATCATTCATTCTCACTACGTGTCCAGTCCATTTTAACTTCTTTTCCTCTATTTTTTCCTTTAGCGATTTTACATTAAGTTTCTGTCTAATATCTTCATTCCTTCTTTTATCAATTCTTCTTGCCCCTACCACTTTCTTCAGATACTTCATTTCTGTGGCTTGTCTTTCATACTTATCCGTCAGAATCCAATTATCAGCCCCGTATGTTATAACTGACATATATATTGTTTTGTAAATTGCCATTTTTGTTTTCACTGATATTTCCTTTATACTCAGAAAGCTTCTGTACAGCGCGCAGTATAATCTTGTTCCAGCTTTCATTCTATTTCCAATTTCATTCCCTTGTGTTCCTTTGAAGTTTTTTTGTCCCTCTACTTTAATGTTCATAGTTTCTTGTCTGTTAGTTATAACCATCACCTTTGTTTTTCCATTTTTAATAAATAGGTTATACTTTTTTAGCTCTACTGTCCGTATATTCATGTTCAGCTCCAAGTTTCCTTCTGTCCTTGCTACCAGTACAATATCGTGCGCAAATACACATGCCTCCATTTTTACAGCCTGTGACTGGTTATATCCCACCATGTACTTAATTGTCTTTCCCCAGCTCGCTTTTATTACCTCATCTAAAACGCTTATAGATAATAGTGGACTCAACACTCCTCCTTGCCTTTCCCCATCACTATTGGTGAATTCCTTCGATGTTTGGTTACACGTTCTCACTTGATTTATTGTATTATTATACAGGCTCTGTATTGTACTTACTAAATCTTCATCCACATCCTTGTTCCTTAAACTCCTCCATATTCCATGTCTATTTACCACATCAAAAGCTTTTTTCATATCCAGAAACCCTAAAAATACTCTCCCATCTTTTCCCCCTTTCTGCAATCTGCTGTATTGTAAATATATGGTTTTGTGTACTATGGGCTGGTCTAAAACCATTCTGCACATCTACTAACTTTAGTTCAATTATTTGTCTTAATCTCTTCTCAATTATGGATTCATATACTTTTAGAGCTGTAGAGAGGAGCGATATGCCTCCGTAGTGTTCACACGCCCGCATATCACCAGTTTTATACACTGGAAGAACAATAGCAGTACTCCATTCTTTTGGTATTTGCTTACTTCTCCATGCAAAATTACAAATATCCTGAAATTCTTTTTTCCCCGTTGGTCCAAAGAATTTTAACAGTTCCGCGTCTACTCCATCACATCCTGCTGCTTTACCAGTTTTTAGTTTCTCCAGCACCTTTTCTACTTCCTGTAGTTCTATTTCTTTTCCCTTCCTCTCAACTCTCTCCTTCACATTATCATTTCTCATTGTTTGTATACTCTCGCTTTCCGTTCTGTTTTCATCGTTTAGAAGTTCCATAAAAATCTCCATCGTTCTATGATTTTGTCCTCATCCTTGATAATATCTCCATTTCGATTTACCTGCGCACACCTTAAATCTGTTTTATATCTTATATTTTTTAATATTCTGTAAAATAATTTTTTATTATATTATATATATATATATATATATATATATATATATATATATATATATATATATATATATATATATATATATATATACAGTCGACACTGTTTATAGTGAAACTCTATATAGTGAAAAACTCTTTATAGTGCAATTTTTTCAAGACCTAGAATATCTCACATACATAGCAATATATACGGATTTTCTCTTTATATAGTGAAAAACTCTCTATAGTGAAATTTCGGTCAACATTTTGGTCTTACACTATATAGAGGGTCGACTGTATATATATATATATATATATATATATATATATATATATATATATATATATATATATATATATATATACATATATATATGTATACATATATATATGTATATATATATATATATATATATATATATATATATATATATATATATATATATATATATATATATATACATATATATATATATACATATATATATGTATATATATATATATAATATATATATATATATATATATATATATATATATATAATATATAATATATAATATATATATATATATATATATATATATATATATATATATATATATATATATATATATATATCGAGAGGTTTTTTTTTTAATTTTTCTAATAGACAATTTTTTATAAATAATTAACATATGGTCGAAAATTGCATACTAAAGTTTGAAACACCGTAGATTTTTTATTTTTGAAAAAAAAAAACCCTTTTGATAATTTTTAACTACTACATTATTTTACAAGATTAATGTTTATTTTGGCATATTGAATTATTTTTTGTAAAGTTATCCTGCAGACAAGGAGGCCATATAGTTTTCATCAGTGGTCCATTTAACCCGATAAAAAATATCAAATTGAGTAATGGGTGGCCAGGTTAACATTTTGCACACTAAAAAAGTCTTGTTTCTAAGGAGCGCTATTTTTTACATCCATCAGGGCGCAGCGTATGCCTTCCCTGCTTCCCCTTTACTACACCACAGGTACTGATATATACATGGTGGTATTTTTTTGCAGGTGAAACCTTTGGGTGTTATCTGGGGAAAATTCGAACAGTTCTCTCCAAAAAACACTATTATGTTTGACGACATTAGAAGGAACTTTATAATGAATCCCAAAAATGGTTTAAGAATAAGATCTTTTAGGGAGGCTCATCTTAATAGGTAAATAATTCGGCTTTTGTGCATTCGCCTGAAAAATTTATTATTCGAAAAATAGTCCACCAGATTATTATTATTCAAAAATAGGAACTCTTCCGTATGTTTTTGACAGGGACATCAGGCCATCAAACTAAGTAGTTGAATAAAAATCGGTTAAAGAAGCAGTTGTATACGGTGCCCCATATTTATAGTTAAAAAGAATTGACAAGCGACAAGAACACTTAGTGTATAACAAACTATAGTCTTTGGAAAATGAGTTCTTAACAATAATTCATTTAAATGTAAGCTATTACGTTCACGTCACTCTCTAAGCGAGGGTAAAAATTATTGATTCCTGCTTGAAATCGTGTTTTTGTGATTCGCGTGACCAGAACACGAAGTACTTGTTGCCGTACTTCGTATAACGTTCTTAGTTCAGATAATTAGGCGAAACGCATCCCGAGATGTTTCGCCAAATGAGAAAACAATAAATAACTGATAAAATATTGACTCAGATCTTTAATTTTGGTCCATCATGTATGTTGATCGCGGTGCTTTAAGGTTATTTTTGACGAACTGTGGCTGTGTCCTTACTAAAGGTTTCTTTGGCGGTCTGTGACTTGAACTGTCCCCGTCAGAGGGCAGTTACGTTTTCCAAATCGGCCTTATATCGGCCAGAGATACTAATTGTTGTATAAGTAAAATACAATAATTTGCATTTTTGGGTAATGTAAGCCTATCTGTGAAGACGTACCTGCCCTCTGTCGGGTGCTGTTTAAGGTCACAGACCGATAGAGGAATTGTTCAGCGACTTGCTAACAATTACTGCTTGGTAGCACTTTATGGGGTTCTACCCCAAGTATATAAAACCTCTAAAATTGGAAAAAGTCCATTCTTTAGCAGTTTTTGACTATTCGTTCACAGAGGACAGGTACGCCCTCAAGGTTAGGCTTGCATCAGCCAGAGGTGCAAATTGTTGGATCTTACTTAGTCTTTAAGTTTTGTTCTCTTTCTACGTCTATCCTAGATCGGATGAGGAGTCATGATACAACAAAACTCGTCCCGAGATGTAGTTGAGAGAACTATCAAAGACTGCTGAAAAATGGACTTGGTCCAATTTTAGTGGATTATATTGATTTTTAATTGTTGTATGTTAGTGACATATTACACTACTACGGCGATAAGTACTCCGTGTTACAGTCTGTCAAGTAGGAACGAGACCGCTTGAAAAAATGTGTTTCAAGAACATTTTTTTGCCATCAATGTATTCTTTGATGTGCTAACAACGGCGCAATTACCTTAGTAAGTTGTCCAATCACCTCTTGCATCAATAATCGCCTAGCATTTTCGAAGCATGCTATCGACGAGATTTTTCTGCATACTCGGGTAATGATCTACAAATTTTTCGAATCTCGCTAGACAACTGAAGCAGCGTCAATTTCAGGTCCCGTACCATGTTTTGACAAGTCGTCGACATTTTTCGTCTCGTTAAAACGATTTACCAACTTCTTCACAAACGATACCCACTTTTTAATATGTTTAGCGGCCGCAAAATGTGTTATTTTGGGCCCCTTTGGATGGGAACAAAGAAAGACTGCCTTGTTCCAAGTTACTCACATTGGATTTTATGTGATTTCGACGAAAGTTGTGAATCGACTGATACTTTCACTAAAATGCACCGTAGACAAAGGTTTCCTCTACCGATTTTTTGTCAAATCGTTAGAATCGCCAAAAATGAATTATCGTGGACACGTTCTTACTTGACAGACTGTATGTTCTCTTCTGTGTGGATCGCGAGATGGTTTGACAGATGAGAGAACGGTTAATGACTGCTAAATTATTGATTTTGAGAGTTTGTATTGATAAATAAATAATTATTTTTAGATATAAAGATGATGAACTTTTAAGACTCGCAAAATACCTAAAAGACCTTGCCGAACATTGTAGCGATTTCACAACTATTAATCACAAACACTGGGAAAAATATAAACCAAAAAAGAGAAGGCATAGCAAAGATAGCAGAGAGAATAGAGACAACAAAGACAGAGATAGGGCCGACAGAACAGGTGGAACGGAAAGCTAAGTATTTATAAAAATAAACGGAAAGAAATTTGCGGCTTTTGATTTAAGGAAAATGTCGATTATGTGTATTATTTTTGTATTATGATTTTTTTAGTTTTTAGTTGGAAAAAATTTGAAGATTATGTTCAGTTATTGACAATATAAATTCATTCAATTGTTTCGATTATTTCTAGTGTATTATAAATTTATCCGATGTTCTTTGATTGTGTAAGTGTTGAATATAGATCAGTGGCGTGAGAAGTGACTAGAATATCCAAAATAAATATTCTCTTCCTGTTTTGGCGTAAAAAAGTCAATTAAATAAAAACTTGTTGGCAGAAAAAGGTTAAAAAGTTGTTTTGTTTTTTACCTAAAAACTTTGTCCGAAAATAACGAGTTGTGTGATATCCCATGCGTATTAGCAGATAATTTTTTTTACTCTCTCCGCTAAAGGGAAGTTTTGTATTTGAGAAAAAATCACACTCCGAGATTATTGCATTTCTTCACATTTCCTAGATCACAAAAATATTAACACCCATTTCCTTCGGTTACTGTTGGAACAATAACTCTCGAACGAAATGAGGAATTGATTTCAAATTTAGCACAAACATAATAGGTGAAGCAGGAAAGAAGTTTCTAGTTCTGGGCGATAACGCTTTTGGTGAAGGGGGGGTGAAGGAAGTAGGGGACGTTAAATATATATTAATATAATTAATATTGTGTAGTTTCAATGAGAAATTTTTCTAGTTTTTAGTTGAATAATAAACACATAAGGAGTTAAAGAGGAGGGGGAAGGGTTAGAAGAATTAGATGCCCTTTCGAGGTTTTTAGAGTATATATATATATATATATATATATATATATATATATATATATATATATATATATATATATTTATATATATATATATATATATATATACATATATATATATATATATATATATATATATATATATATATATATGTATATATATATATATATATATATATATATATATATATATATATGTATATATATATATATATATATATATATATATATATATATATATGTATATGTATATGTATAATGAAACCAAGGTCCTCTGCAAAGACCAGAATTATGCCAAACTACAAATCAAAGAGATGATTGAAATAAAAAAAAGATGACATAAGAGGAATCAGTCATATCTACACAAATCTAATTAAAAAAAATAAACATGGTGGCATGCATATCCTCTTAATAATACAAAATGGTATATATACTTAACATCAATTAATAAGACACCTATTATAGATAATAAAATTTAAAAAAAATCAATAAAAAATACGAGACAGGATATGTTGATAAGAAATATAGAATTTAAAATTCACAAACACACAAATAGTTGGCTTTCAAGGTATATACTCTTGTTTAATTTATTTTATATTGTTATGGTGTAAATATTGTGTAAAAATGTCCGAGTGTGCGTAAAATGTTATATGTTTTTTAAACCTGTAAATTGCCCTAAAAGATTTTAACTTTGTATTTTCTAATTTTAGAATGAACAATAAAACATTTAAAAAAATTTTTGAAAATGCCTAAAAAAATAAGGCGAAACGTCAAATAAACTAGTTTGTATTTTCCAAAAGAACCTAAGTACCCAAGAAAAACCATTTAAATTTATGTAAATAAAAGGTTTAACAGAAAAATTATTATATATATATATATATATATATATATATATATATATATATATATATATATATATATATATATATTTATAGATATATATATATATATATATATATATATATATATATATATATATATATATATATGTATATATAAAATAAAGGAAAATAGAACAAAATACATGGAGAGCGTGCAGGCACACATACAGCAAATAGACTAAAGTTTAACCATAGACACACTAAATACACAAGTAACAGAAACATTACTAACAGCAGCCAAAGAGATATCATCTAAAGGACAAGAAAAGGAGTGCAAACTGAACCTAGGAACGAAGCAACTGATTCAAGAACGATCTGCACTCTTGCGGGATAGAACAAAGAACAAGGGTGAAATATGAGAGATAAACAAGACTATAAGGAAAAAGGTACGGGACGATAACAGAAAATATAAAAATTCAAAGATAAGAACTGAATGAACGGAAAAGTCTCAAACAACTAAAATCAAGAATGAGTGAGGGAAGGCAACAAATGACGAAGTTAATAAACGAAAATGGAGAGGGAGTCATACAACTAGACGAAATAACCACTGTCATTGAGAAGTACTGCAAAACCCTTTATCAATCCAAGAAAAGGCCACCACCGGGAAAGGAAGGAAATGATATTGTTGAGAATGTGGAGTCTGAGGATATCCCAGAGATTACAACCGACGAAATAGAAAACTCTTTGGCAAGTATGCTGAACAATAAAGCAGCAGGGGAAGATAAGATCATAGTAGAAATGATAAAATATGGAGGCAAGTCTATCAAGGCCCAGCTCCAGAGATTATTTAACAACTGTCTAACAGAAATGAAAATTCCAACTGACTGGTTAAATGCAATCGTGGTCCTTGTCTTCAAAAAGGGAGACGAGAAACAATTAGAAAATTATAGGCCAATCAGTGTGTTATCTGTACTTTATAAATTTTTTACCAGAATTATTACAAAAAGGATAGCAAATAAATTAGATGACTACCAACCTCGGGAGCAAGCGGGCTTTAGACGGGGCTATAGCACCATGGATCACTTACAAACGATGATGATATTACCAGAAAAGCCAACGAATATAATATAACACTTTGGATAGCAATGGTGGATTATGAAAAATCGTTCGATTCAATAGAAATATGAACAGTTTTGAATGCTTTAACTAACTGTAGAGTTGATGGCAGATACAGCAACCTTATCAAATATATTTGCGAAAACGCCACCTCACAGATAAAAACAAGTCAAGGAACCACGAATAAAATAAAAATAAGCCGAGTGATTCAATTTCCCCTCAACTATTCACCTTAGCCTTACAGGAAATGTTGAAGAACCTGGACTGGAAGGAAAAGGGCGTACTTATAGATGGCGAAAGGCTGAATCATCTCAGATTTGCTGATGATATTACTCTGATAGCAAAAGATCAAAACGAACTACAAAAGATGTTGGAAGAACTCAACCAAAAATCACATCGGGTGGGTTTAAAGATTAATGTTAAGAAAACTAAATACTTAACTAACGAAGAACGTCAGAACCAAGAAATATTATTATGCAACCAGCGAATCGAAAAAGTAAATCGTACAAAGGCAATTTAACAGGAGATCTAAAGCGCAAAATCTCACTGACATGGTCGGCGTTTGGAAGACTTCAGAAAGTTTTTAAATCCGACATACCGTACACACTTAAAGCGCAAGCCTTTGACCAATATGTTCTTCCAGTTCTCATCTATCGAACCGAAACATGGGCATTGAATAAGAACATTATACGCCTATTACAAATAACACAACAAGCCATGGAAAGAAGAATACTCAATATTAAACTACGAGATCGCATATCCAACACAGAGATAAGAAAGAGAATGAAAGTGACGGATTGACCGGCGGGCTTGATTCGCTTGAACATCGAAGAACGGTTTGCGACTTGAGTCTGTTTTACAAGTATTTTCATGGAAAGTGTTCGAAGGATGTAGCCCGCTTAATTCCTCCCAAAGCGGTAAATGTAAGAACACGTGGCGCTGGTGCTTCACATCCGTATGAAGTTCAGCTTGTTACTCCGTGTACAACGCTTTTCAAGCAGTCTTTTATATGGAGAACGTCATCCCTTTGGAATAATTTGCCCAGTGCTGTGTTTCCCACCGAGTACAATTTACAGCGATTCAAGAACAACGTGAATCGCTTTTTTTTCCGCACACATGCCGCTCCTGGAGCGCTTTAAGGACTTCCCTGCAGGGTCTGCATGTTAAAGTGGAATTGGGCGGGACTATTAAAAGAATGTCAGATAATAGATGGACGAGAAGAATAATAGAATGAAGACCACGAGAAGACTAACGAAGTAGAGGAAGACCACAAACGCGATGGGCAGACGATGTAAAAAGATTGGCGGGACATGGCTGGATGGGGAGAACACATGACAGGAAAGAATGAGAAGAGCTAAGGGGGGCTTACACTCGACAATGGGTGGAATGAGCTGTCAATGATGATGATGATATATATGCCAGGTATACAAGTATGAAATGCGGATTTCAGACAACAGATGGTGCACCAATGCAGTTTGTGCTATAAAGATTTGACACTGCGCCATTTTGTTGTGCCATCAACAAGTCAGATGCGCACGAGTGATAAATTGGAAAAGTGTGTGCATAGTGTTGTGTTGTTGTGTTCAATATGTCGAAATTTATACCGAACAAAGAGCGCGAACAGCATTAATTTTTTGTTTTCATTTGAAGAAAACTGCTGTTGAATCATACCGATTACTTCGAGAAGCTTATGATGAACATGCTCCATCGCAATATACGTGTGAACGATGGTTTCGGCGTTTCAAAAGTGGTGACTTCGATGTTGCAAACAAGGAACGTGGAAAACCGCCAAAAAAATACGAAGATGTGGAATTGCAAGCATTGTTGGACGAAGATGATTCGCAAACACAAAAACAACTCGCCTAGCAATTGGGCGTTAGTCAACAAGTTGTTTCCAATCGGCTAAAAGAGATGGGAAAGATTTGGAAGCCGATAGATGGGTACCACATGAGTTGAACGACAGGCAAATGGAAAAGCGCAAAAACACGTGTGACATTTTGCTCGCTCGGTACAAAAGGAAGTCGTTTTTGCATCGTATAGTTACAGGGGATGAAAAGTGGATTTATTTTGAGAATCCTAAGTGCAAAAAATCATGGGTAGACCCAGGCACACTATCCACATCGACCGCAAGACCGAATTGCTTTGGCAGAAAGACAATGCTCTGTG
This sequence comes from Pachyrhynchus sulphureomaculatus, assembly GCA_019049505.1. NCBI lineage: Eukaryota > Metazoa > Arthropoda > Insecta > Coleoptera > Curculionidae > Pachyrhynchus > Pachyrhynchus sulphureomaculatus. The sequence continues at coordinate 95,904,742 of CM032456.1, forward strand.
TTTGGTGGAACCAGAGGGGCGTGGTCTATTATGAGCTGTTAAAACCTGGGGGAAACGGTTAATACTAAACGTTACCAACAACAATTGACCGATTTGAATCGTTCGCTGCTTGAAAAAAGGCATAAATACCGAAAAAGACAACAGAAAGTCGTTTTTCTTCATGACAATTACCACTTGTTTGCATCGTTGGGTCACGCACTTGCTGAGCAGCGCTTTGGTTCGTACGAAGATGTGAAAAAATGGCTCGATGAATGGTTCGCAGCAAAAGGGGAAGATTTTTATTGGCGTGGTATTCGCAAATTGCCCGAAAGATGGGAAAAATGTATAACAAGTGATTGAGCATACTTTGAATAAACCACTTTTTATCATTCTTCCGAATGCGTATATATATATATATATATATATATATATATATATATATATATATATATATATATATATATATATATATATATATATATATAAAGTTCTCGGTCTGACACATTGATGGCGTTAGAAACTGTGAGACCATAATTGTACTGGAAAGTTCCATCTTTTATATAAACACATGTAAAATGTTATTTCGATCTGTCAGTTCATTCGAGTAGTAGCAGCTGTTTAATATTGACCTGTCATTGATTTGTTTAAAATGGAAAAAATTGAATAACGTGCAGCATTAAATTCTTTGTTTTGGATGGTTTAACACCAACAGAAATTTATCCAAAATTATTAAAAATTTATTAGGATACATCTCCTTCACTTTCCACTGTGAAAAAATAGGCTGCTCTTTTAAAACTAATCGTACAAGCCTCGAAGTCGATCAACGCGAAGGTCGTCCAAAAGCTGCTACAACACCACAAGTCATTCAACAAGTCCATGATATGGTGTTAGATGATCGACGAGTGAAATAGGCATCTCAAAAGGAAATATTTTGCATGAAGAATTACTTTTAAAAGGTTGGTGCAGGATAGGTGCCGCATTTGCTGACAATTGACGGAAAACGCATTCGAAAGCGTATTTCTCAAGCGCCTTTTCATAACTGTTAATGAAACTTGGATCCACCACTATACACCAGAGCGAAAAGAACAGTCGAAACAATGAATTGAAACCGGTGGAAATGCACCAAAGAAGGCAAAGACGGTCCCATCAACAGGGAAAGTTATGGCAACAGTTTTTCGGGATTACAAAGATGTTTTGTTGATCGATTATATTCAGAAAGGAGAAACAATTAACTCCGAATATTATTGTAACCTTTTGGATCAGTTGGATGCAAAAATTCCTGAAAAAAGACCTGCTTTAAAGAAGAAAAGAATCATTTTGCATCAAGACAATGCACGTGTTCACACAAGTATTTTGACGATGGCAAAATTTGACGAATTAAAGTACGAATAGTTTGAACATCCAGCGTATTCACCAGATTTGGTTCCCTCTGACTTATATCTGTTTCCAAACCTGAAAAAATTCCTGGCTGGAAAGCGTTTTACATAAATGACAAGGCTATTGCAGCCGTGGATGGATATTTTGTAGATCTTCCGGAATCACACTTTAACGATGGTATTGAATTATTGGAAAAACGTCGAAATAGATGCATTGAAGTTTCAGGAGGTTATACTGAAAAATGAAACATATTTCACGTCAAATTTTTGTTTTTTTCATTATTAGGCCGAAAACTCTTCAGACAGCCTAGGTATATATATATATATATATATATATATATATATATATATATATATATATATATATATATATATATATATATATGTGTGTGTGTGTGTGTATGTATGTATGTATGTATGTATGTATGTATGTATTAAAGAACCTATCATATCGAGTTGTAACACCTGGAATAATTTATTTAGACGTAAAAACTTAAATTCAGACTTCAAATACTCTTGTGTTTACAAAATTTGAAAGCGATATCTCATTTTATTCGTGCGTTATTGCGGCAACAGGAAGAGACATTGATAGAAATTGAAATTGTACTTTTCGTGGTCTACAAACTCTAAAACGTAGAAAAATGTAAGAACCTCGGAAGATGACTTTTTTACGAATATAATACTTCTCTTAACGAGGAGGGTAACAAAAAACACAACTAATACTAAATACAATAAATGAAAGCAGAAATTAGCTAACATTTTACATCAGCTACCTCCAAGTTTCCGCGTCGTTCCACGTAAGAGAAAGATCTCGTTGTTTCCGACCTTTTTTATCTATTTTCTTTAAAATAACCGACCAAGTGAAAGTTGGACTTGCGTAATTAGTGATCCGTACGTTGACTGCTTTTTAAATAAAAATTTTTGTTACTGAGTTTTTTTCAGATATTTACTGGAAACTAATGACAAGGTTTTGTTTTTTTCATAGATCAGATAAATTATTAAAGGTCGTGATGATGACGTGTGATAATTTTCGTGCGATCTACACCCTGTGGAGAATATTCCAGATTTTTTTCAAAATTTTTTTGGCTGTACTTTTCGAGATGACAGAGGGGCAATTTTTTAAAAATAATACAAAGAAAAGTGTGCGCAAGTATTACATTATAGATATTTTTGAGCTTGTGTTTTTACAAGCTTTCATTGGACACCCCACTCGATGACCTGGTAAAAAAGTTTTTTTTACTTCCGATTTCAGTCTCTAAAACTAACCCCTTAGGTCACAGATATGAGTGATATTACCATATCTGTGACTTAGATAGTCACACATAATACCTTCAACCCAATTCCTCGCAAAGCAGCGACTCTAGTCGCTGTTTTAAATACTCCCTGCATACGCAGATGTAGCAGATCCGCCCGACCTGAAGTTAAAAATCGGCTACAGTGCCTATCGTCTCGTTACAGACAACGGTCGCAGTCAACCACCAAACTCTTTATTTTTGCACTCGACGCGCGTTTCACTAACCATGTTAGCTTCATCAGGAGCGATGATTGACTAAAGCTAAACTACAAATCTACCGTATTTATACTTAGCCTAACACCTAAATTACTCAGGCGGAACTAATGGCATAGACGAGGCCATCAGTTCCGGTCTAGTAACCAGTTGAGGGGACTATAAGAAATAGGCCCTCTGTCTTTATTTAAACTCCTTTTACATTTTATAATTTCCATACTTTCGTATGCGTTCAATAATCTCCTATCAGATACGTTTTTAATTAATCTTAGATTATCTAATGTTACAGTACGATTAGCTTCAAGGGCATGTTCGGCAATGCTAGACTTTTCTATTCTACTGTATTTTAAATGTACTAAATGTTCTTTAAATCGTGTTTTAACTGACCTTTTTGTTTGCCCAACATACTTTTTGTCGCAGTCATTACAACTACTTTCATAAATTCCACTTTTCTCACAATCAGGAATCTTATCTTTTCCTAAGATATTCCTCAGATTGTCTGATGACTTATAGACTAAGGTGAGGCCTACCTTGTTAAATACCTTATTGACTCCTCTGCTATATTTCGGATTATATGGTATGGAGACATACTCGGTCTGATTTTCTTCGCGTGTAAAAAAGGTGGAATTCTAAATATTTAACCTGAACTTATGTCTATTTATTAACTTATTTACTAAGTCATCATCATAACCATTAACTCTAGTTATATTTCTAATGCGATTCCTTTCAATATTGAAGTTTACTCTATTCAGAGGAAAAGTGACCAAACCATGAACTAAAAAATGTAATGCAGGTAATTTGTGTTGTTTGCAATGAGATGAATTATTAGGAATATATCTATCTGTTACTGTGTCTTTTCTATAGTTGTCAAATTCTAACCTATTATTATTTTTAATAATTAAAATATCTAGAAAAGGCAGTTGTCCTTCGTTCTCAATTTCGTAAGTGAATTTATTGGCAGCATATCGGCTACTTAATTTGGAAACAAACTCATCTGTATTTGCTTTCTTTGTATCAAAAATCGCGAAAACGTCATCCACATATCTATACCATACCCCCCATACTCAAATTCTTGACTGGCTTTGGTTTTAAACTTATTCATGAATAAATTGGCTCTGAAAGGTGATAAGCAATTACCCATAGCTGTTCCTTCTTTCTGAACATAAAATTGACTGTTATATTGAAATAATTTTGTTCCATACAAAGTTTAGATAATGTTAAGTATTCATGAATAATTTCGTCCTCAAGGTCATTCGTCCTAAGTAATTTTTCGAGATATTGTAAAGTTTGTGGTATTGGCACACTTGGAAACAAAGAACTGACATCAAAGGGAATTAAGATTTCACCTTCACTTTTGTTTTATTAATGAATTCTGAAGAATTTTTCACTGCGAAAGTATTTAACGGTAAATTCTCAAGTTCTTTTGATAACAATTTGGATATCAAATATGTGGATGATCCGACCGATGAAACAAAACGAAAACGCTGTTCGCTCAAATAACTACAAAGCAAATTTTGTTGTATAAAGTTATATATAAATACTTTGATAAATACTTATATACATATATTGAGACAGAAAGATGTTAATAAAAAAAAACTAATAAAACAACAAAAGAACTCTGAAAATGAATAAAAAAAAGTAGTTAAATAACAGTATACACACATTAAAATATCAGAAATAATGGGTGATAAAATTGGCTGGCTGTAACAGGCGCCGTTGTCGATCATTAAGCAACAGTAGTTTCTAGTTCCGAAGCTGACTTATAAATCACCGTCGAAGGTATACCTGTGACCTAAAAGTCGCCGATTTGATAACAAATTGTGCAGACTTTTTCAATCGCTTTATTCTAAATATATATATTTATTGCTCTTTACAACATAAAGAACAAATGTGATATTAGCATTAAACCTATAACGTTACCGAGGTCTTTGTCAAAATTCAAAACAATCTTATCCATTACGGATATTATTTAATAAAACCTTGGCAGAGGGGTTTCCAAGTGCATGGAAAGAGGGCTTTATTATACCCACCTCCAAGTCACGACACATAAACCCATATTTCAAATTATAGAGGTATTACCAGGCATTCTGCATTTCCTGAATTATTGGGTGCTTTTATGTATGTTGTCAAGTTGTAAAGGAATTCTTGCTGAAGAGCAACATAGCTTTGCCTGGAGAAAATCAACTTCTACAAATTTAGTACTCTTTGTGATTATCGTATTGAATGCCATGGAAATGGGATGTCAGGTAGATACCATTTATACAGACTTCTCATAGGCATAGAACACGATTAGTCATAGGTTGCTATTGGTTAAGATGCACGCGAAAGCAGCCGTTAATTGGTTTCAGAGAATGCTTACAGGGCGGACTTAAAGAGTGAAAGTTGATGGATGTATCTCTAAGCCTATATAAAATAATAAGTCTTTTTCGATTTAGTTACAATTTAGCAATGTTTATATAGTGAAACTCATTAGGATACGTCTAATGTTTCAAGATCAGCTTGAACCTGATGTATTATACCATGGCTTTTTTTTCCATGGAAAGCTTAAAATTTTGTAAGACCGACAAAATTCGACGAAACTCCAAACCCTGAGACCAGATTATACTTTGTCGAAGGTTTTTGGTGAACTCAATCCGAATCCAACCTCAGAATATTCCATCACATCCATGGAGATATTAGAATAGAGGAGGTAAGTTCTTGCAAGAAGCGTGGTGCTCATAGAAAGAGAAATAAATAATATGAGAGTCATTCTGTCCCTCGTCTCTCTTACTCGGTAAACGCCCCGCGCAAGAATGTTATTCATATTTCGTCCGGAGACAACGAAGGGCAAGGAAAAGTAAGAGAGACAGAATTGTCTCATATTATTTCCTTCTCTTTTTAACGACTATACGTTTTCGCTTACAACAAGCTACATATTTCTCTCCTCTATTTTAATATCTCTATGATCACATCAGGTTTTCAAGGTATCCTAACCTAAAAATGCAAAAAACACCGTTTTTTCGCTATATTTGAAATTATATTATACCGCGAATTAATTTTTCTCCACTAAGCTCGTCGCGACATCTTATTTCTTCTCGGAAAAATCATCTTTCTAGTAGCAACATTGTTTATTTGTTGTTTTGGTGTCCCGTTTTAATGTACCATGCTTCTTATTTTTTTTTATGTCAACTTTTAGTAAAAAAAGTTTCAGACAAAAGATGCAGGGGCAATAAAACCATATAATTGTGATGACCTTGGAAGATCATTTTGAAGATCATTTCAAGGTCAACTTTGATTTTTTTAAATGAAAGCCCATATTTTTATGACGACATCATGTTTCTCTAGCAAAAATACACAACTTTTATTCGAAAAATTTTTCTCAATAGTAATTTCAACTCTTCAGAATTCCGACTTGTCATATCGGATCTGCCATTTTGAATTTCTTAAGGTTAGGGACAAACCATGAGTCGCTGGGATTAAACCGACAACGAATTCGGATTCAGCGTTCCAAAAATCATATAATTACACTACTCTCGCCTATCGAATCAACTTTTGTTTTGGTATGGTTGTAACGAAAACGCCAAACTAATTAATTTCAACGGACGATTTCTCCGAAAAGAAATAAAATATCTGAAAAATTCAAAATGCATTTTCAAGGGGAAGAGTAGTAGTTTCAGATGCCGCGACAAGTTTTGTGGAGAAAAATTAATTTGCGGTGTAATAATCCCAAACATAGCGAAAAACCGTGTTTTTTGCATTTTTAGGTCAAAATGTTCCGAAAACCTGGTGCGATGTAGCAATTCTGAGGTCTAATTTGGATTCAATGCACCAAAAACCTTCGAAAAAGTATAGTCTAGTCTCAGGTTTTCAAAAATGTTGGCCTGTGTTATTTTCAATTTCGTATGAGCAAGTCTAAAGCATGAACTATGAATTTATCCATAAATTAATGATCCTTTTGACTTAATTAGATAATAAAATTATTGCATATTGTGCTTAATATTATTTTTGTTATTAGTTGACCTAGAATTGTCGAAATAGACAGCAATTTTACTGTAACAGTTCTCATATAACCTACATACAGTGTAATAATTATTGCGAACGTTTACAATTTTGAAAAAACAAAACAAAAAAATCTAGGATAGAAATTTTAATAACATACATATCATGTTGATTTTTCTTTTGTGTATTGCGAAATTCAATTTAAAAAATAATCGTTGGTGATTATGAGGCATTTAAAACATTTGACCCTTGTCGTATTAGTTCGACAAAAATTGTCAGAATTCTTCTCCATTCGTTTAGAAAGTGGTAATTCTGAAAAAAAAGAATTAATTTAAAAAATCATTGACATTAAGGGGCATTTTTTTTTAAATATTTATCGATCGTTCTATAAAGGATCATAACAGTCCGTATATGACAATTGATTTTCTGAAAATTTGCCTAAAATAACAACATCAAATTTTTAGTATTTTTTTTACAAATTTGTGGCCAAAAACTTATCTCAGGGTCAATATCTCGAAGATCAATTTTTCTTAGACTTTGGTTATATATCAGGTCTGAGAAAAGGTTCGTGGCGTTTTTTTAGTAAAATTCAACTGGTTTTCTTATAGTGTGAAAATGAATTTATTTTAACCAAATATGCTCCATTATTATCGATAATGTTTCGCCATTTTTCGGGTAGAACCATGGTGTCATCGGTGAAGAACTTCTGTGGTTTCTGGTTGAAAAACTAAAGTGGTTTTCACAGGCTTCTTTTGAAAGCAGCTTAATTCCATTGACAGAGTTCTGCAGAGATCGGAACAAGTGATAGTCAGAGGGTGCTATGTCTGGACTATACGGTGGATGCATCAAAACTTCCCAATCAAGCTCTCGCAATTTTTGACGGGTCATCAAAGAAGTGTGTGGTCGGGCGTTCTCATGATGGAAGACAACACCCTTCCTATTAATCAATTCGTGCCGTTTTCTTTTAATTGCCTGGCGTAATCTCTCTAGTTGTCCACAGTAGAGTTGAGAATAAATCGTCTGACCAACTGAAAGTAGCTCATGGTGTACGATTCCCTTCCAGTCCCACCACACACACAGCGTCACCTTTTTCGGCGTCAATCCTGGCTTCGCGAACGCTTGTGACGGCTCACCATCCCTTGTCCACAATCTTTTACGCTTCCGATTGTCGTACGTGATACATTTTTCATCACCGGTTATGACACGTTTCAGAAATGGCTCGATGTCGTTGCATTTCAGCAGCACATCGCAGATGTTAATTCGGTCTATCATGTTTTTCGCGCTCAACTCATGAGGAACCCATACATCGGGCTTCTTTTTGTAGCCAGCTTTGTGTAAATGGTTCAAAACCGTTTTGTGGTCAATGTATAGCTCCATACCAATATCGACACTGCTGATATGCTTATCTTGCAGGACTTTTTCGAGAATTTCATCCACTTTTTTAGTGATTGGACGACCAGAGCGTGACTTATCTTTCACATTAAAAGTACCAGAACGAAAGCGAGCGAACCATTTCCGCGCAGCAGATTTTGTACCTTCACCGTACACAGCGCAATTTTTTTCACAAGCCTGCACAGCGTTCTTCCCTTTGTCGTAATAACATTTTCAAACGCAAACAATTTTCCAACACACTCATAGTAACGCTCGAAGTGTCACCTTTCCAACGAGCGTTTAGTGGTGTCGCTGCGATCCGTATTTCTTGAGTTATTTGCAATTGACGCCATCTATCGGGAAAAACGCCACGAACTTTTTCCCAGACCTGATATTTTAATATTTTGCCCAATATTAAAAAAAAAAACATGGGTGAATGTTATAATTGTGACAAGTGGTTTACACAAGCCTTTTTTCAAACTAACTTAACATCCTTTAAGGAGTTCAGTAGAGCCCGAAACAAATGATAGTCTGACGGTGCAAGGTCCGGGCTATACGGTCAAGCCAGCCAAGCTCTCTCAATTTTTGCCAAGTCATCAAAAATATGTGTGGTTTTACGTAGTCATTGTGGAAGGCATCCTTTCTGTTGACTAGTTCCCGCCAGTTTTTTTTTAATTGTTTGCTTAAGTCTTGTTAATTGCTGTCAGTAGAATGCAGAATCAATCATTTGGCCAGGCTACAGCAGCTCATGATCACATTTTTTGGCGTCAATCTGGGATTTGCCATCGTTTGTGGAGCTTCATCCTTTTTCGACCACTATTTTCTTTGCACGTGATCAACTGCTTCAAAAATGGCTGGATTTCGTTACATTTCTATAGAGATTCTCAGATGAAAATTTAACCTAGTATTTTTTTAGCCTCAAATCGTGGTACCCAAACGTCGAGCTTCTTTTTGTAGCCAGCTTTCTCCAAATGGTTTAAAGCTGTTTAGTGAAGAATTTTTAGTTCCTGGACGATGTTATGGCTACTTATATGCCGATCTTTCTCAACTTTTGCCAAAATTCTATCAACTTTTTCTATCATTGGTCGATTAGTACGAGGAACATGTTTGACATCGAAATTTCTAGGACATACACAAACAACACAAATTTCTTCATAGACCTGCTCAGCATTTGTGGCTTTCGAAAAATGTTGTAAAATGTAGCGAACTTTTGCAGAAATTTCACTTGTCTCCAAGGCGCACTAAATTAAATCTATATAAAGGAATTTCAACAGTTTTTCACGTCTACTACTATTAAATGTCAGCTTTCATCTGACGCTAAGTATGACCTGATGCGACTCATATTACCTGAGATATATGATACTAAAGCTACAGTTGCGTGCAAAAGTTTTGGGCCACAAATATTTTTGTGATTAATTGAGTTATAAAGGGCGAAGAAAAAAAAAAAAGCAAATACACCATCATAAACTACTTTAACTATACTAACAACATATACAACTAAAAAATTTTCTACTATAAGTAACAATCATTTATAAGAAAAATAACATTTTTCTGCTATTCATAAGTATTAGGCCAACTTCAAATTTCACAATAAAAAGGTATATAACATAGCAAAAATCACTATAAAAAGTGTCAGTTAAAAATACATTCTTATCAATACTTTGTAGCCATACCCTTCGAAGCTAATACGGCGGCACATCGTTGAGGCATCGATTCGATTAATTTGAGAATTTTATCTCTGGTGATATTGGCCCACTCTTCTTGAACTTTTTTCCAGAAAGCAGCTTTATTAGAACAAGTTCGCACTTTCATTTTCAACTCTTCCCACAAATGTTCTATAGGTTTCAAGTCCGGGGATTGACTTGGCCATTTTAAAACTCTAAGATTTTTCTCTGAAAAATTCTTGCAAAAGCTTGAATCAATGTTTCGGATCACTATCTTGTTGAAAAATCTATCCTCGTGGCATATTTCGACGTCCATAAGGGAGCATGTGTTCTGATAGGATATCTCTGTACATAACAGCTTACCTTCAATTTTAACTATTGGACCGACGCTTTGCCACGAAAATGCCTCCCAAAGCATAATACCACCACCACCATGCTTAACAGTCGGTATTTGATACCGAGAATCATGTCATCACTTCCAAATAAATTCACTTTAGTTTCGTCCGAAAACTGTACTTTTTTCCATTCTTCAACTGTCCAATTTTGGTATATTTTTGCAAATTCTAATCTGGCCTTCTTATTTTTTTTACTGCTGAACGGTTTTTTTACCCCAACATGTCCAGCCAGTCCAACTTGTGTTAGTCTACGAGAAACAGTACTCCTACTGATGTCAGCTAAATTTTCTTCACGTAATTCACGTGCAATAACTGCAGCATTCTTTTTTATGTCTGCAACTGCTTTTCTTTTAATTACTTTGTCGACATTAATAGTTATTTTCCTTGGTCTTCCAGAACATATTTTATCATTCAGAGTACTTGTAGTTTCCCATTTTTTAATTGTATTGTTAACTGTTGTTTTTCCTATGGATAAAAGTTCAGGTATTTCACGTAAAATTTTTCCTTTACCGTACAACTTTATAACAGTTTTCCGAATGTCTAATGACGTGATTTTCGGCATCTTCTCTCAATAATACTGTTACACAATTATAAAGTGAACTAAATTCTTGCGCAGCAGCAAGATCACAGTATCGAGTAGCAGTAGCAGCAGCAAGAAGCACTTGAAAATGCCAAATGAGAGTTTGGTGAAACGTCGTGCAAATTCTTTGTTAGACGAACGATTGAAACCCGAAATTTTAATGTATTACATTCCACTATCCGTGAAAACCTCTCTTGTAACATATATATATATATATATATATATATATATATATATATATATATATATATATATATATATATATATATACATATATATTACAACATACCATATATATATATACACATACCGGGAAAACGTGTAAAGTAAGTCGCCGAGCAAGGGACTCTAGTAATCTTAAGGTCTGCTATTCACCTTAATTTACGTCTTTGTGTAGTCTCTTTTTTTTATCCACTTACCTCAATATTAAAAAATAATGGCAACATAGAAACTGGCAAAGTGTGACCTCTAAGTTCATCGGCAGGGGATAATTTAATACTGCAATCAAGAAGGTGTAAAATTAACCATATAAGCGTTTTGTGTCTTGAAGATAATTCTTCCTGTATAAGTCCCAGGACGTCGGAGGCTACAATTTCTGGGGAAATGTTACGATTGTTATTGTCTACAAAGTAAACCGAAAAATTATATTGTTATGTAAAAGAAAAGTGACTAAGCTTACTATTTACAGTAGAATATGCATGAAATTATATATGATTTTACAACATTAAAAGGCTTTCATCTCACTCTATAATATCTAATTTTGCATCCGTTCCAATAGTACCTCTCATTTTTATTTCTAAAAAATAAGTCTGCTTATTTTTGAACCGCACCCTTAACGTTACTTACCTAAAACCAATGACTGTATAAAAAAATGGAATTAAAGGCTGTTCGAGACGTGTCAAGAAGACATATAGAGCTTGTGCTGCCTCTATTCTCCATCCCGCATCCAACATACTGCGAATGGTCCTAGGACATTCTGAAAAATAGATTGGTAATTATTTATCCAGTACATTTCTTGTAAAGGATTATTTTGAAGATACTTTATAATCACATTCCTTTTTATACGATATTTGTTAGAATTCAAAACGATGAAAAAATAATATAACTTTAAGATTCCTCTCCAAGAACCCTGAAAAGGACATACAAGATGATATATTCGAAGCAACGCCTCTAACTCCTTCTCCTTATATGTTTGGCTTTAAAATAATATTGCTTACCATTTGTTCATTATGTCACACAGAAACCACAAAAAATTCTTTACTCAACCTTACCTCAACTATACAAAATTTGTCGATTCTCTCAATTTCGTCAATTTAAACCTTTGTATCCTTAACTATAAATAATTATAATACAATTATCTTTACGCTAAAACTGGTGCAAAAAAATCATATTTGGCGAGTAACTTTTAGATTTGATAACATAACCAAAATTGATTCAGTATAATTTTCGTTGAATTTTAACGTTCAATGTTATTTATTATTTCTTCTAGCTAGCTAGCACACATGCTGTAGGGAAATATCTAAAGTGCTACAGGGGCGACGCGTGTGCGGAAAAGCGATTCACCGTTCTTCAAAGTTTCCAGAATGAAGTCTACTTGGTTGCTGTCACTTTAAGATAGAATTTCTTCCAGCCCTTTGTTAAATTGAACGTCTTCCTCCTGTCTGTAGATATTTTTGTGAGTAGCCGTTATTCGAGTGTTCAAAGAGAATGAAAAAATAAGCGTACTGTTATTTGTAAAGCTGTAGATTGGATTATTGGTTCTTTCTAGCAGAGCGTTAATCTAAATGAGAAAGTAGGAGACATATGGAGCCTTAGGCTATCCCGGCGTTGATTGTGAAAGTATTAGAAAAAAATCCTTCTGCCTGTCGTAAAAAATTTAGCCAAGAATCTGTCATGCCAAATACAGTCAAATGCCTTGGATATGTCAAGTGTAACCGCTCGAGGTTCTCCAAAATGTTAAATTACGTTGTTCCAAACATGTGCTACATTAGTCACAAAAATCTCCTGTTGATTTTTGCTTACGAAAACCATATTGACAGTCGCTAATTCCAACAGGAAGAAAATATTCTTTTCTGTAGAATAGGTTGAAAAGTCACAGAAAACGGGTGTCCGCTCATTTTTGGAGTACTACTGCGTGAAAAAAGTTTTGGGACAAAAAATATTTTTGTGATTAATTGGGTTATAAAGGGAGAAGAGAAAAAAATCAAATAAACTACTTTAATTATACTAACAACATATACAACTCAAAAATCTTCTACTATAAATAACAATCATTTATAACAAAAATAACATTTTTCGGCTGCTCATGAGTATTGGGCCAATTTCAAATTTCACAATAAAAAGGTATATAACATAGCAAAAATCACTATAACTCAGAAAAAAAGTAGCAGTAAAAGATTCATTCTTATCAATACTTTGTAGCCATAGCCTTCGAAGCTAATAAGGCGCCACATCGTTGAGGCATCGATTCGATTAATTTGGTATAATTCTGAGTTCCCACTTTCATTTTCAACTCTTCCCAGAAATGTTCTATGGGATTCAAGTCTGGAGATTGACTCGGCCATTCTAAATCTCGAAGATTTTTCTTTCTGAAAAATTCTTCATATAAACTAGTTGTGAATGATCAACCCATCGCACAGATCATGCAATGCAGATACTTGGGAGTAGAGGTGGCCAGTGGTAACAACCTGGAAAGTGAGCAAACAACCATACAAGTAAACAAGGCCTTAGAGACGTAATATGGCATAATAAGCATATGCGAATCGAAAGCAAAACAAAAATATATAAAACATGTATAAGACCTATCCTGACTTATGGAGTAGAAACAAGAACTGATGTAGTGAAAACAAAGAGGATAATGAGAACAGAGGAGATGAAAACCTTGAGAGCAATAGCAGGAAAAACGTTGGGGGATAGAATCAGAAATGAGGAGATCAGAAGAACATGCGGAGTCGAGGACGCGGTAAGATGAAGCAGGCAACGAAAAAGATACTGGTACGAGCATGTCAATAGAATGGACGAAAACCACCTACCACCACAACCTAAAAAAATGGAAGGTCAGCTGGCAGTCCACTTCCCAAGAAGGCTGGTTGGTTAAATAACTGATCTCGCGATCTAACTTAAAGAAGAAGAAGAAAAAATTCTTGCAAGAGTTTAGACCGATTTTTCGGATCATTATCTTGTTGGAAAATCCATCCTCGTGACATATTTCGACGTCCATAAGGTAGCATGTGTTCTGATAGAATATCTCTGTACCTAAAATCGTCCATAATACCTTCAATTTTAAGTATTGGATTGACGCCTTGCCACGAAAATGCCTCCCAAAGCATAATACTACCACCACCATGCTTAACAGTCGGTATTTGATACCTAGAATCATGTCTAGTACCTTTTGGTCGTCGAACATATCTTCTTCCATCATTTCCAAATAAATTAACTTTAGTTTCGTCCAAAACAGCACTTTTTCTAGTCCTCAACTGTCCAATTTTGGTGTATTTTTGCAAATTCTAATCTGGCCTTCTTATTTTTTTTACTGCTGAACGGTTTTTTTACCCCAACATGTCCAGCCAGTCCAACTTGTGTTAGTCTACGAGAAACAGAACTCCTACTGGGTCGACTAAATTTTCTTCACGTAATTCACGTGCAATAATTGCAACATTCTTTTTTTGGGTTTGCAACTTTTCTTTTACTTACTTTGTCGACACGAATATTTATTTTCATTGGTCTTCCAGAACATTTTTTATCATTCAGAGTACTTGTAGTTTCAAATTTTTTAATTATATTGTTAACTGTTGTTTTTCCTATGGATAAAAATTCAGCTATTTCACGTGAAACTTTTCCTTTACCGTACAACCTTATAACAGTTTTCCGAATATCTAATGACGTGCGTTTCGGCATCTGCCCTCAATGATACTGATACACAATTATGAAGTGAGATAAATTCTTGATGTTGTCGTGGATTCACGATCAGAAATATAAACATAATTAAATAAATCACAGTTTCTTAGAAGTTGGCCTGATACTTATGAATAACCGAAAAATGTCATTTTTGTTAAGCATGATTGTTATTTATAGTAGAAAATTTTTTTTTGGCCTAAAACTTTTGCACGCAACTGTATTGTCTATTTTATGTTTAAATTAAATAATATGTATTTTTGAGCCCCGATCGTTATATATATATATATATATATATATATATATATATATATATATTATATATATATATATATATATATATATATATATATATATATATATATATATATATATATATATATACTAGAGTGACCGGATCTCATAGAGATAGCCGAAATTTTGAGCTCGATTAAACGACGTTAACGTTACCCGTGCCGCTCGTCGCTCAAAGTTTGAAAAAAATCCAAATTTTTGGCCAAAAAGCTGACATATGGAGCCATAACTCCAGAACGGTAAATAATAGAAACACGCTTAATATCTCAAAAGAAAGCTAATGTTGTTCTTAAAATTTATATTCTATACATAATTGTTGTTATTTTAAGTCAAACCGAGTTACAACAGCCTTTAGCCCCAAAAACGTGACCTGGTACCACTAGGAGCATACTTCGTATATTTTGTTATTAAGTGATAAATTTTGCTTTTTTTGGTATATTTTTGAGTTTAAAGTAGAAATATAATAAAAAAACAAGTAATACTGATAAGTCTAATGACATTTTTTATTTTAAAATATAAAAATTAGGTATATAATACATACAAAACAGACACAGAAAAGATACAGACGTAGTACCTACATGAATTGATAATTTTACATAGTTATCTAATCTATTCTAGAGCTTTTGTTAAAGTAGTTTTTGAAACGTCAGGATATAATGCTCGGCATTTACTTACAACTTGCAGGATATATTGCTTTTGGTCTTCATCTTTTGTCAGAAGGTCGTTAAAGTCGGTTATTAATTTAACACCACGCTCAGCCATATCATTAACTACTTTTAATGTTTTGACAATTTTCAATCCTTCTTGGAAGTCATTATTTTGAGGCCAGGTGTTTGGATGTTGTCTTAGGAAATCTGTTTTTATATTAAATTGGTCAAAGAATGTAAACGTTTCTTTGGTAAGTAAATTTACCAATCCTCCATCAACTACCTCTTTTAAGTTTTCTTTCCTAACTTTTGGATTTACAACCCTAGCGTGCTGTGATGGTTCATCTGTGCTACTGAGCAATTTATTAGCCATTAACAACTTTTCATCGTCTGTAATGGTGGGATCAAAAAACGATAATCCCACCAACTTTGCATTCAAATACCACAAATGGTTCGAAAATTTGGTCAGGGCTATTTCTGCAATGTCGTTGTCACATTCTTTATAGTCTAACAGACTATGCAAAATACCTAAATCTTGCTTTGGTGCAAGATGAGCTTTTGGAGCAAGCTTTACAATACATTTTAACTAGGAAAACAGAAATGGCACGCACAGAACTTTCTTCTTTTTTAGACATCTTAAATTGACGCCGAAAAATGAACATTTTTAAGCAGTAAATAGCTTTTGCCATCCACCTAGCGTGATGAATGGCTCCTGGAGTTCTAAAACCCACAACATTGCCGTCTAGTAATCCAACAAATACGAGAACCAACTGCAATAGCTCCTTGTAGTCATCTCTGTGGTGGCTCTCAGTTAATTTGGTCTCGAATTCAGCAGTAACATTTGCAATTACTTCTGGAGTTAGCTGCTTTTGTATTAGATTGTCACTGATACCTGTGTCGTATTTTCCTTTGTCTATCTTGGGCCACGCAGTGAGGAATCTCTTGAAAATGTCTGGATGAGGTCCAGTGGTTGATCCCATTTTTGTGTCGAATACGCCTCTTAACAGAATTTCCAAGATATGGTGACGGCAAGCTAGGTATAACAATTCTCTTCCTAACATTTGCTCCAATATGACGCATGCTCCTTTGAGTCTTCCCGTGTTGGATGCTGTAGTGTTGAAGCACATCGCCTTGACGGTGTTGAGAAGACCCCATTCATGTAGGCATTCATATACGGCTACGACTTGCTCCTCTCCAGAGCTGTTTGCTGTTACAGGAACTCCCAGCAGCTGTTCCTTTTCGCCATATGAAATAGCTATAGCTATTCGCTCACATTGTTCATTTTTTAAAACACCCGGTAAAAATTTACCGTCCCAATAGACAACCACGGGCTCTTTTTCAGGAATGTTTACTTTATCAAAAAATTTTATATTATATTGTTCTCTGAACATTTGCCTTCTATCATGTAATAAAGTTTTCGAGACTTTGTATTCAAGAGGGTCAAGGTTTAGTGCTTCTAGAGTAGCTATTAAAATTCTCGTGGCATTTCTGTCGGATACCTTACATCGATCTAATAAAATGGACAATTTCATGTTTAAAATCTCTTTAACGCTCCTTGCAAATGAAACTTTCATCCTCTTGCTCTCAGATGGTCCTGGATCTTCTGCAGCTTCTTCAGGGATGTCCATTTCCTCCAAGCTCTCAAGTTCCTGGTAGATGCTGTCCTCTTCAGTGTCTTCTTCTCCTTCTTCGAACTTGTCTTCATCATCCGTCTCTAAGAAGCAACAAAAGAAAGAGAAAAAAAAAGACTATAAAAACTTGTCGTTTTAGCAGAATAGTAATAATACATAGGTACTAAATTACCTACTTCTAATTATCAAAAGGTATTATTTAAAAAAAATATAAACTCAATCATAAAGATGCCAAATCATGCTCTCATGTACAATTTTCTTTCAATTATAACGAAACTATTTACTAATTTGTTTATCTATTTTTTAGAATACTAATAATAAAAAAAAAACTCACCAATATCAAAAGTTGCTTCTTGGATTTTTCGGTTCATTTTTGCAAGTTCCTTTTGCACCTTGATTTCTTCAGCTCGAGACAACTTGAGATCCACTCCAGTCATGGAACCTGGGCGGCCCTTCTGCCTCTGTTTCACAAGAAACGCCTTATCTTCTTCCGATTTCATCAGAGCCAAGGCATCTTGTTGAGCAATATCAAAGAGATCATCCAACTTTTCAACAAACTGTTTTAAATTTGTTCTTGGCCGATTTCGATGTTTTCTTCCGGTCTTTTTGAAGAGTTCTCCACTCGGCGTGAAGTTTTTCCAGCTTAGTAATTGCATCTTGCTCATGTTTAGTCGGGATTCGAGCTTTCTCCCAAAAAAATGAACACTTCTCGTATTGTAAGTTTTGCTGATTCTCTTACAGTTAATTTCACAGTACGTAAATTATAAAATAAAGCACACAAAACTTGACGATTTGAGGGTAGTTTACAACCGGTGATCTGGTGAATGGGATAGCCCACAAGAAATATTTTATCCTTGGTCCGGCTTTGTACACCTGATGTGGATGCCATTTCAGAGGCCAATAGGTAAATAACAGTTAACTTGGAAAATGAAAACAAAATATATTGCAAACTTTAATTTCAATAAAATGTTTTCAAATGTCTTTTAAAATAATACTATAATAGTTATAAAAACAATAACACACACACTTGGAAAATTAAAAAAAAAAACGTTAAAATATCTTCACTAGATAATTGTTCGATCTAACCCGCTCAAAGGCACTTTAGAAACTAAACTGAATAAATAAAAGGTCGGTTGTACGCTGAAGTAAAATCACCATCCCTAAAATAGAAATTAGATTCACCTTCCTTTTTACCTGTCAAACGGGTCTTTCTTTGGTAAACTAGTCAGGTAATCCCCATATAATAAAAGATTAAATTTGAACAAAAGGCTCTTTATGTTTGAAAATTGAGTTCCAAAATACTTTTTAACAAAAAAATGTTAATTCCGAGATACATTATGTAAAAACCCGTAAAATTCTTAGAATACTCCCAAACTGGCTCCTACTGGTACCAGGTCACGTTTTTGGGGCTAAAGGCTGTTGTAACTCGGTTTGACTTAAAATAACAACAATTATGTATAGAATATAAATTTTGAAGAACAACATTAGCTTTCTTTTGAGATATTAAGCGTGTTTCTATTATTTACCGTTCTGGAGTTATGACTCCATATGTCAGCTTTTTGGCCAAAAATTTGGATTTTTTCAAACTTTGAGCGACGAGCGGCACGGGTTAACGTCGTTTAATCGAGCTCAAATTTCGGCTATCTCAATATCTGGAAAGGGGAATCGTTTTGTGGGGTCCAGATGAACAAATTCCGACATCGATTTTTTGCGGTCACCCTAATATATATATATATATATATATATATATATATATATATATATATATATATATATATATATATATGTATATATATATATATATATATATATATATATATATATATATATATATATATATATATATATATATATACACTTTTTTAATCGTCACTGCCTAATAACATAAATTTGATAGCTATATTCACTGACCTCCCAGAAACAGATGCAATGTTATTTTTGGTGCCAGAAAGCTAAAATATTTCCCAACCAATTAATTAAAATGGATAGTTTTACTCTTACCATTTTCTATAGCTGCTACAATTTCATTAACTACTCCCTGATGCGCAACGCCTTCTCCTCTAGTAAATACCCAACCATGGCCTAAGACACGAACATCTAAAAATACATTCTTTTTAGTTTTGCTAGTGCTTCCCTTGGAAAGACGCTATTTTCAAATAAACATTGAATTTGACTTTCTCGCACTAAATAATAAGTTAATTACATTACAACTCGATATTCTAAATGGTAACCCCTCTAAACCTCTCCGCCACCTCTTTAGCTGTTTATATGTTTGATTTTAACAATTAGACTTAAAATTTGTTTATTGTCATAACCAAAATTCAGCAAAAATTCTCATTATGCTATTAAAACTATACAAAAGTTATCGACCCCCACCACTGTCACTCAAAAACTATAGGTTTCTTTCCTACTTCAAGTAATAATATATGTATTGAATTTGAAATCGATAAACTCATTTCGCGTGGGGATTATCGAGTCTACAGGCAGACAAACGGATGAAAATTGAAATGCTTGTTTTTCGTGATACAAGGATCCTAAAACTGAAGGTATGCACAAAATTTCATAGAATTAATTAAATGAAAAAGCAAAGTTAAATTTACATTCAACTCAAACTCAAAAATGGACTTCTATTCAATTATATGAAACCATTTCACAGTATGTTTTTCTTAAATCGAGGACTGAGATTCTCTCAGATTGAATGGAAAATACCCCATCCTTTTTTGTAGATTCATCGTTACGTCAAAATTTTCATTTGTTTCAGTTTTGAATTAGCGCTAAATTCACTTTTTGCTCTTTTTTTCTGCGACCCCTAGTGACCGGAATTTATCCTGGAAAGTTAGATATATATCACCGAAGAACTGAGTCCTACTTTGCAACTATCGATATTCTAGCAATAATAATTATAGTCTTATTATAATTCTACAACTCAAATATTTAAAAACAGGAAAAATTTCACAACTTATGATTTCAACTGGCTCTTACTGCCCATGCGATTTTGATTTTATATATAAAAAAAATATCTAAAAAAATTAAACCAGAAATATTACTGTAGATAACTGGTTTTGTCATTTAGAACTAATAATTTGTATATACTGTTTGGAATATAAAAAGTGAAGGCTCACTATAAAATTAGTTACTTCTGCTGAGGCTGTCCACTATTTCTCGTACTGCTTCTAAGCTGTATTCTGTGATAATCTCCTTTTCCTGACAACCAATACATTGATGATGCCTGACTCTATAAAAAATTCAAAGAAATACTTTAAACCTATACACTAAAAATAGTAAGTCTGGTATAGCATTTATACTGGAGGATTACAACTGTACAAACGTTGCGAACTCTATTTTGAGTTTGTAATGTTGTTGGCTTTAATAATTTAAGAATTATGAATTTCAGACCGCGTGACCCATGACCCTCAAATCTAATTGTTCTAAATTTGCAGTTATTATTATATCATCTGCAAATAGTACTATTTCTGTAGTGTCATGTAAAGTGCATATAGTGATATCGTTTATGTATAACAAAAACCGGTCAAGTACAAGTCGGACGTGCGCAATTAGTGTTCCGTACGTTGATTGCTTTTAAAATAAAAATTTTTGTTACCGAGGTATAAAAATTATCAATGACTTCACAAAACACAACCCAACTGAGTTTTCAACCAAGTTTCTTTCCGATATTTGTTGAAAACTGATGACCTTGAAATTTTTATTTTTTTTTATAAATCAAATACAATTTTTTCCAAAATTTTTTGATCAGTACTTTTCGAGGGGAGACAGCAATTTTTTAAAAATAATTCAAAGAAAGTGTGCGCCAGTATAACATTATATATATTTTTGAACTCATGCTTTCATGACCCCCACTCGATGAGTAATTTTTTTTTTTTTCATTTCCGATTTCACTCCCCAAAACTAACCCTTTAAGTCAAAATTTCACTTTCAAAACTACACGGCTCTGATGGAGTCATCAATTCCTATATTTGTACCAAATTTCAATTCTGTATGTCAAATAGTTTCGGAGAAAATCGGGTGTGACAGACAGACACCGAAGTGATCATATAGGTGTTCCGTATGGAACACTAAAAATAAGATAGGTCCCAGAAAAAAACCCTGGAGTACTCCGTATTTGCCCAGACTCTTTGAAGAGTTTTGGTTATTATATGATACATATTGTAGACGATTTGTTAGTTTGATATTAAAAGATACTTCAAACCCTCAACCACATTAAGAAATGTTAATATAACCAATCAAAACACAGTTTAAAATGTTTGTATTTAATATAAAAGATTATTTAAGAATAAATACAAATAAAATATACAAAACCTAAAAAATTACATATCAATTAAAAATTTGAAGAATATTAATAGCAGCTTATTCCTCACCAAACAAATATTCGATACTTTCGTTGTCATCGGCCTTGTCTTCTTCGGTTTCTTTTTTCTCAGTTCTATCTGTCCATACAACTGGTTCTCTAATTCCATGCTCATAACCGTTTTTCTTAATGTTGTTGGCATCCTCAAGATCTCCTTTTAGTGAACTACCTCCAATTAGCTCTTCGGATGATAACGTCTTAGTAAGGTCTTTAGTGTCGTTTTCTTTTGTTATAATCTGTAATTTTTCCTTACTATCTGACTGAGAGGTAATATTTTTTTCCTCAATTTCTAAATTTATTAAGTCTGGTACCTCTTCCGGCGGGCTTAAAATTTCTTCTGAAGTATCATAGTCTTCAACTGGTGTGTCTAAAGCACTTTCAATTTCACTGCCTTTCAAACTGGCTAGAATATCCGGAAGGAATTTAGGGGCAACCACAGTAACTTGATCGTTAATACACGACTTTCCCGTGGTGTTGTAGAAAATCTCATCTAAACTTGGATCCGCAGGTTCCTCAGAACTTTTGACATCACGACCAACGGTGAAAATTTCAACAGCTGTATTCTTTTCTTTAGAGCAGATAGGGTCAGAACATTTCTCATACTCATCTAGTGGGATTACGGAAACTGGATTTTCCTCTTCTTTAAAAGAATTGTCTTTCTTTTGATCCAAGTCAGGCTTTTGATCGTATAAACGGCTCTCAAAGATTGGTGTTTTTTGACCATTTTTACAATTTTCACACTTGTGATGTTCCTCTTCTGGAAGTACATGATAAAAATATGCTGGCATCACGTTTACTGTGAATAATAAAAATAATACTAACTTTCTTGGAATCATATTTGTTACTTTTGAAAAGTATGAGTAAATAACGAACATTTTATATGAAAAAACGAAGGTTTGTTTATTATTTCGAGTGTAATAACATTGCTTAAGGTTATGTGTTATATACAGGTCAGGTCTCTACTTAAAAACGTGCTATTTACGAAACTTTTTAAAACTGTTGGTAGTTTGCTAAATATTTTATTGATAGTTCCGGCATTTATTTTTAATAAACGTAGCACTTACGAAAATAAGCCACTTCGGTAAATGTAGTCTACATGTTGAATAATAAGGCAGATATCATCAGCCTTTGGACTTATTTACATTTTCTTAAGTGTGCTCCTGAATATATTCATATATTCAAGGAAGACCAAGACGGAAATACTATGGAACCAACATTTATCAAAAGCAAACAAGCATAAATGACACAATTAAATAATAAAAAAATATTCTTACATACGAAGGTGGATTGAAAAGTCTTAAAAAAATGAGGTAAACATTTTTTTTGCAAAAAGCAAACATTTATTTAATTAAATGACTCGGCCGTTACCGGATGGAAATTCATATTCGAAGAGAATAAAACATTAAATTTTTAATAAAATTTTCACTTTTATTGATTTTTATACTTGACACGTGTTTCGTTAAAACATTAGCTTTATCAAAAATATAGGTATGGAATGAAAATTTTTTTTTTCATTCCCTACCCATACTTTTGACAAAGTCAATGTTTTAGCGAAACACGCGTCAAATATAAAAATCAATAAAAGGGGAAATTTTACTAAAAATTTAGTGTTGTATTCTCAAGTATTTATTTTGCAAATAATCACCACTAAGCCCACCAGTATACTTAATCCACCGAAATTCCATTTTTTAAATTTCCTTTAGAAAAAAAAAACAGTAATTCAAACAGGGCATAATACTCGTTTACAGCATAGATAACCTTCTTCCGTTCCCCAAGCAAATTTTACTTTTTCTTAAATTAATAAGTAGCACGATTTGTCCTAAATAAAATTTTAAATATCAAAATGCAATAAAAAAATTGTCTGCACTACATTTTTTGTTTACCTATTGAAAACTGCTTAATAGATGTTATTTCAAAACAATAATTACAATTGCTTTTGTTTAAATAGTTATTTAGTGCAAGGAATTCAAAATATGCGAAAGAAAAATAAATTCAACAACACTTAGAGAGACCTCCTTGTGCTTTAAAAAAATATTTATGATAGTTTGATTGAATGCTAAAGTATTGCCATTTGAATCCATTTGATATTTCAGAAAAACCTACAAGGGCTTTAATACTTAAATGGCAATTACAAAATACAATATTCGTGATTTTGTTGATTTTCCAGAACACTGTTCCTCTTTAACTGCATCTCTGACCACTTGAAAACTTTTGATCTTGCTAATGGATTCCATTTTTTTTACAACACCATGAACAAAAGAACACATAGAAGCTATTTGCAGCAAGTTTAGCGGTAGTAACAATACAGAAAATTAATCCCGTCAACTTCTAGTTGCTATAAACAGATTTCGGATTTACTGTACATAGTCAAAATAAGGAACAGACATATAACATGCATCTGGATCCAGAGTCATACAGGGATCAAAGGCAATGACAGAGCAGATCATGAAGCCAAATTCACTATAGATAAAGGCAAACATCACTGGGGAGAACCGCTCAAATAATTTTCAAAAAATCTTACAAAAAAATAATAACTAGGAACGCATTTCAATTAGAATGGGATCTTGAAAGTTTCAAAATAAACTATAGGAAGTTAAACCTCTTAGTCATCTTCCTCTCCACCTATAATGCCTCAGCAGATCCGAGAATACTACACTGGGAAGACTGGTAATAGGTCACATATACCAGACACACTCCCACATATTAAAGAGTGAATCAGCCCCGTTATGTTCCTTTTGTAACTCCACTTTGAGACACGATTTTGAAGCAGATCATTTTGCAAATTTAAGGATGAAACAAAATATTCCACCCAACTTAATACAAATAATAAACACCTTTCAGTCAGATAAGTCTGGTATAATCAGTTACCTTAAAGAACTTGAAATAGTAATCTAAACTCTACTAGGGCGCCAAATGACCTTAGATGTCGACGCACCCCGACCTCCCAAACGTCAATCAATCAATCAAATCTTTTGTTTACAGTGTTGTCAAATAGTTTCACCCTAATTGCAATCGGGAATATTCAAATATAGAAATTAAACACTACCTCCGGAAATAATTGCACGCATTTTGCACCACAAATAAATACTGCTTAAACGGTACAAAATGTAATTGATTACCAAAATAATATTACCATCCCTATATGTTATAAAACGCAACGTGTGGCCGTTAATACGCTTATCGAAATAATTGCACGCAGTTTGCACCACAAATAAATACTGCTTAAACAGTACAAAAGGTAATTGATTTCCAAAATAATATTACCATTCCTATATATTATAAAACGCAACGTCTCTCTGTCTGTCCGTTCGTGCGCTTATCACTCGAGAACCACTTATCCGATTTACGTGTTTTTTTTTTTAATTCATACATATGTTTTTATATTTCATATTTATACATACAGGTTTTAGTATATATTTTGTAACGTTAGGTAACACAAGGCATAAGCAGTGACGATAATAGTGAATCAAGTCGAAAAAGAGTTTTCCGCCAGCGTGCTCTCTTGGAAAAAAATCACTAATTCTGTAGTCCACGCGAGCGGAGCCACGGGCACAGCTATTTATGTATACAATATCAAAGTAAATTATAAAAAGCGACTGCTTAAACTAATAAGCAAAAATCATTTTCAGTGGTTAAAACATTTCCACGAGAAATATTTTATTCGTGAAAAGGAATCCTCATTTCTCACGCTTCAGGGCCCTTAGATAACGATACGTGTCCCTTTTCCATTGGTTTGTCTGTCTGTTTGTCGGTGCATTGACACGATAACTCTCGAACCAAATGAAACATCGATTTCAAGTCTGGTATATATGTAACACTTGAAGTATGGATTAGACCTATAGTTTTTGAACGATATCGCTTCAAGGAAAATTATAGGTATCAATAAAGTTTGTGTTATTGTGTTTTTAGTTAGTGCCAGTCTTAACAGCAATGTTATATAAGGAGATGTCATTACAAGAAGACGACTTCTCCTTCTTCTTCTTTCTTATATGGTGTGTCATATAAGTAGGCATACTGCCTGTTTTATCCCCATTAGTTATCTTCCGACGTGAACGTCCAGCATTCCTTCCACCTTTTCGGAGGTCTGCCCCTAGTTCTTCTACCGCAAGGTTTATTGAGTTTGGCCCCTTTTACGAGTCTGTTGTCGTCCATCCGATCTACGTGTTTATTCCATTGTTTTCTTCTAGTTCTGGTCCATTTGAATATTTCTTGAATCTTATTTAGTTCTTGTAGATCTTTGTTATAGATTTTGTCGTGTCGTGTATGTCCATAATTACCTTCATATCTGTTGCCCCCATCCCATCATTCTGCTGTTTTACATGTGTCAGTTCTTGTTCCTACAGCATATGTGAGGATCGGTCTCACTGTTGTCTTGTATATGCTTATTTTACTTTCCACTGTGAGGTATTTATTTTTCCAGTCTGTATCCGTCAAGGAACCTGTTATTAGTGATGCCATCATAGACTGTTGTTTTACTTCCCAATTTAAGTCTCCGTAGCTTGTTATTATTGTTCATAGATATTTAAAATTATTAACCTGTTCAATAATACTTCCTTGGATCTCCAGCTTGCATCTTAATAATTATTTTGAAGCTACCGTACATTTTGTCTTGATCGTGTTAATAATCATGTTTACTTTTCTCGCCTTCAAATTGAAGGCTTGAAAGGTCTTCTGAAGGTTGTCCTCAGAATCGGCGATGAGTACTGCATCATCGGCGTAGCATATTGTGTGTAAGTATGTGTTGCCCATTTTGTATCCTCTAGTTTTTGGAAGATTCTCCACTATTCTGTCCATGATGAGGTTGAAGATAAAGGGTCTAAGTGAATCGCTTTATCTTATTCCAGAGTTTATTTTTACTTCTTGGCTCAGTAGACGTCCCACTTTTATATTTGTTTTTCATTCCTTGTTAATATCATGTATGATTTTTTTTAGCTTCTGGTTTGTCTACTTTTACTGTAATATCTTTATAATAAATGTTAATGCATTTTATCGAAGGCTTGAGTCATGTCGACGAAACACATATATGCAGGTAGACTAGCCTCGGAACAAGGAAGACATCAAAAATATTAATTTAACTTTATAACCTGTTGCTGCCAGAAAAGTAGCTGGTACATACCAGGTGTACAAGTATAAAATGCGGATTTTTTTTCTAAAAAAACATGTTAAATTCGGAAAGAATGATAAAAAGTGCTTCATTCAAAGTATGCTCCATCGCTTGTTATAAATTTTTCCCTTCTTTCGGGCGATTTGTGAATACCACGCCAGTAAAAAATCTTCCTCTTTTGCTGCGAACCATTCATCGAGCCATTTTTTCACATCTTCGTACGAACCAAAGCGCTGCTCAGCAAGTGCGTGACCCATCGATGCAAACAAGTGGTAATCGGAAGGAGCCAAGTCTGGTAAGCCGCATGGGGTAGAACTTCCCAACTGAGTGCTTCCAACGTGTCGCGAACTAGTTTTGCCGTATGTGATGGAGCATTGTCATGAAGAAAAATGATGACTTTGTGTTGCCTCTTTCGGTATTCTGGCCTTTTTTCAAGCAGCGAACGGTTCAAATCGGTCAATTGTTGTTGGTAACGTTTAGTATTAACCGTTTCCCCAGGTTTTAACAGCTCATAATAGACCACGCCCCTCTGGTCCCACCAAACACAGAGCATCGTCTTTCTGCCAAAGCGGTCGATGTGGATGGTGCGCCTGGGTCTACCCACGATTTTTTGCGCTTGGGATTCTCAAAATAAATTCACTTTTCATCCCCTATATCTATACGATGCAAAAACGACTTCCTTTTGTACCAAGCGAGCAAAATGTCTGTCGTTCAACTCATATGGTACCCATCTATAGGCTTCTGAATCTTTCCCATCTCTCGTAGCCGATTGGAAACAGCTTGTTGACTAACGCCCAATTGCTCGGCGAGTTGTTTTTGTGTTTGCGAATCATCTTCGTCCAACAATGTATCGTCGTATTTTTTTGGCGGTTTTTCACGTTCCTTGTCTGCAACATCGAAGTCACCACTTTTGAAACGCCGAAACCATCGTTCACATTTATCTTGCGATGGAGTATGTTCACGATAAGCTTCTCGAAGTAATCGGTATCATGCAACAGCAGTTTTCTTCAAATGAAAACAAAAAATTAATGCTGTCGGCGAATGCTCTTTGTTCGGTATAAATTTCTACATATTGAACACAACACTATGCACACACTTTTCCAATTTATCACTCGTGCGCGTCTGACACTTGTTGATGACACAACAAAATGGCGCAGTGTCAAATCTTTATAGCACAAACTGCATTGATACACCATCTGTGGTCTGAAATCCGCATTTCATACTTGTACACCTGGTACTTTTATAATAATACAGTCGGTAACTTAGTTTATTTTATTCTTTAGAATTAACAGAATTGTGTTTTTATCTTATAAAATAATTAATTGTTTTACTCTTTTTGGTGTATTAAATTATATGTTCATTAATAAAAGGTGTAATAATGTGTACATCGAAAACAGAGGACATTTTTTTAAGGGAATGAGATAACCAGGATTTGAG
The DNA here is from genome assembly GCA_019049505.1 of Pachyrhynchus sulphureomaculatus. Classification (NCBI taxonomy): domain Eukaryota; kingdom Metazoa; phylum Arthropoda; class Insecta; order Coleoptera; family Curculionidae; genus Pachyrhynchus; species Pachyrhynchus sulphureomaculatus. Next base: position 95,932,965 of record CM032456.1, read on the forward strand.
CTTGTAGAAAAAAATTACTCTTACATTGAAACTCTACAAGTTTAGATCTGATGACGTAAACTCAATATTAATTTAATTCAGTTTAAAAGTCGACGACCGAAAGTGAAGATTGGTCATAAAAGGAGAACCAGTTCATACTGGTTAAAAGCTTCCCCCGATAAAAAAAAAGCTATGTTTTTAAAAGGACACTATTTTCAACATCCATCGGAGCGGAGAGAGGCATACTCCGGTCTTTGTTTACGCCACTGCCTACCAAATTTTTCTCAAAACATTATTATAACTTTTTATTTGTACTCTCCATATTTCATATTGAAAATAAGTTATTTTACGTTATTTTAAAAAGGGTATCTGTCGTGGCTGTGTTGTCAAATAGTTTCACCCTAATTGCAATCGGGAATAGTCAAATATAGAAATTAAAGACTAATTTACCTCCGAAAATAATTACACGCATTTTGCACCACAAATAAATACTGCTTAAACCCGATAAAAAAAAGCTATGTTTTTAAAAGAACACTATTTTCAACATCCATCGGAGCGGAGGGAGGCATATTCCGGTCTTTGTTTACGCCACTGCCTACCAAATTTTTCTCAAAACATTATTATAACTTTTTATTTGTACTCTCCATATTTCGTATTGAAAATAAGTTATTTTACGTTATTTTGACAATAAACCAACATAATAGTCTTCGGTGATCCCGTCTCAAGATAGTCGGTCAGTATTATTGAATGCGCATCTCAAAAAATACTTGCCACCATTGTTACCAATCGAAGCAAAAACTGCTTTGGATTATGCCGAAACAGTACCAAACAGCATCGCGAAACTTCGACACGTTACTGTTTTTGATTAATCATGAGAGTGCGCGGCACTCATCGGACACATAGTTTTTTCATATGCAAATATTCATGCAAAATATGCCCTACGCGTTGTACTCATATCTTCACAATGTCACTTATCCCTCTCACTTTCACTTGGCAGTCATTCAGAACAATATGGTGGATCTTTTTATGTTTTTGGAGTGACTGCCTCATTTGGACGTCCGGAACATAGTAGTTCACTAAATCATCAACATTAGTTGCTTTCGACGAAGCAGATGTGCCATAATACTTCTCAAGCCATTCTTGAGTTCTGGCTGTATTTATTTCCATCAAAAAGCAATGTTTAATCAATACACGAAATTCTTTATATTTCATCAAAGTCAAAAATTGCGTCACTCAAACAGCAAATGATTAAATGAAATGTCATGAAAATTTTTACACGAATCTTCTGAGAGTTGACACTAACTGAAAATCATATGGTTTTTTTTGTTCATGCTGCCATCCATCGGAAAATCTAGGTACTTTTCACCCTAAGGAGTAACAACATACATACTGTATGTACTTCTTGACTTGCATAATAGCTAACTGGTTCAAACTTAAATCAGTTTAAGATTAATCCTAAAATCTTTCATGAATAACATCATTGAGTGCCATCATTTAAAATGATGCACTGGATCTTCTGTTATAAAAAAAAATGAAATATGTTTTACCATGGTTTAAGAGCAGGTCATTTTTGTCACACCCTAATTTAAAGTCTGTAAATGCTCTATTAGCACTATTGTTAAGCTCTTCAATGCCACGCGCTGGGACTACCACAGAAGTGTCATCAGCAAATTGATGTAATTTTGTTGACGACAACAGCAGAAGACGTTATAGCATTCTTAAATTATTACAATGTTCTGTAGTTCAGGAATTACAAATTTTCACATTTAATTTCATACTTTCCAAGTCGAATAATCAATCATACGTGAGACGTTTGAAGCCCAGAGTATATGGTTAACTCATTAAAAATCCATAGTTGAGGCAGTCACAAGCTCCCGAAAGGTCAAATAAGAACATGGCGACATACTATCTCTCATCTCTCGAGTAATAGATTGAACCTAGAAAGGATGAAGCCGTCTTCCATTGACCTGGTACAAACGATTATATACAGTTCTTACACATATTTAAAAAAAAAAAACAATATATTTTTTGTTGAAAGTGGGCATTTGTAATGAAGGAAAAACACCAATTAATCCCGCCAAATTATATTGCCAATTTCGATTGGTATTGCTAATCTCCCAGGCTCACTATGTTTCATTAATTTCTCGAAGGCCTTCGATAACGCCCGACACGACAACCTCATCGAGATACTTACGACAGCAGAGCGAAAGTAAATACTGACGGCAACATGTCAATCGAGATCAAGACCTGTAAGGGTGTCTGTCAAGGCTGTGTTCTCTCCTCAACCCTTTTTAACATTTACTCTGAACGAATAATCCAAGAGGCATTGGCAGAACAAAGCGGTATAAAAGTAAACGGACACCACATCAACAATATCAGATATGCCGATGATATTGCCATTGTGGCTGGTAATCTTGAAGACCTACAAAACTTAGTAGAAAGAGTCCATTAATATTCAGAACTATATGGCCTTACCCTCGATTTTTCGAAAACCAAGTACAAGATAATTTCTAAAAAACCAATCCATAACCGGGGGCCCTTGACAATTATCAACACAGTAGTAGAGCAGGTGAAGATGTTCAATTATTTGGGTACGACAATCTATGACACATGGGACTATGGTGCAGAAATTAGATGTCGCGTCGAAAAGGCCAGGGTAGCATTCTTCAAATGCACTGCTATATCCTCTCTGATCTACTTTACGGAGTCGAATCGTGTACGATCAACGAAGCAGTAATGAGGAGAATGAAAACCTTCGAAATGGGGCTATACCGATGTATCCTGGACACAACATGTAACTAATAACGAGGTGCTCAGGAGAAAGAGAAAGGGTCTAGAACTAACCTTGTCGCTGAAAAAGCGCAGATTGGACACCTTAGACACGTTATTAGGCACGACCGGTATAGACTGTTGCAACTGAAACTTCAGAATAAGCTTGAAGCAAAAAGATGGCCAGGCAGAAGACGACACTCCTGGATGAAAAACCTATAAGATTGGTTCGGTCCGAGTTCGATACAACATTTTCGTATTGCTGCTAATAAAATTAGAAAAGCTCTGTTAATCGCTAATGTCCGGAACGGATGAAGCACTATTAGAAGAAGAAGAATCTCGCCAAATTCTTGCTGCTATAAACATTTTCCCCGCGTTCTTTTGTTTACCGTATTATAATTTTTTTTTCTTAATTACAAACGCCCTTATACTGTCTTAGTATTATTAACAAGTTAGCCTAGAAGAAGAACCGACATCAGTGATGAACACTGTGCTAGAAAGCCCGTTTCTGTGTTTAGTTGAGAGAATGTTCAAACTGTGCACGAAATGATTTTGAAGAATGGACAAATTGGGTCGAAACATATAGTAGGGACTCGTAAGCATTTCATACGAACGTGGGTCCATTCTGGTTATGAGAAAATTATAAGCTAAATGGTTCCCTAAATCGGTATCTATGAATGCAACATGGGTCGATCATTATGAACAGTCGAAGGAGTGGAAAGGTATCGCTAACATAAATCAACAGAAAGTGTTCATTACTTGAAACGGAGCAATATAGTGACTGGAGAATATCGTTCTTCATTATTAGAGAGATTTTGCAAAGTTTATTTTGGTAGGCCGACACTGTCTTTATCTTTATTTGAAGCATGCACCCACAGTTTGGTACTTACACAGTAGTAAAGGGAAGAAATTAAATATAACGCCTCAGCTGTTATCGATATTTGAAGCATGTGCCCACTATTTGGAGCTTGCGCAGCATTGAAACAAAATAAGAGAAACCTTTATTAAGGATAACGATTTCCCTTACTTAGGAACTTATAAGAGATGTTATTTGAAGCTCGTTATTCTTATCGCTATTATGGTAAGGTCTGTTTTTACTATACAGTGTGTCCCAAAAAATTTTATACAAATGGAGAGAAAGTTTATCTTACATATTACAAAAAAAATTATTCTGGATAAAAAGTTCTACATCACATGGAAATAAAAAATAATAATTTATAATGAAGAGTAAAGTGTGTTGAAATTTAAATACAGAGCAAAATATTAATTGAAAATGTTAATAAGAACTAAAAAAATTATGCTCACGTTTAGATTTGTGGCCTTCCCAATTAAAAATTTTAAAAAATTCCAATAAACACGTCAACAATTGTCAGATTATTTATTGAATGAAGGAAAACGAAATTAATTAAAAACTAGTGCACTGATTTTGATTGTGTAATATTCTTGTTAAAAATTTGATAACCTTTTTATCTATTTTGCAACATAATTGTTGCAATTTGTGCTAATATCATTTTATTTTGAAATTGCAACATTACTTAATTACTACGTACATAACATAACAACTAAACATATGGTTTAATTCTAACTTTATTGCACAAATGCTTCAATGTATTCACCGTCCCTTTCTAAATAGGTAATTGTTCTTCGAGAAAAATCTTTTATTACATCTCTAATTACGTCAGGAGTTATATGGTAGCTTCACATGTTTCCCTAATGACTCTTTCAAGATGATCAACATATTGAAATGGTCTTTTAAGATAAACCTTTTCTTTTAAGTAACCCCACAAAAAAAATCTAGGGGGGTGATGTGCTGAGACCTTGGGGGCCAAGTAAACTGGACATACCTGCTTATTACTCTACCATTAAAAATGTGGAGGAGATAATCTCGAACATTTCTCGTACTGTGACATGATGCACTACCATGTTGGTACCATTGTCTTTCAATTATTGGTAGGCGATTAAGAAACTCAGGGAAGTCTTTATTTAAAAATTCTTAGTAACGTTCAGCATTCATATTATTTCGAAGAAAGAATGGTCCAACTATCCTATCTTTAAAAATTCCACACCTTACATTGGTTTTAAACGAGTATTGATCTCGAGTTTGAATATTGAAGTTAGGATTAACATCGCTTCACCAGCGGTAGTTTTGAAAACTTACTATCCCCGACGTAAATGTCGCTTCGTCAGAGATAAAGTATTGGTCTTGCCATAAACCTGTTATCTTCCAACTCACCTTGAATCTAAGCACAAAATTCAAATTTTCGTTCAAAGTCTCCTGCTTTTAAAGTATGGGTAAATTGGGGTTTGTATTGTTTAAATTTATTGATCTTAAAACTCTCGCAACTGTAGTTTTACTTACATTCAATAAAGATGAACTTTTCTGAAGTGAATCTTTTGGCTTTTCTAGTACCGACAGCATTACTTGATTTTGATTATCATTTGAAAACCCATGCCTGATATTTCTTTTTAAATTTATTTTCAACACTTTCATATATATTGGATTTATTTATTAGATATCCTACAGTTGTGAAGTGTACAGTTTTATCAGGGTGTCTATTATTAAAGATTTTTGCTGCTTCTCTAAAAGTTTTATAATTATCTCCAACTATGAGAACAATTTCAATTTTATCTTCAACACTCAATTTTACTGGCATTTCTAATTATTGCCAGTACAGACTGACGTTAGCTTTGAAGTTTGTTATACAGTTGTTAGGTATTTCCAAAGATATGTTCATTTATTTTCAGCCTAAAATTTGTAGTGATTTCATTTTCTTTTCAATAAATAATCCACCAATTACTGACGTGTTTATTAGAATTTTTGAATCTTTAACTGGGAAGGCTACAAATCTAAACTTGAGCATAATTTTTTAGTTCCTATTAACATTTTCAATTGATATTTTGCTCTGTATTTAAATTAAAACACTTTACTCTTAATTATAAATCATTATTTTTTATTTTCCCTGTATACCATCAAATATTTTAAACTTTTGATGCTTGATTATGGATTTCAGAACTTTTTATCAAGAATGATTTTTTTTGTAATATGTAAGACAAACATTTTCTCCATTTGTATAAAATTTTTTAGAAAACACGTTATATGTGTACTTAAGTATATAAACCACTAAGGAAATACAGTGAAACTGAAATAATAATCTTTCATTCCAAACAACACTGACAATAATTAATTAATGTTCAGATTATGTTGGGATTTTGCGTCTTTGGCACAATGACATTACAACGTGTGTAGTGCTAATTTCGAATGAAATTTTATTTATCGCAACTTCCTGTTACCATGGAAATATTGACGGACGTGACAGAAACCTGCTAGACACAACTTTAATTTAGAAACTTGTATTGACCCATCAAATACTAATAACCGGTGTTCTTAAACATGAAATGAATGAAAAAAAATCCCTTAAGTTTATAGAAGATGAATACTAACCAAACCTTGTAATTCCTTCGCGTTAATACTACGTATGCTTGAGATAACAATGGCATGTGAAAAATAAGCGTTGCAAAATCTCTCTATTAATTAAATTTCCCCAAAAAACTGTTCAACAACGCCGAGGAAAAGTGTCTGAAAGGCTGCTATTTTTGTAAGACAATGCACCAACTCACAAGTCGCTGTTACTTTTGAAATAAAAGAAACGAATTAGACTTTCACCTAGTTAATCATCCCTCATATTCCCCCAATTTAGCTCCCTCGAGCTATTTTTAAAATTGAAAAAAAAAACATTTGCAAGGTAACAAATTTTATGCAGATGAAGAAGTAATTAACCCAAAGACTGGTTTGCAATCCAAAACAAAGGAAGTTCTAGAAATACTTTATGACCGTTACACTAAATTTATAAACTTTAAAGGAAATTAGGTTGAATAAATACTGTTTGTTTTTGAGATGTGCTTGCTACTTTTATGCAAGGCTAAAAACTTATCAATACGACCTCGTAGAATCATATATTTGATATTTTTGCACATTTTCTTTCTATTCAATACCAAGTTCAAGAGTTCCAATTTTTTGATTTTTCTTGTTGGACAAAATGGCGCCTGATATCCAACATATCTACTTTTTGTTATAACCATGAAATAAAATATTAGTTTCTATATATCACCAGTTTTTAGGTGTAATTAGCGGAATAACGACGAATTATTCAAGAAATCGCTTAATACGAGAATTATCTTTTAAGTTTTTACAAAAGCAATGAAAAGTAAAAAAAATGGTTCAAATCGTTTTATTGTTTCTCAAAATATTCGCCTTTAAGATTTATATACTTTTGAATGCTTTCGAACCAATTCTTAAAACATTTTTTCCACTCTGAAGTTGGTACCTCAAAAACATGGTTTTGGAAGGATTCAACAGCTTCTTTAGGTGATGAAAATCGCTGTCCATGCATTTTTCTTTGGTATACGGGAACAAAAAGAAGTCGTTAAGTGATAAATCAGGTAAATACAGGCAATGAGATATTAATTCGATGTTTTTCTCCGTTAAATAATCAATTGTTTAACATGCCGTATGAAGGCTGGCACTGTCATGATGAAGAATGATGCGAAGTTTTCCAGATTTCATCGATGACTTCTGGCAGACAGATTGTCGTAAACCATTCAGCACTAATTGGTTTGCGATCTTCTAAAGAGATGGAAAAGCCACCGGTCCCGATGAATTCCATGGGCAGTTTCTTAAGTTCTTAGATGAGGATGGGATTAACTGGCTTACAGCGATTCAAGAACAACGTGAATCGCTTTTTCCACATACATGCCGCTCCTGGAGCGCTTTAGGGACTTCCCTGTAGCACGTGTGCTAGATCCATAAAAAAAAACGGTGATCTACAATAAAATCTATGATTTAGGCAGAATACCAGAAAGCTGTTTAAAGTCGTATGAACAAGAAACTGGTAATTATGAAACTGTTAAAGTAAGAAAATTGGAATATAGTATGAGTATAGTAATGAGAAATGCCCACAGATATGGATTACAAAATTGGTTCTCAATAAATACTATCGGTCTTTTTAGAGCTGCAGTGGATAAACTAATAATAGCCAGAATGATTGCCAAATTTCGAGCCGAATAGGCACTTTAAGAAGAAGAAGAAAGCAATGCTTGCAACATGTCAAGTATAACCAAAGAAACAAGCGATCATTTTCTTGGAAGTGGAAGGAACAAACCACTTTTGTTGGATTCGATTTATCTTGGAACACACAAACAGTTGATTGTTGCTTAGTTTCCGGCTCGTACAAATATATTCTAGTTTTTCTCCTGTTACAATGTGGTATACGTATTTTGCATGACCTCAGTCGAATTTTTTAAGCATTTCCTTATACCAATTAACACGAGCCTGTTTTTGAGTTTCCGTCAAATTAGGCATAATCCATCGGGAACAGATCTGTTTCACAACTAAACGTTCATCAAAATCTAGTGTACTGCAGTCTTCGATATGTCCAAGGATGCCTCGATCTCACAGTAAGTCACATGTCGATCTTCTTCAATCATGTTGCACACAACATCGATGTTTTTTGAAACAACAACCGATTTTGGTCGACCTTTACGAAATTCGTTGCTGACGGAAGCACGATCATGACGAAATTCTGCAAACCTGATGGTGATTTAATACCAAAAGTGGAACAAAGCGGTTCAAGACATTGTTGTTGAGTTAAGTCTTTACTAGAAACGTAAAAAATCATCCTTTCCATTAATTTGTTCACAAAACTGGTTTTTAAACGCTCACTGTATACAAACTACTTGGCCAATTTCTGAACTGTTACTATTTTATCCATAACAAATGTCAAATTTTAGAATAATGGTAATGTCACATCCCAATAGCGCCATCTAATGGACGTTTGTAAAAATTTAATAGGCGGCCCTCATAAAATTCATTCAGCAGTTTAGACTCCGTAAAAAATTAAGCGTATTTTTATCTTTCACCTACGTTTTTGAATCCTTTTTTTTAATATTATGGTAAATAATAAAAAATATATTTTATTTTTGCCATAGAAAAGAAATTTAATTTCCAATCGATTATATAACTTGAATTAAATTTAAGCACCTATCTATTTTGCCCTTATGAAGTACTAATTAGATATAGTATATAGTATAAAACTGTCAGTTATAATTAAAATTCGGTCCGGTTTTCCACGGGACTTATAGAAGTTCGCAGAAAAGGTCTACGTAAAATTAATTTCTTCATCGTAAATTAAATTTGTTAAATTCGGTTTAAAAATATGCGCTAAATGGTTTTTTAAAAAGTTTCAAGATAGAAATAAACAGACCAAGGGCAAGTCTGACTTGCGCAATTAGTGTTCCGTACGTTGAAAATAAAAATCTTTGTTACGGAGGTATAAAATGATCAATGACTTCACAAAACACACCCTAAATGAGTTTTCAACAAAGTTTGTTTCCGATTCTTGTTGAAAACTGATGACCTGATTGTTTGTTTTGCTTGTTCTCACAAACTTTCATTTGATACCCCACTGGATGACCTGGTAATTTTTTTTACTTCCGGTTTCATCCCCCAAAACTAACCCTTTTAGTCAAAATTTAACTTTCAAAACTACATGGCTCTAGTGGGGCAATCTTCCTATATTAGTACCAAATTTCAATTTTCTATATCAAAGAGTTTTGGAAAAAAATCAGGTGTGACAGACGGACAGACAGATACCGAAGTGATGTTATAAATTTTCCGTACTACACTAAAAAATTATAAAATTATTACTTGAAATTTTGCGTCTTTACAAAATTCACTAAAATATAATTAGAAAATGATTCAAATAAAATGTAAATATAAAATTTTAAACGACATGTTTAAATTTAAAGTTTTAACGCTCCTAAAATACAAAATACATAAGATAAAACCGAACTTTGGTCTTAATTTTTTACTCATTTCCAGTACCGAAACCATATCAAAAACTAGGTCGTCTTGGTACAAACAACACAATAATGCTACGCTCGCAAAATTTCTACCTACTATAAATTCTCGGAACTTCTCCGTATATCCACAGTACACCACAACTTTTAATAGACTCGAGACAACATGCGAGTCTTAAACACTTTAGTTTTTGGTGTTCTCTTCACCACCTCAGTACTTTGTGCTGATATCAAGGATCAAAAAGATGTTACTCGTCCAAACCCAAAGTCAGGGACTAATACTATTGATGAAGATGTTATCGACCATGATCCAGAAACAGGTGACTCCAACGACAAAAAAAGAAGCAAGAAGTCCGCTACAACTACTTTTTGTGTAGAAATACGACCTAGCGATAATCATCAGAAGCCCTATCAAGTTTGTGAGCCTGCTGCAGCTTATTCAGCTCCCACTCAAGGTTATGCAGCTCCAGCTTATTCTGCTCCAACCCACCCTTATGTCGCTTCAGCATCGTCGTCCGCCTCCTATGGTGCTCCAGCACATGCCGCCGCAGCCGCACCAGCTTATGCTCCAGCCAAGAGTTATGCTGCCCCAGCTGCTCCAGCTCCAAAGCCTTATGCCGCTGCCCACTCTGGTTCTTCTTATACTGCATACCGAGATGCTGAAGAAAAAATGAAAGCTGATGTGGGAGCTCCTCCAATGATGAGAATGAACGAAGTATCTGAAGAAGAAAATGAAGAAACTGTAGGAGATTCTATGATGAGAAAAGCAGGAGGTTACGGTGGATACGGACCACCAAGTTACGGAGGTGCTGGGGCTGGTGGTTACGGTGGTGGCTCTTCTGGTGGTTACGGTGGTGGTTCTTCTGGTGGATATGGAGGAGCTTCTGCCGGTTATGGCGGTGGTTATGGAGAAGGTTACACTTCTATTGGTTACGTACCAGCTCAACAGAAAAAGCCACATAGTGGCTTAGTTATTACGTGTCAACCTAACTTAGCCGGATACGCTCATGGAATTAGTAGTGGTGGACATGGTGGAGGATATGGTTCTTACAGATCAGCCAGCAGCTATTCAAGACCCTACTCCTATGGGTCTTACAAAGCTCCAGCGACATATGGAACTACCTCTTACAAGGCTCCAGCTCCAAGCTATAGTGCTCCAAGCTACAGTGCTCCCAGCTATAGTGCTCCAGCTCCAAGTTATAGTGCTCCAAGCTATAGCTCCCCCGCTCCTAGTTACAGTGCTCCAGCTCCAAGTTACAGCGCGCCAGCACCTAGCTACAGTGCGCCAGCCTACAAGGAACCATCTTATTCTGCACCTGCACCATCCTATAGCGCACCAGCTTATCCAGCACCCTCTTATTCTGCACCTGCACCATCCTATAGCGCTCCAGCTTATCCAGCACCTTCTTATTCTGCCCCTGCTCCAGCTTACAAGGCACCAAGTTACAGTGCCCCAGCCTACAAAGCACCAAGTTATAGTGCTCCATCATACAAGGCCCCTAGCTATAGTGCCCCAGCATACAGTGCTCCAGCATATTCCGCTCCAGCTCCGTCGTATTCGGCACCGGCTCCATCATATCCAGCTCCAGCCTACCCTGCTCCAGCCTACTCAGCTCCAGCGCCCGCTTACTCTGCACCAGCCTACCCTGCTCCAGCTCCATCTTACCCTGCTCCAGCTCCATCTTACTCTGCACCATCTTATTCTGCTCCAGCTTACAAAGCTCCAAGCTACCCCGCTCCTGCACCTAGTTACAGCGCACCTTCATATTCAGCTCCAAGCTATAGTGCCCCAGCATACAAAGCACCAGCCTACCCTGCTCCAGCTCCATCTTACTCTGCTCCATCTTATTCTGCACCAGCACCATCTTATTCTGCTCCAGCTCCAGCATACCCAGCACCTGCTCCATCCTATTCTGCTCCTGCCCCAGCATACTCTGCCCCAGCCTACAGTGCACCATCATACCCCGCACCAGCACCGTCTTACCCTGCCCAGCACCATCTTATCCCGCCCCAGCACCATCTTACTCCGCCCCAGCGCCATCTTACTCTGCTCCAGCTCCATCTTATTCTGCTCCTGCTTACTCAGCTCCTGCCTACAGAGCAGCTGCTGAAGGAGTTAAGAATGAAGTTTCCGACAAAGTTGCTATAGATAAAGAAGAATCTACCAAGAAGAAAATAGAAGAAGTTACCAAAGAACGCAATGCAGACAACCAAGTTGACATGCCCAAGAGTGATTCCCCAGTCGAAGAACCTGTCAATAAAAAGGAAGGAGAAACTCAAAAAGTCGAGGACGAAAAAGTTGGTGCTGCTCAAAGTGGCTGGAAAGCAGAAATGAAAGCGGCTGAAAACCAGCCACAAGGTTGGGCCACAAACATGAGAGAAGCCGGAGATGCAAAACCGCAGAGTTGGGCAACATCAATGCGTGAAGCAGATGACAAACCACAGGGTTGGGCATCCACAATGCGTGAAGCAGACGACAAACCACAAGGTTGGACCGCATCTATGCGTGAAGCAGATAAGAAACCCCAAGGATGGACTGCATCTATGCGTGAAGCAGATGACAAACCACAAGGTTGGACGGCTACCATGCGTGAAGCAGATGACAAACCACAAAGTTGGACTGCAGCTATGCGTGAAGCAGATAGCAAACCACAAGGTTGGGCTGCAACCATGCGTGAAGCAGATGGCAAACCACAAGGTTGGGCTACAAAGATGCGTGAAGCAGATGGTAAACCACAAGGTTGGGCTACAAAGATGCGTGAAGCAGGAGATGCTAAACCACAAGGATGGAATCCCGATATGAAAGAAGCCGAAAATTCCGAACAAGGATGGAAACCACAAATGAGAACAAATGAAGAAGACCTGATCGAAAATGAGCTTGAATAATACTGTTACACCCGGAGTCCAAGCATTCCAAATCAGCTGACGAAGCTTCAAGGGCTCTGCAGATCTGCAGATGAATTTTGAATTGTAGATAGTTTTTTTTTTGTACTTTTATACCACTTGAAATAAAGTTTTGTAATGAATTTTAAAAAAATGTGATTAGTATTATATTTTTAGGTAACTGAAATAAATTATTTAAGGGGTATTTAAAAAAATATATATGAATAATTAATAACTAAATATAAATTGTTAAAAAGTGATTATTTTTAGAAAGTAGCTATGACCATGAAATACAATAAATTCTACCTAAAAGTAAAACGCATACCTGCCCTCCACAGTCCAACTAAAGAATGGTCAGTAAATTGTCAACAGTCACTACAGGCAGCGGAACTCGACAAGGGTTCCACTCCACGCACATGTGAATGAATATTAAAGCACTAAAGATGGACAAACTCCATATTTCAGCGGTCTACCTACTGTTCTCTCATTTGTTAATGCATCTCAAAACGTATTTGGTCGTATCACGGTCAGGGTCAACAAACGGGAGAACAAAACTCAAAGTACTTATTTCCGTACTAGCGTAATATCATGGTAAGATACAATAGACTCTACCTAATCGGTTGACAAACAAGAGAACAGTAGGTAGACTGCTGAAATATAGATTTTATCCATTTTTAGTGGTTTTACGTAATTTATTTTGGAAAAATTTATTTATATATTCAAAATAGTCCCCTTCGAACTCGATACAGTGTTTTGCATCGTCAATAAGCATGTTAAATGAAATTTTTAATGTTTGATTTATCCTGGTCGACGCCTTTTGACTGTCTTCAATGTTCACATTACGGTTTTTTTTTTCCATCGGCAAATGCAATTTGAAAATAAATACACGGGGCTAAATCAGGTGAATGGTTGATGGTTAAAATGGCGCTTTTGGTAAAAAAATCAATAATAAGCTTCGAACGATGAGATGGTACATTATCGTCTAGCACTCACCAACTTTTACTTTCACGATATTGAGGCCACACACACGACAGTAAACGCTTCTTAACCCCTAGATAATACACAGCATTAACCGTTTGGTCAAGTGGAACGATTTCCTTGTACACTATATCCCCCGAATTATAGAAATAAATCAATATTGTTTTTATTTTTGACTCCTACAAACACCTTTTTTCGGATTTTTTTTTGCTCGGATGCTTCCATTCAGAGGTTTGGAGCTTCATTCTAGATCATATTGAAAATATAAATACACCATGTCTCGTCGCCAGTTACAACCATATACTTGAAGTTTTTGCCCCTTTTTGACTCTTTAATCAAGCCTTTACAACGTTCAATTCGAAGAAGTTTTTGATTATCAGTCAATTTGTGTGGTACAAACTATGCGCACATCTTTCTAAATCCTAAATACTCAATCAAAATGCAATGAATTGAAGCTTTGGACATATTTAATATCATTTTTACGTACTGCAACAAAGATTTCACGGACAATTTCGATATTTTCTTCGGGTATTACGAATTTTGATTATACAACATGTTCGTCGTGGTTTAGATCCTCAAGACCTTCTTTAAAACGTTTATGTCACTCATGCACACTGTCACTTTAGGTGCAACATCTCAGCTTCTATCCATCCGATTGTCATGAAAATTAGACATAATATCAGTAAAAGATATACCTTTCAAACACATATTATATCCAATAAGTGCCGCAACTAATATTGGTTATTTTGAAAAAGTCCTGTTTACCTTGAGACATATACATATATATATATATATATATATATATATATATATATATATATATATATATATATATACATATATATATATATATATATATATATATATATATATATATATATATATATATATATCTATATATATATATATATATATATATATATATATATATATATATATATATATATATATATATATACGAGTATATATATATATATATATATATATATATATATATATATATATATATATATATAAGAGTATATATATATATATATATATATATATATATATATATATATATATATATATATGACACTAACTTATATAACTTAAATTGGGGAACAATCCTTGATCAGGAGAATTTAGATGATAAAGTTCGTACATTTACAAGATTTGTTTTGGGTCTTTCCGATACACATGCTCCGAGGCGCACAGTTCGAGTGGCTAAGCCTAGAGCTCCATTGATGTTTTGCAGATTATGAAAAGGCATAGAAATAGGCTGTTCTCGAAGTTTAAAAAAACTAGAAGGGTTCAGGACTGAGAAGCATACAAAGGAGCGAGAAATATGTTTACACAAGCAGTTCGTAGCGAGAAAAGAGCTTACTTGGATTTTGTCAGTGGGAATCAAAATAGTAAGTCTATGTGGCAATCGCTTCATAATATAAATGTCTATAACAAGGAGAAGAACCATTTTACTCCTCCTTCGCATCTGCAGGACCCCGACGAAATCAACTCATTTTTCGTTGATTCTGTGCTACAGATTTGTCCTGACGTTAATCCGGATACGATTTGTTACTATTCTGATAACAAGGTTACCGATAGTGTGTTTGAGGTCTCATTGGTAGCGACGGCGATGTCATTTCTGCCATCTCTGATACAAGGTCGAATGCTTCTGGAGCTGATCAACTTACGTTGCAGATGTTAAAACTTTGTTGCCCTCTCATTGTACCGTTTCTCACTCATATTTTCAATATATCTATATTAGAGAGTAAGTTTCCGTCCGATTGGAAGTTGGCCTTGGTATTGCCTTTGCCCAAGGTGTCAAGCCCTAAGGATTACTCTGAACTGCGCCCGATTAGTCTTTTGAGTATTCTGTCTAAGATTTTTTTAATAATAGTAACTTATTCTTTGAAGGTCAGTCGGGGTTTCGCAGGGGTTTTAGCACTGCGACAGCCTTGCTAAGCATTTTGGATGATATCCTTGGGGCGGCGGATAAAGGAGAGACAACTGCTTTGGTTCTTCTCGATTACAGCAAGGCATTTGACACGCTGGATCCCCGCTTGTTGTGTGCCAAACTTCATTATTATGGTTATAAAGAACGAACAATAAATTTATTAAAGGACTACTTGGCGGATAGATCACAGCGTGTGCTGATTAATCGCCGCGTGTCACAAAGTTTGGCTTTAGATAGAGGCGTCCCTCAGGGGTCAATTTTGGGACCATTGTTGTTTGCCATTTATACAATGGATATGCATTGTTATGTTGATAATTGTAGGCTAATACAATATGCAGATGACAGTCAGATTTTAAGGAGCTTTAATAGTCTTAACGCATTACAGGCGGAACAGGAAATTAATTACTGTTTAAATTCGATGTTTACCTACTCTAATAACAATGGTTTGAAGATAAATCCGAGAAAGTCGGCAGTACTGTATTTTGGAACAAACAGTGAATGGGCTTCGGCAAATTTTAATTTAAATATGGCCCAGGAGAGAATTCCGTTTGTTACTGAATATAAAAATTTGGGAATATTATTTGATAGTAAGCTCAGGTTTAGAAAGCAGGTTTCTTTGGTAGCTCAAAGGGCGTATTGTTCACTACGTAATTTATATAAGAATCGGCATATCCTCAATTTGAGCTTAAAAAAATATTTGCGCGAGACTCTTGTCCTTTCTCACTCTAATTATTGTAATTTTGTTTACGGTCCGTGCCTGGACCTTCTGTCGAAGTATAAGCTGCAAAAAATTCAAAACTCCTGTGTACGTTTTATTTTTGGATGTAGGGGAGGGATCATGTGAGTGGCAGGCTGAAGGAGCTGAAATGGTTGCGTATTAAGGATAGAGAAAGGCTACATCTGGGTTGCTTTTTGCATAGACTGTTGCGGACCGGAGTGCCACAGTATCTGTGTGAAAGGCTGCATCATCGAAGTTCGGTGCATCAGCGTAATACTAGGTACAACGACCGCTTTCAAATACCTAGGCATCGTACAAGTGCGTTTAAACAGTCCTCTGGCTATTCATCTGCTTAACTTCTGAACGAAATTCCTGAAGGTTTGCATGCTCTGTCTGAGCTATCTTTCAGAAGGCAGCTAAAGGAGATTTTATTTTGGACTTATTGACTGTTATTATTATGTCTTTTTTATAGGGTAAGGTGGGGATCATGGTTTGTATATGGGTATCAATATGATGTAGAATTACAATTTTTTCCTTTTTTAGTTTAGAGTAAGTAGAGTTTAAGTACTAATGGATACTTCTTAAATTGTATTTGAGTTTGTATTTTTATTTTATTTTTTATTTTTTGTATTTCTTTGAACTTTTGACACTCTGTATCTCCGAAATTATCCACTTTTGGACTGAGGTAAGTTGAGTTATATCGTCATATTTTGACCTCGGGAATTTGTGGTAGCATTTTTTCCGCACCTTTTAGAGGCACCCTGTATATATATATATATATATATATATATATATATATATATATATATATATATATATATATATATATATAAATATATATATATATATATATATATATATATATATATATATATATATACATACATATATATATATATATATATATATATATATATATATATATATATATATATATATATATATATATATATATATATATATATATATATATATATATATATATATATATATATATATATATATATATATATATATATATATATATATATATATATGTATATATATATATATATATATATATATATATATAAATATATATATATATATATATATATATATATATAAATATATATATATATATATATATATATACATATATATATATATATATATATATATATATATATATATATATATATATACATATATATATATATATATATATATATATATATATATATTATGTATAAGGGTTTTGGTTCAAAACTGGACATGTCCAGAAATCGACTTTTTGAGAAAATCAATTTTTAAAGTTTGCAAGTCCAAAACTGAGAGAAAACGGATTATTAAGAAACCCAGAAGTAATGTTTGTCTCAACAAATATATATAATTAAAAAATGTATATTTTTTTTTGTTTAAAATTAAATGTAAAATTAAAATTATTAAGATAAAAAAAATGTCCAAATTTGTCTGTTTAAAACAGGATTTGTGCATTCTTAAGTTGTTTTAAACAAGTTATATCCATTATAAAATAACATTTTTCAGAACCATTACTACTTTTCTGTAAATTATTTAATTTTAAAAGTAATTAAAAAAAAAATTAAAATCGCAAACTATTAGCTAAAATTTTGTAAATTATTTGTGTTTTTGTATTGAAAAAAATTAGGTTTTTGACTTTTCTGACGTTGCGAGAATTTTGTTAAACATTTTCCTAGCTTTTTCACTACAAAATTTAGACGAGTGAATAATGTCCTTGAATTTTTCTGCAGGGGTGGAAATTTTCTTCAAATAAGATTGCAAAGTCAACTGAAATTCGTCTGGCCTGGCATATGCTACTCCTCTGGACGTCTTAGATTTCCTGGTCATCGTGGATCTGGACTGCTTGGTTGGGTTGAGTGACTTTTGACAACAGACTCCATTATAATTATTTCTTTGAAAAACACCGCTGCAATTTAACACGACTTGGAGCTCTCTTGTTTTTTGTATTGGAAAGCGGCATTTGCTTCTGTATTTTTTGTCCTCAAGAAAGTTCGTCCAACTTTTAATGAGCCGCTGCTGGACATAACCTTGAAGGGACTAGATGTGGCTCTTGCTGTCTTGACACTCTCCACCCCATCCTCAAGAGTCTCCATTGTTTTGTTAACGTTAATAATTCCCATGTTTTTGTCGTACTCCACATCAGGCCACCATGAACAATACCGTTTTGAACTGTTTTTTTTTTCTGGACATATCTTGTTTTGAACTGAACATGCATTTCTTTTAGAAGCTCTGTCCTAGGGCTTCCTTTAAACATAAATCAGTTATCTGTCCTTGAGTACTTCTTGTATACCAACAGATGGCAGTTAAAATTCGTTTTTTGAATTTTTGGTACATGTCCAGTTTTGAACTAAAACCCTTCCTATATACACACACACACACACATATATATATATATATATATATATATATATATATATATATATATATATATATATATATATATATATATATATATCCTTCAAAAATTAGAAAACTAATTCAATTTCAAAAACGAAACAAATAATATTTTAATTATTAAGGGATATTTAAACATATTACTATAAATGAAAAGTAGTGTTTACAGATTCGTCTAGTATTAAGATTTTTACATTAACAGATCCCTGCGAGATAATAGGAAAATCTTATGTGAATTTAGTTGGGGCACTTAAATTACTAATAATAATGTTAATAAATAATATTATTAAAATCATCTATAATAATAATAGTAATAGAGTGTATGCAACATTGTATAGTCGTTGGACTAGCTCGTAAAATCGCAAAGAGTTTCTGCCTTCTCCTGGAAATTATCTGGAGCATAACAAGGAAAGTGTAGGAACATGACTGTTTAGGGCAACAAAAATTACAACAGAAAAACATGTTCTCACGATAAACTTTAGTGACGTCATCAAAATCAGAAAAAAAAGTTAGCTGAATTGAGTTCCGGTAACATCGAAACCATTTAGACCAAAATATTACTTGAAAATAAGATCGTTGCTGATCACTGCCAAAAACCTGGAACATTTTTTCATAATTAATTTTGGATCCGTTTCCTTCTTTATTCAGAAACTTTATTACTACGCGTTCTTTCAAATAAGTTTGTTAGTTATGTTAAGTCATTTTAATTGTATATTGCGTGATTGCAAAAATTCGTGCCCAATTTTCATAGATGACAGAAGCATGCACTTTTGATTGTCCTGATGTTTCTTTTATACCCATATTATTAACTGATAGTTATCTAAATGTGTCGTGAGTTAACATAACCTTAAAAAACAGTTTATATAAATTAATTTGTGTGCAAGGTTAATATTCAAAATGGAAAATGAAAAGTTACATTTTAGTCATGTTATGTTATATTAATTGAATTTAAAAATGGCGTGACTGTTAGAACTGCAACAAAAAATATTCAAGACGTTTATTTGGATCGTGCTCCTACTCTTAGGATAGTTAAAAAGTGATTTGGTCTATTGTGACTTCAATCTAAACGTTAAACTTCGCTCTGGATGATCTTTCGGCATCGATACTGACTTTATCCGTGACTTAGTGAATAATAATCCGCAGATTACCACTGAAGAGATTGCTGAGAGACTAAATGTTGATAATTCGAGTGCATTTCGTCATTTAAAGCAACTTTGATACACTTCGAAACTCGATATATGGGTTGCGCACGTTTTGACAGAACGGAACAAATTGAACCGTGTTTCCACAGCCATTTCTCTCCCCGCCATAACTGGAGGTGAAAAATGGGTTGGGTATAACAACATATTAAGAAAAAAAAACTGGTAGCATGGAAGTGAAATAGTAGAATTTTTTTTTTATGGGTCTAGCACACGTACTGCAGGGAGGTCCCTAAAGCGCTACAGGAGCGGCAGGTGTGCGGAAAAAGCGATTCACGTTGCTCTTGAATCGCTGTAAATTTTACTCTGTGGGAAACACAGTCCTGGGCAAATTCTTCCAAAGGGATGATGTTCTCCATACAAAAGACTGCTTGAAAAGCGTACGAGGAGTAACAAGCTGAACCTCATACATGTGAAGTATCAGCGCGAAGTGTATTTCTAACATGCACCGCTCTGGGAGGAATTAAACGGGCCACATCCTCCGAACACTTTCCATGGAAATACTTGTAGAATAGGCTCAAGTCGCCAACCGTTCTTCGATGTTCCAGCGAATCAAGGCCGCCGGTCAGTTCCGGGTCTCCAATCAGACGAATAGCTCTTCTTTGAATAGAATCCAACAAATGCAGTGTATGTTTGGGAGCGGAGCCCCAAACATGGTAGCAGTATTCCATAGTTGGTCGAATTTGAGCTTTATAAAGAATTAACAGTTGTTGTGGAGTGTAAAGCTTTCTGCTTCGAAATAATATTCCCAAGTTTTGAGAAGCTCTCCTTGCTATGCCTGCAACATGCTCATGCCAGGACATATTTCCTCCCAAATTAACGCCCAACAAATTGAGTCACGATGTTAGAGGAATGGAGTGCCCCGCCATAACTATGTCGGGTTCAGCAACATTAACTTTTTTAGAAAAAACTGCCGCCTGGGTTTTTGTAGCGTTAAATTCCACTTGGTTACTGTCACCCCAAGATAGAATTTCTTCCAGTTCTTTGTTAAGTTGAACAACTTCCCGCTGTCTGCGGAAACTCGCCTGAGCAGCCGATGTCCGAGCGTTCAAAGTGAATGAAGAGATAAGCGTACTGTCATCTGCAAAGCTGTAGATTGGATTTTCGGTCTTTTCCAGCAGATTGTTAATGTAAATGAGAAAGAGAGTAGGAGATAGTATGGAGCCTTGGGGCACACCGGCGTTGATAGTGAAGGTATTAGAAAGAAATCCGTCGACAGCCACTCGTAAAGAACGCTCTCTGAGGAAACATGAGAGCCACGAACAGAACTTTTCAGATATACCACAAGAGCGTAGCTTAGCCAATAGTCCATCGTGCCAAACACTGTCGAATGCCTTGGATATGTCAAGAGCAACCGCTCGAGATTCTCCAAAGTGTTCAATTGCGTTGTTCCAAACATGTGTTATCTATAGCAAAGGATGAATTGCATCCAATGAAAGTGTTATTATGTGTCTGGTGAGACTGCAGAGCTTTTACCACGTTGCGAAACAATAAGTGCGGAGAAGTACTATGAGCAATTCACCCAACTTAGTGTTGAAATCCAAGCAAAATATCCAAAATTTGGTCACCATGACAACGCTAGACCATATGTCGCTGAACAGACACTGCAAAAACTTAGGGAGGTAAAATGGAAAATCCTCCAGCACACGCCGTATTCCCTTGACCTTGCCCCTTCAGATTTTCATCTGTTTCGTTCTCTGCAAAAATAATTGGAATGGAAAAATATTTGATCTCTTTGATAAGAAACCGCTCAGTTTCTACAAAGAAAGGATTTAAAAACTTGTAAAACGATAGAAAATGAAGGAGAGTACATTATTGATTAATAAATACTATTTTTCATGAAAATGTGTTGTATTTCATTTGGTTTCTAATCGGGCAGTATTTAATATCTTTAAAAGTCGCCTGTTGGATTTAAATAGTTAAATTGATTTCTTTATTAGGAATGTATTTTCTTGATACACTTCAATACATAACATATTCGCAAAATTTAAATATCCAGTTCAATAAGTTTTACAAAACAAAAAAAATCGGTAAAATGATTTACCCAGCACTTTCCTTGTAAACATGCAATTCTAAAATAAGTAGAGAATTTTACTTTTCAAGTGAAGGGAAAGTAAATTTCCATAATATATTTAAAACCATACAGTATATTGACTTTCACCTCCTTCCTCAGAAACGATATCGCGCAAAGCTATAGGTTTCATTTCTAATTCAAGTATTATAATATCATCTACAGGCAAACAGTCAGCTATACACACCGACGAAATAGGATGATATGTATTTCCTGAACTAAGAACTCTAAAACGTAAATAAAACTAAAAATTGCGGATGGTATTTTTTCACGAATACAATGCTTAACATTTTTTTAGGTCTCTCTGTAACTAGTTCTCAATCCCTTTTACATACTACTTCTGTGAAAACTGAAAATGCTGAAAAAACATACTAAAGTAGAAGAATATTACGATATATGCGCAACCACCCTTCTAACCCTGTAACCCATCCTTTCATCACATATATCTTTCACTATAAATAATAATCCCATCAAAAACATAAAATGTAAAAAAAGTCTCGCAACGCGGTCCTTCCACCACAAAAAGTTGTGAAATCTCATGTAAAACCAAGTCAGTTATTTTAGTTAGTATCTATGGAAGCACCTATTCAACAACTTTGTCATAAATTGTTATCTATTTCGTTACCTACCAACATTTATAGTGACCGTATCAATATTAGACATCTTTACTTCTATAATAAATATAACGACTTGGCAATCGCACGCCAACATAATCACATAAGAATAATCTACTATTTCGATTGCTAAGTAATTCTAAAAAAGTAAATCTAAACAGTGCACTTAAGAATAAAGTATTTTAAATAGTAGATTATTCTTATGTGATTATGTTGCCAAGTCATTATATTTATCATAGAAATAAAGATGTCTAATATTGATACGGTCACTATAAATGTTGATAGGTAACTAAATAGATAACAATTTATGACAAAGTTATTGAAAAGGTGCTTCCAAGATACTAACTAAAATAACTGACTTGGTTTTACATGAGTCACAAGTTTTTGTGGTGGAAGGACTGCGTTGCGAGACTTACCATTTTTTTACATTTTATGTTTTTTGGTGGGATCTCATTTCTTTTTGTAGGTAGTCCTCTTTTTTTTTCTTCTCGGATAATATTTCTTGTACGTCAGCTATGGATTTTCTTAAAACCCACTTCCTATCTCTATTGGTTTTCGATTATATTCAACGATTGCGGACTCCTGAGCTTTGATACCACCGAAGTCGACATTAATTAGATGTAATCCGCACAGACTTGTCACTCTCAAAAGTGCCACGTTGCTTGACCGCATGTGAACACTGAAGAACCGATGGCCATCAGTGCACTGTTTAGATTTAGTCCCTGACTTTTGTGTATGGTAATAGCATAGGCTATACATATCGGAATCTGCTCGCGATAAACATAAGCTCTATTAATAATTTCAAATTTAGTTTTGACTGGACCAAGCTCGTAAAGATGTTCATTATTAAATGTAATATGTATTTTTTTTTATTTTATTTGTATTTTCAGGATCAACCTTTACTCCTTGTACTATACCGATAGAACCGTTGACTAAGCCAAGACTGACGTCAATATTTCGTCTTAACATGACTTTTGCTCCTATTTTAATAATTATATTTTCTTCTAGCCCTGCTGTCATGGAAGCATCATCTTCATACTTTTTTATAATTAAAATACACTTAAAGTATTTCACTTAACAATTTTTTAATTACACAAAGTAGGTAAGTATTATTAAACGAATATATATGATAAATGAAAAATATTATTGTATATAATATATTAATTAATATATAACACAAATTATCCATAATTATGGATTTTTTAGTGATTAATTAACTTTATACGACGTATTATTTACCGGGACTCACGGTTGACCTTGCATTATGCTATGTATGGCTGCGCGCTCTCCGCGCTATATTTCAAAAACGGTTAAGCGTATAAAAAAATATTTGAAACAAAATTTGTAGAGAATTTTATGCTCTACGATTTTCATAATAGATGCAAATATCATTGAAAACATAGGAAGCGAGATATTTGCGAAAAGCCGATTTTTGTGACCTTTGACCTTGAATATCTTAAGACGCGGACACGAGATTTTATGAGACTTTTGAGACAACTTTTAGAATGCCAAAATAAAGGTTTATACAAGTTTACAGCTTATTATCTCTTATTCCGAGGTTGACCCTCTTTTTTGGATTAAGTGACTGTACAATTTAGAAAACATGACTGAAATTTCAGGATTTTTCAGTTTTTCCTTCCTTAATAGGCTAAACAGCAACTAAATTCAAAATTTGAAGTTTGTGTGTCTGCTAGAAGTACCTTAGAATTTTGATGAAAGGTGAGTGTGTCAGTGACAAAATTAAAGAACTTCGACTGACGATAGTTCGTAAACTATAAGGTATAAATAGTAGGTAATTTAAGAATATAGCTAGTACAGTATGTCCTCTTGCTCACTGAAAATTCAGGCTTCTAGCTTTATCCACAACGAAGTTACAGGGGGGTCGAAAGTACCGTGAGTGGCTTCGAGAAAAGGATGGTACGGCTGTGCTTTCTGCTCAACTTGGCGGGGGCACTGCCGTGCCCCCAGATAATAATAATAATAATAAAATGTCTTTATTGTAATTAAATGGTAGGATTACAATTGGCGGAGTTGAAGTTACACTTCCTATCTCAACCATGAAGTGCGAATACATATTGTATACAGCAACAAATAACTAGCTAAAATTTTTTATAAAATATTCAAGCTAGGAGAAATCCTCACAATAATACTAAAACTATACAATATTTAATAATTCCCACGCCTTTCACCCCCCGCCCCCCCTGTTAATATTAAAAATAATGTAATTTTTCGACCCGTTGACTCAAAGAACCCTGAACCTATAACACAGTAGCTACGAAATCACCCCACTAACTCCCTTCCCAACTACTTATACGTTGCATAATTACTTATAGTAAATATGCAACCTATAAGTAAAATTTGTTTATTATCGCAGCCAAAAACCTGAGAAAATATCAAAAATAATATAAACACATAGGCTGAAAAGTTTTTGGTCTAGCTACTTAAAACACATTTTTTTTTTGCAAAATTCAACTTTACGCATCAACATAGTCTCATTCAAGAGCGATACAATCAATCCATCGCTTTTATAACATTTCTATACCTTTCTATAACTTCTTCATTGGAGCCAAATCTCTCAAGCGAGCATTTTTTGAGGTCTGCGAATAGATAATAGTCGCTGGGGGCCAAATCTGGAGAATACGGTGGATGAGGAAGCAATTCGAACTTCAAGTCGTGCGATTTTGCCATTGTAACCATTTGAATTGTGACACGGTGCACTGTCTGGATGAAACAGCATTTTTTTCTTGTTCATGCGGGGCCCTTTCTTTGCGATTTCTGCCTTCAAACGCACCAATAACTCTATATAATATTCGCTATTAATGGTTTTTCCCTTCTCAACATAGTCGATGAAAATTATTCCATGCGCAACCCAAAATACAAAGGCCAAAACCTTCCCAGCAGACTGTTGTGTCTTTGGTCGCTTCGGGCAACTTTCACCGGCTGCTGTCCACTCAGCTGACTGCCGATTTGATTCCGGTGTGTAGAGGTGAATTTATGTTTTCTTCATTGTCATATATCAGATGAAAAGATTCTTTTTATTGCGTTAAAACAGGTCCAAACTGCGCTCAGAATCATCGACACATTGTTGTTTTTGGTTCGCTGTGAGCAAATGCGGTACCCATTTCGAACAAAGCTTTCTCTTGCCCAAATGTTCATGCAGAATATGACCAACGCGTTCTTTTGATATCTCTAGGGTGTCAGCTATCTCACGCAATTTCACTTTACTGTCATTCGAAACAATTTTTGCGGATTTTTTTGAAGTTTTCCGGTGTAACCACGTCATATGGGCGTCGAGAGCGTTCAGCATCATTTGTGTCTGTACGACCGCGTTTAAATTAAGCATACCAGTAAATGATGAGTGATTTTCCAGGGGCAGAGCCCCCGTAACACTTATCAAGCCACTGCTTTAGTTGAACGGTATATTTTCCCTTAAAAAAACAGTGTTTAATCAACACACGAAATTCGATTTTTTTCATTGTTTTGAAAATATCAAAAGTAGCGTCACTAAAACCACTGTAACTTGTAAACTAATCGTCGAAATGTCATGAAATTTTCACACGTATCGTTTAATTGTTGATACTTCCTAAAAATCATATGGATTTTTTAAAAAGGGCGACATCATGTGTCAGACCAAACACTTTTCAGCCTACGTGTTAAAACTATTACATATTTGACTGCTCTACCCCTTCACACCCTTCCCTCAATAAAAATTGAAAGTAATGTAAAATAACTTAATTTTCAAATTCCTGTGCGGCAAAAATCCTGAAAAAGACCTAAAATACGATATATAAGCAACCTTTTTCACTCCCTACCCCACCACTTATACCCCATACATATTTTACTACTAAATAATATGCTTAACATTTGTCCAAAAAACCTGTAAATATTTGAAATTGCTGTTTGAATTATACAGTATTAAAGAAGCCCCGCCCATTTCAGCCCTTCCCTGGATGAAAATTAAAAGCAATGAAATGAATTTTGGATTTCTCGATTTCAAATATCCTAAAAACGACTTCTTTTTGTCAGCCGAAGTTTGTCCACTCCTGGGTGTAGTTCTCTTCTAATCTCTTCCATGATTCCCTATCTTTTGCCACCTTTAACCACTACTTGCCTGCTACTAGTCTTATATCATCGGCCCATCGTTTCTGTTGACGTCCCACGTCTCTTTCTGTGACCTTATATACCCATCTGTCTCCGGATGATCTAGCCACATGACTCGCCCATCGCCACTTGAACCTTGCCGCCTCAAGAGCTAGGTTATTAACTTTGATTTGTCTCCTTATCTGTTCGTTATAAATTCTATCTCTAAGGGAGATACCAAGCATGGTTCTCTCCATAGCTCTCTGTGAAGTTACGAACTTTTTAGCAAATGCTCTAGTGTCCATATGTGCTGACAGGTAGAACACAAGTATTGTAGACTTCAGTTTTTAGGATTATGGGTATTGTAGTACTTTTTAAGATAACACGTAGGCTGAAAACTTTTTAGTCTGACACATAGATGTCGCCCTTTTCAAAAAATCCATATGATTTTTGGGAAGTATCAACCTTCAAACGATACATGTCAAAATTTCATGACATTTCGACGATTAGTTTACAAGTTATAGTACATAGTTTTAGTGACGCTACTTTTGATATTTTCAAAACAATGAAAAAAATCGAACTTCATGTGTTTGATTAAACATTGTTGGGGATGGGAAAAGGTACCGCGAATACTCTGCCCCTGGAAAATCACTCATCATTTATTGGTATGCTGATACAAATGATGCTGAACGCTCTAGACGCCCAAATGAGGTGGTTACACCGAAAAACATCAAAAAATCCACAAAATTGTTTGAGTTAGCTGACACCCCAAAGATATTAAAAGAACGTTTTGGACATATTTTGCATGAACATTTGGGCATGAGAAAGCTTTGCTCGAAATGAGTACCGCGTTTGCTCACAGTGGACTAAAAAAAACAACGTGTTGAATATTCTGAGCGCTGTTTGGACCTATTTAAGCGCAACAAAAAGGATTTTTTTTAATGCAATATGTGACAATTGATGAAACATGGATCCACCACTACACACCGGAATCAAATCAGCAATCAGCTGAGTGGACAGCAGCCGGCGAAAGCTTCCCAAAGCGACCCAAGAGACAGCAGTCGGCTGGGAAGGTTTTGGCCTCTGCATTTTGGGATGCGCATGGAATAATTTTCATCAACTATGCTGAGAAGAGAAAAACCATCAATAGCGAATATTATATAAAGTTATTGGTGCGTTTGAAGGCAAAAATCGAAATGAACAAGAAAAAAGTGCTCTTTCATCAAGACAATGCACTATGTCACAAGTCAATGGTTACGATGGCAAAATTGCATGAACTGAAGTTCAAATTGCTTCCTCAAGCACCCCATTCTCCAGATTTGGCCCCCAGCGACTATTATCTATTCGCAGACCTCAAAAAAATGCTCGCGGGAAAGAGATTTGGCTCTAATAAAGAACTAAGTTGGGAATGTGGAATCTTTGGCACAATGATACTACTCAGTATACGAGGCTGGTTTGAAAAGTCCGTGCAAAAATAAAAACTACTTATGTGTTTGGGGTGAACCTTTTTTATTTTTCGACATAGTCTCCTTTTAGGTTTATACACTTCGTCCAACGATGTTTCTAGTTTGTTGATCCCTTCCGAATAATAGGATTTGTCCAAGTCTGCAAAATATCCATTTTAGTGTCTGCAATCACCTCCTCGTTTGAATAAAATCTTTGTCCCGCCAGCCATTTCTTCAAATTGGGGAACAAATAGTAGTCCGAGGGAGCCAAGTCTGGAGAATAGGGGGGACGTGAAACGAGTTGGAATCCTATTTCCATTAATTTTGCGACCACAACTGCTGAGGTGTGTGCTGGTGCGTTGTCGTGATGGAAAAGGACTTTCTTGTGGGCCAATCGCGGGCGTTTTTCTTGCAGCTCGGTTTTCAAACGGTCCAATAACGATGAATAATATTCACTTGTAATAGTTTTGCCCTTTTCCAGATAGTCGATGAGGATTATCCCTTGCGAATCCCAAAAGACAGTCGCCATAACCTTTCCGGCCGAAGGAACGGTCTTCGCCTTTTTTGGTGCAGATTCCCCCTTGGTAACCCATTGTTTAGATTGTTGTTTGGTCTCAGGAGTATAGTAATGTATGCATGTTTCATCCACAGTGACGACACGACGCTTAAAGTCCTCCGGATTCTTCTGGAACAGCTGCAAACCATCCTTGCAACACTTCACACGATTCCGTTTTTGGTCAAGCGTGAGCAATCGCGGCACCCATCTTGCGGATAGCTTTCTCATGTCCAAATGTTTATGCAAAATATTATGTACCCGTTCAGTCGAGATGCCCACAGCACTAGCAATCTCACGCACCTTAACTCTTCTATCATCCATCACCATATCATGGATTTGATCAATGATTTCTGGAGTCGTAACCTCCACAGGCCGTCCAGAACGTTCAGCGTCACTTGTGCCCATATGGCCAGTCCGAAAATTTTGAAACCACTTATAAACTGTTCTAATCGAAGGTGCAGAGTCACCATAATGTTTATCAAGCTTCTCTTTAGTCTCCTGAGGCGTTTTGCCTTTTATAAGGTAATGTTTAATAACCACACGAAATTCTTTTTCGTCCATTTCTTGAAAATCACTCGACTTCCTTGATTCACACGAATGCCAAACACAAAGAAATAGACCAATATGGCCTGAAACTTGGTGTGCGTTCATTCAAGAGATGCTACTAACTAATCATGACCTCGATACGCGCCGGTGGTGCCATCTCTCGGACTTTGCACGGACTTTTCAAACCAGCCTCGTATATGACCACTACACCAAACACTTTATTTTTGCACTCGATGCACGTTTCGCTAACCATGTTAGCTTCATCAGGAGCGATGATTGACAGTCAATCATCGCTCCTGATGAACCTGACATGGTTAGCGAAACGCGCGTCGAGTGCAAAAATAAAGTGTTTGGTGTAGTGGTGATATATACTGAGTAGTCCAATAAAGAAGTTATCGCCAAAACTGAGGCCTATTTTGAAGCCAAAGACAAATCCTTCTACAAGAAAGTTATAGAAATGTTAGAAAAGCGTTGGACTGATTGTATCGCTCTTGAAGGAGACTATATTGATGAATATAGTCGAATTTTACGAAAAAAAGGTGTTTTAAGTAGCTAGACCAAGGACTTTTCAGCCTACGTGTTATATCCTAGTTTCCCAAAACCTGCCCTTGCAAGCCTTATTCACCTGCTAGTTTCTGCATGCTGATTCTCCTTTCAGATCTTAATAGTGTGACTGACACATTATTAAGATAACACAATAGATCCTTGTAGAAGTACCTATTGCAGTACTAGTGTAACATTGAAGTAATAAGATACAACATAGATTTTGTTCATTTTTAGTAGTTGATACTGATTTTTATATACGTAGAGTTCTGAACCCTGACGATCACGCTGCCTGGTGGTAATTCTTATCAACTTGGCTGGATAATCTTCTATGGGTCTATGTTATGTCCTTTAAATTGGTGTGCTTATGCTTTTAAAATTTAGGCGTTGATTAGCCAGATATACAAATTACTGTATGTTACCGCGATGATACGCTAATACTGCAATAAGTACTGTTAGTTTTATTCTCTTATTCGTCTATCTTAGTTAGACTGATGAGCCGTGACGCGGCGAAACATGTCCCGAGATGGCTTAAGAAATAAGAGAACAGTGGGCTACTGCCGAAACTAGGAACTTTGTTCATTTTTAGTTGTTGATACTGATTTTTTCCTGATTTTAAAATCCATTAAAATCATCATGTCATTGTGCACGTCAACTGTCATTTTGATAGTATTTTCTTTAGTAGGGATGATAGGTTATGCGTGTCATTTTTAGTGTTCCGTACGGAACACTTATAAGATCACTTCGGTGTCTTTCTGTCTGTCTGTCTGTCATACCTGATTTTCTCAGAAACTATTTGACATAGAAAGTTGAAATTTGGTACTAATATAGGAATTAATGGCCCCATCAGAGTCGTGTAGTTTTGAAAGTTAAATATTGACTTAAGGGTTTAGTTTTGAGAGGTGAAATCGGAAGTGAAAAAAATTTTTTTTACTAGGTCATCGAGTGTGGTGTCAAATGAAAGCTTGTGGAAACACGAGTAAAAAATATATACGTAATGTAATACTTGCGCACACTTTTCTTTGTATTATTTTTAAAAAATCGCGAAAAATCGCTGTCCCCCTACCTTGTCTCGAAAAGTACTGATCAAAAAATTTTGAAAAAAGTCTGGAATATTCTCCACGGGGTATAGATTGAACGAAAATGATCACGAGTGCATTACCTTTAATAATGTATCTGGTATATATAAAAAAAAAATCAAGGTCATCAGTTTTCAGTAAAGATTGGAAACAAAGTTTGTTGAAAACTCATTTGAGGTGTGTTTTATGAAGTCACTGATAATTTTATACCACCGAACAAAATTTTTTATTTTCAAAAGCAATTACCATATGGAACACTAATTGCGCAAGTTCAACTTGCACTTGACCGGTTATTCTTTTTATAGTACTATGGTGATTAAACAATGTGAGACTAGCTACACACTCGTGCCCCCCTTTATTGATCATACCCCCTAAGTTTCTATTTTCTTTGGAAACAACAAATATTTATTATACTTGTTTCTCACCAATAAACTTGTCTAGCGGTCATTTGTTAGGTAGCTTTTGCAATCGGCAATAATGAAAAATGTTGAACGTTAAGTTTACGTTTCTTGCTTAAAAATATAACAAAAGTATAAATATAAGTACCTTTCATAATATGTTTCAAGAAATAATTTAAAAGCATTTTTTTCTTTCTATTTCAAAAAAAAATAAATAATAATTAGCAGTACAAATCATATATAAAAATTAATTTCAGAACCAATAATCAGTTCCGCAGTACAACATTGATTTTGTAATTCTTCTGCAGAAAATTTCTCTATCACGTCTAGTTCAAGAGATTTTCGCGACTGAAATTGCAAAGAACCACGGTTTTAAGGGTACTTCTGCTATTATATTCTGGATTTAAAATAAGAGAGATGTAAACGGGAGGAAGAGCCTCTTAAAAATCCTACAGAAAGGGAATGTTTCCTTCCTGCTGGAAATGTACCGCAGTTCAGCCGATACCTAATAAAGGCAAGAAGACCTTGCCAAATAACTACCGACCAGTCGCACTGCTTTCGATAATAGCGAAAATCATGGAAAAGGTTATCAATCAGCATCTTCTAAAATATCTTGAAGAATTCAACATTATTAGCGATCACCAGTATGGCTTCCATAAACATAGATCAACAGGAGGTCTTCTGACTTATGTCACACATGTTTGGAACAACGCAATTGAACACTTTGGATAATCTCGAGCGATTGTTCTTGATATATCCAAGGCATTCGACCGTGTTTGGCACGATGTTGGCTAAGCCACGCTCTTATGGTATATCTGAAAAGTTTTGTTTGTTGCTCTCATGTTTCGTCAGAGAGCGTTCTTTACGAGTGGTGGTCGACGGATTTCTTTCTAACACCTTCAGTATCAACGGCGATGTACCCCAAGGCTCCATACTGTCTCCTACTCTCTTTCTCATTTACATTAACTATCTGCTGGAAAAGACCGGGAATCCAATCCACAACTTTGCAGATGACCGTACGCTTATCTCTTCATTCACTTTGAACGCTCGGACATCGGCTACTCATGCGAATATCCACAGACAGCAGGAGGTCGTTCAACTTAACAAAGACCTGGACGAAATTCTATCTTGGGGTGACAGTAACCAAGTGGAATTTAACGCTACAAAAACCCAGGCGGCGGTTTGTTCTAAAAAGGTGAACGTAGCTGAACCCGACATAGACATGTCGGGGCACTCCATTCCCCTAGCATCGTCACTCAATTTGTTGGGCGTTAATTTGGGAGCAAATATGTCCTGGCATCAACATGTTGCAGGCATAGCAAGGAGAGCTTCTCAAAAGTTGGGAATATTATTTCGAACCAGAAAGCTTTACACTCCACAACAACTGTTAATTCTTTACAAAGCTCAAATTCGACCAACTATGGAATACTGCTCCCATATATGGGACTCCGCTGCCAAACACACACTGCATTTGTTGGATTCTGTTCAGAGAAGAGCTGTTCGTCTGACTGGAGACTCGAAACTGATCGGCGGCCTTGATTCGCTGGAACATCGAAGAACGGTTGGCGACTTGAGTCTGTTCTACAAGTAGTTTCATGGAAAGTGTTCGAGGGATGTAGCCCGCTTAATTCCTCTCGGAGCGGTGCATGTTAGAAACACACGTCGTGCTAATACTTCACATCCGTATGCGGTTCAGCTTGTTACTCCGCGTATAACGCTTTTCAAGCAGTCTTTTATATGGAGAACATCATCCCTTTGGAATAATTTGCCCAGCGCTATGTTTCCACCAAGTACAATTTACAGCGATTCAAGAACAACGTGAATCGCTTTTTCCGCACACATGCCGCTCCTGAAGCACTTTAGGGACTTCCTTGTAGCACGTGTGCTAGACCCATATAAAAAAAAAAGAAAAGAAAAAAATCTCTTGCACTGTAACTCTAAATGCATATGGACATAGCACACGCTCCAGGAGCGACGCGTAAACGGAAAAAACCGATGCATCTTGGTCTTGAATCGCTGCAAATTGTACGCGGTGGGAAACACGGTCCGGCACGAATTATTCCAAAGGGAAAAGGTTTTCCATACAACAAAATGATGGTACGAGAAATGACAAGTTGAACCTCATACGGATATGATGTATTAGCGCGACGTGTATTCCTAGCATACACCAATCGGGGGGAAATTAAAATGGTAATATCTAGGCTCTCCAGTCAGAGGAATAGCCCTGATTGGAGGCCCATTTATGTCTCTTTCCCATATCGTAAACTCAAAATCGATGATCAGGGATGGAAGATTTTTCGCAAAAAGGAACCCTTTCATACATGAGAGCTTTTAAACGCTTCCCCGGTAAAAAAACACAAAACTATCTCTAACAGTGTACTATTTTCTACAGCCGACGGGAGAGCATATGCCCCGACGGCTCCCTGGGTATGCCTCTGATACATACAGACAGACGTTAGGTTTGGTATAAATATAAATTTTTATGATAAAGGTGATTTGTGTTATTATTCTCGGCTACACCTCAATTAACTTTATTTCATAAATTACTTTTTAAAAAGTAATATTGAAATTCTTGCGAAAAATGAACTTTTGCGTTTAATGGGTCTATTAATCTGTGTTATCCCTTGATTGAAAAACTGCTCTCGTTCTTAAACAGGTATTATCTGCATTAGATATATATTTAAATACATATTTTTAGACATATGAAATAAACATTATTTTTTCTTATTTATTAATTGCCAATATTTTAAACCGTACAAAAAACTAGGTCGTCAAAGTGCAAACATTACAATAATGCTGCGCTCGCAGAATTGTTGCAGGTCATTTTACTATAAAGTCTCGGTATCCCTGCTGCATATTCACTGCTTATTGAAAACTTAAAACAACATGCTAGCCGCAATCAGTTTAGTTTTTGGTATTTTCTTCGCTTTCTCGGCGGTTGGCGCTACTCCATCTTTAAGCTACAGTAGCCCAAGTTATAGTTCTCCAAGCTACAGTGCACCAAGTTACAGTGCTCCAAGTTATAGTGCTCCTTCCTACAAGCCATCTTCTCTGCTCCATCTTACAAGGCTCCAAGCTACAGCGCTCCAGAATATCCAGCTCCAGCATATTCACCACCATCTTATTCAGCGCCGAGCTATAGTGCCCCAGCTCCTTATTCTCCTCCAGCCGATTCTTATTATTCTCCTCCAGCCTACGAAGCACCCGCCTACAGTGCACCAGCGTACTCCGCACCATCTTATTCTGCCCCATCTTACTCTGCTCCGTCTTACTCGGCCCCATCCTACTCTGCACCATCTTACCCTGCACCATCTTATCCTGCACCATCTTACCCCGCACCATCTTACCCTGCACCATCTTACCCTGCACCATCTTACCCCGCACCATCTTACCCTGCACCATCTTACCCCGCACCATCTTACCCCGCACCATCTTACCCCGCCCCATCGTACCCCGCACCATCTTACCCTGCACCATCTTACCCCGCTCCAAGCTACAAATCTCCAGCAGCTTATGCTGGTTATTCTTATCCAGCTCCTAGCTACAGAGCTGCTGATGAACCAATGAGTGGGCCAATGAATGAACAACCAATGAAAGAAATGGATAATCCAGAAGAAAAAGCTGGTGAGAATAAGTTTGGACAATGATCTTATCCAAAGTTGAAGCATTGCAGTCCAGTTAAAGAAACTCGAAGGCATGGATGATTATTTATATTTTAAGTAATTGTAGAATTAGCTTTTTATACTTTAATATTGTTTGCAATAAAATTATTTTAAAACATTTACCTATTCGTGAATATTTTGAAGGGTTCACTATAAGTTGAAAGAAAATTTAAGCAAATAATCAGTCAAATAATTTAACTAGTACTTCCGTCAAAATGGAGTTTTAATACAAATACTGAATTTGACTTTCTCACACAAAAAAAAAATTTACCACTCAGTATTTTAAATTTATAACATATTACTAAAAAAAAAAGTTAACCAAAGGCTGTTAAAATCGAAAACAATGAAAAAATATCAATTTTTCGATTCCTCCTATCCCCAAAAACCTTGAAAAAGACATTAACATGATACTTATATATTGTTTCTTAGGAAAAAATTCTAAAATAAAACAATATCTACACAAAAAATAGCCACCAGTAAATGAGTCTGATGTTATAGTCAGTACCATCGGATACTGAACCTAAAGAAAATCCGTTTGAGGGATGAGTTCAGCCTGCTTTAAACACAAAGCTGATTAAACAACTCTAGATCAAAATTATTCGAAAGAATAAATTTGTATCGTTTATGGACGCCAACTTTTCAAGCAATCGGTATAAGACGTTCATCGTTATTAACCGCAAGCACAGAAAATTCAGCTATTGCTACAGAAAGACGAACACTTGGAACAGAACGTCACCCTAAAACAAAGCCCACTGATTACCACAGGATCGCTAAAATATGTCTAGCCGAGTTTCTCAGAGATGTTTTCCGTCATGTATTATCATTTAATACAACTTCTACTAGCGCGACATCTCTCGCAATCTCGACGAGACACATTTTAACGATCTGGCGTTATCGAAAGCTATGGAAAAGGCTATCAATCAACATCTTCTTAAATATTATTAGCGGCCATCAATATGACTTCCGTAAGCAAAGACCAACAAGAGATCTTCTAACTTGTGTGACACGTGTTTGGAACAACGGAATTGAACATTTTCCAGAATCTAGAGCGGTTGCACCTGATGTATTTTTTTATGTGTCTAACACACGTGCTACAAGGAAATTCTTAAAGCACTACAGGAACGACACGCGTGCGGAAAAAGCTATTGACGTTGCTCTTGAATCACTGTAAATTGTTCTCGGTCGGAAACATAGTCCTGGGTAAAGTATTTTTCTAAGGTATTTGACCGTGTTTGGGATGACAAATTTTTGGCTAAACTACTTATAGTATGTCTTAAAAGTTTTGCTCATGGCTCTCGTGGCTCCTCAGAGAGCATTCTTTACATAGTCGACGGATTTATCTCTAATACCTTCATTATCAACACCGGTGTGCCCCAAAGCTCCACACTGTCTCCCACTCCCTTTCTCATTTAAATTAATGATCTGCAGGAAAGGGCCAAGAATCCAATCTACAGTTTTGACAGCTGACAGTATGCCCATTTCTTAATTCCCTTTCAATGCTCGAACATCGGCTACTCATGCCAATATCCACAGGCAACAGAAAGTTTTTCAACTTAACAAAGATCTGGAAGAAATTCTATCTTGGAGTGATAGTAATCAAGTAGACCTTAACGTTACTAAAACTCAGACTGCAGTTTTTTCTAAACAAATCGTATTTTGTATGGGTCTAGCACACGTGCCACGGGGAAATCCCTAAAGCGCTACAGGAGCGACATATGTGCGGAAAAAGCGAGTCACGTTGTTCTTGAATCTCTGTATATTGTACTCGGTGGGAAACACAGTCCTGGGCAAATTATTCCAAAGGGATGATGTTCTTCATATAAAAGACTGCTTGAAAAATGTTGTACGAGGAGTAACAAGCTGAACCTCATACGGATGTGAAGTATTAGCGCGACGTGTATTTCTAACATGCACCGCTCTGGGAGGAATTAAGCGGGCTACATCCTTCGAACACTTTCCATGAAAATACTTGTAGAATAGAGTAAAGTCGTTCTTCGATGTTCCACCGAATCAGAGCCGCTGGTCAGTTCCGGATCTCCAATCAAACGAACAGCTTTTCTCTGAACAGAATCCAACAAATGCAATGTAAGTTTGGAAGCGGAGCCCCAAACATGGGAGCAGTATTCCATAGTTGGTCGAATTTGAGCCTTGTAAAGAATTAACAGTTGTTGTGGAGTGTAAAGCTTTCTGGTTCAAAATAATATTCCCAATTTTTAAGCTCTCCTTGCTATGCCTGCAACATGTTCATGCCAGGATATATTTGCTCCCAAATTAACGCCCAACAAATTAGGTGACGATGTTAGAGGAATGGAGTGCCCCGACATAGCTATAGCGGGTTCAGCACAGTTAACTTTTTTAAAAAAACTGCCACCTGGGTTTTTATAGCGTTACTGTCACCCCAAGATAGAATTTCTTCCAGGTCTTTGTTAAGTTGAATGACTTCCTGCTGTCTGCGAATATTCGTCTGAGTAGTCGATATCCGAGAGTTCAAAGTGAATGAAGAGATAAGCGTACTTTTATCTGCAAAGCTGTAGATTGGATTCCCGGTCTTTCCCAGCAGATTGTTAATGTAAATGAGAAAGAGAGTAGGAGACGGTATGGAGCCTTGGAGCACACCGGCGTTGATAGTGAAGGTGTTAGAAAGAAAACCGTCGACTGCCACTCGTAAAGAACGCTTTCTGAGGAAACATGAGAGCCACAAAGACATACCAGAGGAGCGTAGCTTAGCCAACAATCCGTCGTGCCAAGCAAGGTTGAATGCCTTGGATATATCAAGAGCAACCGCTCCAGATTCTCCAAAATGTTCAGTTGCGTTGTTCCAAACATGTGTTACATAAGTCAGAAGATCTGTGGATCTATGTTTACGAAAGCCATATTGATGGTCGCTAATAATATTAAATTCTTCAAGATATTTTAGAAGATGCTGATTGATAGCCTTTTCCATGACTTTCGATATTACTGAAAGCAGTACGACTGGTCAGTCGTTATTTGGCAAGGTCTTCTTGCCTTTTTTAGGTATCGGCTGAACTGTGGCATATTTCCAGCAGGAAGGAAATATTCTCTTTCTGTAGGATAGGTTCAAAAGTCTACAGAAAACTAGTGTTAGTTCCCTCGCACAGTTTTTCAGAACTATGGGTATTCCGTCAACGCCAGAAGTTTTTTTGGTGTCTAGCTTCATTAAAATACGTTTTATGATACGCTGTCTGAAGACAATATCGGGCATCCTTGACTGCACTATGGGAATAGTAGGTGGTGTTTTTCCTTGGAAATCCACATATGAAGCAGAGTTCAGCCAACAAGTTCGCTTTCTCAACAGGTGTTGTTGCAATAGAATTATCTGGCCGTGTGAGTGGTGGTATGGTGGATTTTGTGAAATTTTGACTAACTGCCTTAGCGATTGACCAAAAGAACCTGGAATTGTCGGGAAAAGCCAGAAGTTTGTTTCTAATTCATTGCTTGTGTGCCTCCTTGGTTTCGTTGATAATTTCTTTACATCTGTCCTGGGCACGAACAAAGGTGTTGCGATTTATGGTGTTAAGATCTTCACGCCATTGTCGGAAGCCAAGGTGTTTAGAAGCAATAGCTTCTTTGCCTTTTCGGTCAAACCAAGGCTTGCCGTTGGTAGGGCATTGCTTCGAAAAAGGGATGTAAACTTTTATACTATCCAAAATAACATCGGAAACCTCCCTGGCGTAGTCAGATGGGTCATCGGATCAAAAACAAACGTCTAATCAAGAAAAAAGTTCGAAAATATTAGATGAGATCTTCCCATTTAGCAGATTTTGTAATGCCAAATGTTGCGCTGTTTAGGCGCCTCTCTGTCACTGATTGATAGGATACTCGTCGAAAGCAGTTTATGGTTGGAAGAACCTAACGGCGGATTTACGGTGACCGTGTAAATCTCCGGATTGATGGTTAAAAACAGATCAAGAACTGCTGCTGCTGCTACTGAACCCGACATAGTTATGTCGGTCTAGCATCGTCACTCAATTTGCTGGGGGTTAACTTGGGAGCAAATATGTCTTGGCACGAACATGTTGCATACATAGCAAAGAAAGCTCCACAACAAATATTAATTTAAATCCGACGATGGAATACCGCTCTCATGTTTGCAACCTTAATTTCTTGTAACATTGAACAACAGTTGGCGACTTGAGCCTATTCTATAAGTATTTTCACGGAAAGTATTCAGTGGATGTAGCCCGCTTAATCCCTCCCAAAGCTGTGCATGCTAGAAACACACGTTGCGCTAATACTTCACATCACATATGAGGTTCAGCTTGTCAACCCTCTTAAAACTCTTTTCAAGCAGTCCTTTATAAGTCCTCCATATAAAAACATCTCTTTGGAATAATTTTCCAAGGATTGTGTTTCGCATCTAGTTCAATTTGCAGCGGTTCAAGACGAATGTAAATCACTTTTTTTCCGCACACTCATCCCTCCTGCAGAGATTTCCCTGCAGCACGTGTGCAAGGCCTATAAAAAAAACCTTTCTGTATCTATAGCACTTTCTGTGGCGCAATACGTAAAAAAATGCCCGTAATTTGACCATAAATGCAGCAGGTTTAACTAAGCAACAGATATGTGTGGCACTATCATTTTGCAGGAGGTTGCAATGTAGGTTTCGCTTTTACATTTATATATGCATAAGAGAATCCTTATGCGCTTCACAAAATCCTTACATGATAATCCTCTTTTTATACAAAAACCATATATTAGAAATAATAATAATAATAAATTTTAAATATTTACCTTGTTAAAAAATTTCCCATATAGATGTAATTTCTCAATTATTCCGAGGCTGTTTTTAATAAGTATTTTACCAAAAATTTGGATTTGATTTCGTAATTATAACAGTGAATTTATAGGTTTTATCAAATAAGTGTCATTGTGACAGGCATGAAGCGTCAATTCAAATAACTACTAGTAGAGGTCATTTTTTATATTCCTTTTTAATGTTGGTAAAAGGACGTTTACATTCCAATTTTGATAAAATGGATTTGAATTAAACGTTAACTAAAAATGTATCAGACAAGAAAATAGGAAAAACAGGAAGGAAAATAAGTGGAAATTATTAAACGCGTTTTAAAGGAAATATTTACAACTACCTAAATTAAACAAAATCCACACTTAGCAGTTATTTACTGTTTTCTCATCTGCCAATACATCACAGGACGTATTTCATGACTCATCAACCCAGCTAGGAACGACAGCAAAATATTTTTATAATTAGAAAATAACCTTAATAATAGCGTTGAGTAGCTGTGTTTATTAGCGACTCTCTAAACAATTTCTCTATCAGTCTGTAGCCTTGAATAATCTCCGACAGAGGGCAGGTATGCCTTCAACCAGCCAGAGTGAAAATTGTCGTATCTTACTGATTTTTAATATTTTACCTACATATATTTAGGTTTTAAATTACTTGTGGCTTCAGAAAACATTCTCTATGTTATGTTTTTGAATTAGATATGCAATATACAAGGCATATTCGAAAAGTAAGGGCCATTTGGTCATAAAAAAAATATATTCTTTAAAAAAAGTTTTTGTTGACGGTTTTAGTTCCCTACAAACCTATTTAACTTTTCCATATAGTCGCCGTTCACATCTAAGCACTTTTCATAACGCTGCGCCAGCTTTTTTAATTCCTCTGCATAGAAGTTCTCCGCCTGGGAATTGAATCAGTTGACAACTGAGGTCTTGAGTTCCTTGTTGTCTTTAAACTGTTGTTCACCAAGCCACTGTTTCAAGTGCAATCGTCGATTAGATCGCAGTTTTTGGTCTACTTGTTGAAGCATTTCATCCGTCTGAATGCTGGGCCTGCCACTTCACTCTTCATCATGCACATTTATGCGGCCATTTTTGAAGTCTCGACACCATTGTCTAATCTTTCCTTCTTTCATTACTGTAGGTCCATAATCTCGGCTCCCGATAAATTTGAGCAGCTGATGGCCCTTTTGCACACAAAAATCGGATCACATTACGCACTTCGCAACTGGCAGTAGCAACGATTTTCGCGAACATTGTTGTCTGCATTCACCTACAGGCAAACGACTACTGAATCAAAACAATAACTTCAGTGGTTTCGGAAACAATCAAGAGATGGCGGTGCATGTTGTCAACTTTGTTCAGACCCGTCAATATTTAAATATAAGCAAACGATCCTTACTTTTTGAATATGCCTCGTAATTGAGTTATTTTTGCAATAACTTCCATGTTTTTTGAATTTAAGCTCTTTAAAACTGTTTTGACTTTATGGGCAAAGTAAAATAAACATTTAATATATACCAATATCAATTTTTTAGGGACATCGACAGGTTAGGAATCAGTCACCTTAAAAATATGTCATTGAATATGCCATGCATGTGAAATCTTTAGGTAGCGTTAGAATTTTTCTTTTAATATCACATTGGTTGCATCCAACAGAGTCTATGTCTATATCTGGTATTAAAAAATTGGCTTAATTGATCTCGCAGCGTTGTTTCTAAAAGAGGCAAAATTGTACGAAAGTTCCGCCTGTCTGAACACTATCTTCTCAGGAGGACGAAGCTGGGCTTGCTTTTTCCAGCCACAAACGGTCATTTTTGGAGTTTTTGAATAAATAAGTCCGTAAGTCTCAAGTTTTGGGCTCTACTCGTCTAGTTAAATTATTTTTCGAAAATTTAAGCCTTAATTAATAAAATATCACGAGGGCAGACGCCTTTCTTGTACTCGAACAAAATTTAAATTCTGATAGTATAGACGCTATTATAGGTTCTACATAAGATTCGTACCGGATAACTGAAATTGTTATTTTTTTAATGTTTTTCCATCCGTAGAATCCGAATTTGCTGTTCTTAGAAAATACTTAATTTTAAGTAAATACTTTAAAATTCATCTAAAGTTCTTATACATTGTCTTAAAAAAGAAATTTTTTCTCGCATATTTTTTTATAATAAATGTACAAAAAAAAATTTACCGCGTACTTACCGTATGAATTTCTTGCGACTATCAGCGTAATATTTCATAGAAAATAGGAAATTAACCCTTTTCGAACGAAATTATACTTGAAGAATCCGGAAATTTTCATTCTGATATCAAAAGCTGGTATTATAAACAAGTACCCATTTGGCCCTAAAGCAATAATCCCAAACGATTTTGTTCATTGGGACTAGTTGTTCCGAATTCTACGAATTCTATTATATATAAAAATAGTTAATTTACCCTTCCAATAGATAGGCTGTCCCAGAAATTACTTAAAAAAGGCTTTTTCAAGCCCTTTGCGAAAGATCCGAACACTATGGTGCCTCGAGAATTGCAAATTCAGATTTGAAAAACATAAAAAAAAATAACGATTTTAGTCATCCGGTACGAATTTTATGTAGAACTTACAATAGCGTCTGTACTATTAGAATTTCGATTTTTTTTTGAACTTTGAAAATCCCTTGGCTTGTTTGGGTACAAGTGAGGCGTCTGCCATTGTGATCTTTTATTAATTAAGGCCTAAATTTTTCAAAAATAACTTAGCGAAACGCGTAGGACCCAAAATTTGGGACTTACGGTCTTATTTATTCAAAAACTCGACCGTTTTTGGCTGAAAAAAGCAGGTCCAGCTTCGCCCTCCGGTATTGGCGGCCTCTATCTTTTGCAGGTTCCCTCTCATTTTATCAAGAACAAACAAATTTATTGATTTTATATGATTAAATGGTCCATTTTTGGATTGACGTTTTCTGGGCCCTAAAGCTGGGTCCGGTCTAGGAGGCGTCTGCCCTTTGAGGAGCTCGACTTTATTAGTGTCAACAGATGTTATGGTACTTCATTGATAAAATGAACAACTAGGCAGACGGCTCATCGACAGGTCAAAATTTCGGTTCGCCCTCCTGGTCAATATGGTTTCATTATCAGCTTTCTGAGAATTTTTTAAAATCAATCAAAAAAATATATTTAACAAGCGCATTCGCCGATATAAAATTGAAAACAAAATCAAACCACTTTATTAAGGACCTCAACAAAATAGATCACAGTGTTGTTCAATATTACTAAAACTTTTGATAACTGCCTAATAACTATGTCATACCTTGACGACAGAAAATTTACAGTCGCAATAGAAAAAAAAACTATTCAATAAGAGTTGGTATAGCACTGGATTCCCTGCCTGTGTAATATGAGGGTGGTGTTATCAGGAACGGAAGTCAATGTCCCGATTTATCACCAAGTGACTTTCACCTTTTCCAGGAGATGAAGAAGTGGTTGTGAGCATAGCGCTTTCCCTCAAATGAGGAGCTTCAGAGCACCGTAGAAACCTGGTTTAACACACAGGAGGCAACTTTCTTTGAGGAGTGTATAGCAAATATATGTTTTGCGGCGGTACGACAAAAAACCAACAATATTTACCATAAGAAATACAATAAAAATCAACTTAACAATTAGAAATTTTAACTTCCATAGTAAGTATATAGGGTTTAAATTTGAGAGCATTTTAGCTCTAATGGAAACTAACCCGAATCCCTTATCTATGATTTTATCAAATCAGGTTGTAAATGTCAATTTAAAAACCACAATGAAAATCTACATAAAGAAAAAATGTCAAAGCAACTTTATTGAACTTAAAACTAAATAATGAGGACGACCAGAAATTTTGACCTGTCTACTAACCGTCTGCCTAGTTGTTCATTCTATTTGGCGAGTCGAATAAAAGCCTTTAACGTTGATTTTGCGGCTCCCGTGCTCTGGAATGCCCAGATAAGGCCACTTGAAAAAAAAAAGTTGAACGCCCCAAAGGGCAGACGCCGCCGAGACCGGACCCAGCTTTGGGGCACAAAAAACGTCCATCTAAAAATGAACAATTAACCATATAAAATTAATAAATTTAGTTTGCTCTTAATAAAATAAGGGGGAACCTGCAAAAAGCAGATGCCGCCAATACCGGAGGACGACGATGGACCCGCTTTTTCCAGCCAAAAACGACCGATTTTGGCTGGGCTGGCCAGAGCACGGGGGTAGCAGAATCAAGGTTAAAGGTTTGTATTCGACTCTCTCCCGATAGAATGAACAACTAAGCACACGGTTAGTCGTCAGGTCAAAATTCCTGGTCGCCCTTTTGGTGTATGTTGAAAACAGATTTTCATAACCTTCCAGTAGCATATCACAAAATGTGATACGCTACTGGAAGGTACTCTACTCTATACCTGGTTGCCTATGGAATAACACCAGCCTCCATTTTAATAACAAATGAGCATAGCTTGATGGTGTTTTTTCATCTTGCTATTCTTGTCAAATACCATGGTCTAAAAAGAGATATCATGATAATTATGACCAGTTAAACGTTACCAAACAAACAAAAATGAAGAAAATATTTTCCATACTTCTGTTGACATTTCGGATGTTTGGTTCACGGTTGGTGTCCCATATTTTGTTATTCTACCAAAAACTCGCTTATTTATCATTTAAGAACTTTATCAGTGTTTTCTAGTGATGGTATTTATATTTTGGACTATCTAATCTTATCGGTGTTATCGATAAAACCAGGGATTTCACACAATTCTAACAGGTGAGTAATGATAACCTCATATATCTTTGCTGTGATTTTTAGATAAAAATTTTATCTTTATTAAGAGTTTTATGCAGTGTTACTCATCATTTCCATGATTTTTATAGGTAGTCATCGTCTGAATAACCTAGATTTTATATTACTATATAATCAGGTTAATTGAACAAAGAAAACAAAGCATCAGTTCACAATAGGTACATTGTATAGATTAATGTAATGCCTCTATCCTATGTATCTAAAGGTATAAAACTCACAATCAGTTCCCTTTTATGTACTCCCAAGTAAGATTGTAAATTTTAGAGGTATAATTGTATCTATAATATAAATAATCATTTGAAAATAAATTATTTATATCTACAGTGACATTAAAAGGGAATATCTAGAAATTTTCATAGTTTTATAGATGAACTAATTTATGTTTTATCAAGTTAAATTAAGATCATTTTGCACAAGCTGTAGAAATATACAGCTATATAATATAATACTACATGGGATAAAAAATCCCAAGACAAAGAAAAAACAATGTTTTTGCCAAAAATGGATTTTATTCTTCAACATAGTTTCTTTCAAGAGTGTTAACACTTATTCCAACAATCTTCCAACTTTTGGATACCTCTCACATAGTATGATTTCTCGAGCTCTCTAAAATGAGCCT
The DNA here is from genome assembly GCA_019049505.1 of Pachyrhynchus sulphureomaculatus. Lineage (NCBI taxonomy): Eukaryota > Metazoa > Arthropoda > Insecta > Coleoptera > Curculionidae > Pachyrhynchus > Pachyrhynchus sulphureomaculatus. The sequence continues at coordinate 95,977,872 of CM032456.1, forward strand.
CAGTTTCCCATTCAACTTTTTTCCCTAGAGCCACCTTTTCCAATTTGGAAAGAGGTAATAATCTCTGGGGGCCAGATTTGGTGAATATGGCCAATGAGGAAGCAATTTATAGCCCAATTGGTCCAATTTCACCATCGATTTTGTGGGTGCCAAAATTTTGCCAGCTGATGTTTGTGTTCTTGGACCTTTCAGTCGTCTTTCATATGGTTCCAGCCACTCTATGGACTGATTGTTGGGCTCAGGCTTGTAGTAGTGAATCCATATTTTGTCTGTTACAAATGAATGCAAAAACTCCTTTGGACTATGCCAAAACAGTGCCAAACAGCGTTCTGGATCTTCGACACATTGCTGTTTTTGATCAATCAGGAGAGACTATGCAAATATTCATTCAAAATATGCCTTACGCATTATATTGATATCTTCACTGATATCCGCTATCTCTCTCACTTTCACTTTGCGATCATTCAGAACAATATGGTGTTTTTTGTTTTTTTTTTTTATTTTTAGAAGGGACTGGCTCATTTGAACATCCAAAATGTGTTGCATCATCGGTGCTGGTAAGACCACACTAAACCATTGACATACAGTTGCTCTAGATGGAGCAGATGAGTCATAATACTTGTCAAGCTATTCTTTGCTCCTGGCTCTATTTCCCATCAAAAGGCAATGTTTAATCAACACACAAATTTTTTTTGTTCTGTCATTTTGCAAATATCAAAAGTAACATCACTCAAACAGCTGTAACTCGCAAACTAATAGATAAAATATTATGAAAATTTTACATAAATTTTCTGAGAGTCGACTCTAACTGAAAATCCTAATGGGTTTTTTGTTTGTGCTGCCATCCCTTAGAAAGTCTCGGGACTTTTTATCCCATATAGTAGAATAAACTACAAAATATGTACATACAGATATATTACTAACAAACAATTCAATAAATAGATTAAAAAAAACTACAGTACATCATAAAATATCCTCTCTTTTTTAAACTGTATGTAACCACAAAGTCATACTACCATTTATTTTAACACTTTCTAAGTTGTTTTTGGATCTCATTTACCTTTTTCTGGACATGAAAGTTGCTGAGACTTCCCTGCCTCAAAACCCCACTGCATACACTGTTTCCGATTAGAAGCATTCATAGCTTTTAAAACCTTTTTGGATAATTATATTTTTCCTTAAGTTTAAGATTTAATCTATAACTATTTGTAAAAGGTTCATTTTTTCATGATTTTAAAATTGAAAATTAATGGTGTCACACAGAGATTCAACATTTGTAAAGATTAAAAGCTACTTTTGTCCATATTATGTTTTACTTTCTTAGCAGCAAATTAGTTAGTTAACTCATTAGTACATTTTTGGTCTCTAATTCTTTGTGATTGTCCTTACTTAACAGAAGAGCAATATCATTTTATGGTAACTGTATAGTTACCTCGTATTGGCAAATTAAACAAAGAGTAGCCTGGTGACAAAGAGGAAACTCCTTGTTACAATTATAAATTATTTGGTATTACTGATATAAGTTACTCAATTATTACTGTCTGTTTTCTGCATTGTATGCTGGACATATTACTCACAATTACTTTTTTTAAATTTTATAATACACCTTTCAGAGTATGACAAACAAAATGTTTATTACAAAAATACATGGTTTATTAGGTTTGATATGTGCCATAATTAAGGAGAGATAGAAAGCAAAATTAGACTCTTAAGGAAGTTTCTGTCCTGTTGGTCGCAGAAACAGCCTAAGGCTGTCATTGATGGATCTTTATTATGGCTAGAATATACAGGCCTGATCAATTGCAGAAGTGCAATTCATCTTGGTTATAACTAACGCAATCTTATTAGTTTAAGCCAGTTGCACCATATTGGCTATTCAGATTCATTTATTTGTCTATAAAATCATATAAATGCCAAGAGACAAGTCAAGTTTAATGTAGAAAATAAACTAATATAAAACATAAGCTAAGACACACAGATCTTGCACAAACTATCTTTTAAAATACACATATTAACTCTTAAATTCCCTAGATTCTGTATATACCTAATACTTCCATAAGTACTGTTACAATGAAAACATTGCCTAAACATTTAATTTCTATGAAAATTAAAACAAATTATTATGGACTTAATTCATATATTCATAATGACAAAATTAATTTAACATTTACTCAGTATGTCCCTCTCTTGCTTTTACCCAAGCCCTCAAACAAATTGTCCACCGCTTTTGGTAAAGCTCGTTTTAAAGAGTCAAGATGTCTTTTAGATCAAACCATACCCTCTAAGAGGGACCATAATTTATAATCTAAAGGATTTAGATCAGGACTTGCAGAAGGCCAATCGTCTGTGATAATAAATAAGGACCCATTTTGTTGAAGCCATGCTTGTGTTGTTATAGCTTTGTGTCATGGTGCAGAATCTTGCTGGAAGACCCAATGCTTATTTTTGAAAAAAATATGGTTTAGGGGTCTCACAACGTTCTCTAAAATAGTGTCTGGATATATTTTCACACCTTTTTGACGAGAACGATTACTGGTAACTGGGCTGACTCCCCATCAAACCATAACTGATACTGAATGATGACCCTTCTGAACTTTTGAAACAAGTTCAGACGCTGCTTTAGAAGATCTGATATAAATCCTATCATTGATCATTGTATTGAAAGATTGTTCAGCAGTGAAAATTTTTTGGTCGATAAACAAAATTTTTCTGTTTATCATTAGCGTATTCCTTCAACAAACTTTTAGATTTTTGCCACCGTTTTCGCTTTAAATCTTCCGTTAGCAAATGACCAGTGTGTCCCTTATAAGCGCCAAATCTTAGGTCTACGAGACATAGAGACGTAAAATTTTTCGATATTTTCATTTCACGAGATAAAATTTTTTATTTGTGGAGAGGATTTCAGTCAATTCGTCCTTTTACACACACAGCTTTAACATCTTGTGGCGTTTGAACTGTCCTTGGTCTTTGTGAACGTTGCCTCTCTTTTATGTTTCCCGTCTCAGTAAGTAATTTTATCGGCCGGTAAACAAACACACGACTTATTTTAAGCAGTTTTAAGGTTTCAAAAATTTTTTCATACCGCACTTCAATAAAGCTATAACAGCAGTTCTATTTTCTCGATTACCCACTGCATTGTTTAAAAAAATTCTAATTGTAAATATGTTTACACACAATCACTGTATAGCAACTGAGTAACATAACCTCTAAATAATTTCACCAAAAAAAGCGCTAATGTATATATATATATATATATATATATATATATATATATATATAATATATATATATATATATATATATATATATATATATATATACAGTACAATCCCGATTATCCGAATCGCGATTATCTGAAATCCGGCTTATCCAAAACAAACTGTTAAAAAGCAAATGGTATTCCCATTAAACGAACAAATCTCCATTATTCGAAACAGACGATGAGTGGTTTTCTTAACGCGTCGGTGACTCCCCGACGTCTAGAATTTCACCGCTGTCTATGTTTTGGTTAGTTGACGAATGTTATAAGTTACTCATTACGTCTATTATTATCGCAGAGGTAATAGTTTCGTTTTAATAGATATTTTACAATATGAAGCGTCATAATAAGCGTAAACGTGTTGTTATTACCTTAAAAGAGAAACTTGAAGCAATTCAACGTTTAGATAATACTGAACTTCTTAAAAATATAGCGAGGGATTTAGGTGTAGTCGTGAGTACTGTTTCAGAGTGGAGAAAAAAATCGCGAAAAACTTGAAACATGGTGTAGTGTTTTGTCATCGCTCACACAGGCACGAAAAAGTATGAAAAGCGGTGAATACCAAAAAGTGGATGATTCTTTATTTTTATGGTTTACACAGAATCGATAGCGTGGAATACCAATTTCAGGAACAATTTTAAGGCAGTGAGTTTAAGTGAAGAGTTGCCGGTTGTTGAACCGCCTGTAAATTTTTCTGCAAGTGATGGATGGCTAGACAGGTGGAAAAAAAGACATGGTGTACGTCAATTGAAAGTTTGTGGAGAAAGAAAAAAAATTGCAGAGAATTTTGAGCAGCTTATGAAAGAACATGGTTTACAACCAGACCAAATCTATAATTGTGATGAAACAGGCTTGAACTACAAAAAGTTGCCGTCAAATGCCTTAGCTTCAAAAACGGAAGCTGGAGCACCTGGTTACAAACGTAGCAAAGAACGTATTATTGTTCTTGCATGCAGTAATGCTTTTGGAAGACACAAACTCCCATTATTATGTATTGGTAAGTCAGCAAATCCACGAACCTTTAAGAATATTCGTCGCAATGCTTTTCCTGTTTTGTATAAAAATCAAAACAATGCCTGGATAAACGCGACTCTATTTAAAGACTGGTTTTTTGGAGATTTTGTTCCCAAAGTGGAACTTTTTATAAAAGAACATGGATATCCTAGAAAATGTATTCTGCTACTAGATAACGCCCCCACTCACCCAAGTGCGGAGCAACTTGAAAGTGGGAAAATAAAAGCAATGTTTTTGCCTCCTGCTGTCACTTCTCTTATTCAGCCTATGGATCAGGGTGTACTGGAAAATTTAAAACGCAGTTACAGGCGTTTGTTATTGGAGCATATTTTAGAAGAAGTAGATGAGGGTGGCAATCTTACTGATTGTCTAAGAAAGATAAATTTGAAAAATGTTATATATTGGATAGCTTCAGCCTGGAATCAAGTAAAGAGTAGTACTCTGGAAAAATCTTGGTCAAAATTGATTCCACAAGAGGAGAGACATTACTCAGACGCAGAAACAGAAGATAATGAAAGTTTACATCAAATTATTACAAGAATATCAGGATGTGAAAGTGTTACGGAAACCGATGTTTGTAAATGGTTAAACAGTGATAGTGTGGAAGATGAAATGACTCACCAAGAATTAATTAAAAGTATATGCAAAAATGCTAATAAAATAGACAGTGATGACGATGATGATAACGAAGTAGAAGCCAGTGACAATATTCCAGTAAAAATGTCACATTCAGAAGGACTAGAGGGCCTAGAAAAAGCGTTAACTTATGTAGAACAACAAGAAAATGCAACCGCCGTGGACGTTTTGCTTATCAAACGTTGGAGAGACATTGCAGCCAAAAACAGAACTAACGCAAAACGAGTGCAGTTAAAAATTACCTCATTTTTAAAATATTAAAGTTAAGAATGAAACTGTTTTATTTTCGATTTTCCGTACATATACATAAAATAAGTAAACTAATTGTTCTATTCTTTGTTTTAATAAATACCTATGTACGTAATAGCATATCGTATATATGCTTTTAAGTCAATCTGCAATATCGTATTCATTTTAAACTTCTATTTTATAAAAAAATTCTGATTAACCGAAATTTCGATTATCTGAAATCACTTTGGTCCATATTATTTCAGATAATCCAGATTCTACTGTATATATATATATATATATATATATATATATATATATATATATATATATATATATATATATATATATATAACATATATAATATATATAATATATAATATATAATTTATAATGTATATATATGTATATATATATATATATATATATATATATATATATATATATATATATATATATATATATATATATATATATATATATATATATGAGGCTGGTTTGAAAAGTCCGTGCAAAGTCCGAGAGATGGCACCACCGGCGCGTATCGAGGTCATATTTAGTTAGTAGCATCTCTTGAATGAACGCACACCAAGTTTCAGCCATATTGGTCTATTTCTTTGTGTTTGGCATTCGTGTGAATCAAGGAAGTCGAGTGATTTTCAAAAAATGGACGAAAAAGAATTTCGTGTGGTGATTAAACATTACTTTATGAAAGGCAAAACGCCTCAGGAGACTAAAGAGAAGCTTGATAAACATTATGGTGACTCTGCACCTTCGATTAGAACAGTTTATAAGTGGTTTCAAAATTTTCGGACTGGCCGTATGGGCACAAGTGACGCTGAACGTTCTGGGCGGCCTGTGGAGGTTACGACTCCAGAAATCATTGATCAAATCCATGATATAGTGATGGATGACAGAAGAGTTAAGGTGCGTGAGATTGCTAGTGCTGTGGGCATCTCGACTGAACGGGCACATAATATTTTGCATAAACATTTGGACATGAGAAAGCTATCCGCAAGAAGGCTGCCGCGATTGCTCACGCTTGACCAAAAACGGAATCGTGCGAAGTGTTGCAAGGATGGTTTGCAGCTGTTCCAGAAGAATCCGGAGGACTTTAAGCGTCGTTTCGTCACTGTGGATGAAACATGGATACATTACTATACTCCTGAGACCAAACAACAATTTAAACAATGGGTTACCAAGGGGGAATCTGCACCCCCTATTCTCCAGACTTGAGTCCCTCGGACTACTATTTGTTCCCCAATTTGAAGAAATGGCTGGCGGGACAAAGATTTTATTCAAACGAGGAGGTGAATGCAGACACTAATGGATATTTTGCAGACTTGGACAAATCCTATTATTCGGAAGGGATCAACAAACTAGAACATCGTTGGACGAAGTGTATAAGCCTAAAAGGAGACTATGTCGAAAAATAAAAAAGGTTTACCCCAAACACATAAGTAGTTTTTATTTTTGCACGGACTTTTCAAACCAGCCTCATATATATATATATATATATATATATATATATATATATATATATATATATATATATATATAATATATATATATTATATTTATATATTTATTTATATATTTATATTTAATTACTTATTTTCAATTTTTAGGATTTGGGTTCATTTTATGAATATTTAGTAATCAAAATTAAACTTAAACTGACGTTTCGCCCCTTTGGTTTAGGGCATTTTCATTTTTTTCTTTATTTCTTGAATCTCAGATATTTTATTTACTATTCTTTAGAACATGTGAGATTCAAGAAATAAAGAAAAAAATGAAAATGCCCTAAACCAAAGGGCGAAACGTCAGTTTAAGTTTAATTTTGATTACTAAATATTCATAAAATGAACCCAAATCCCAAAAATTGAAAATAAATATTAATTGATTGTTCAAGAAAAATTTAAAGTAATGACACTATAAGAGACGGCACATTTCCTATTAAGTGGTGAGGCCTCAATGAATTTTTAAAATATCGAAAAAAATTCCACCGGTGGCAAGAATTTTCAAAAGAGGGTCCTGCAAGATGGTTCATATCTCCACCATTTTTTATTTTTTTAATTTTTTTTTTAATGTGTTGTTAAAACTATAATATATTTGAGAAAAATATAAATTGTATTATAGGCTGAAAAGTTTTTGGTGTAGCTACTGAAAACACATTTTTTTTTTGTAAAATTCGACTTTATTCATCAATATAGTCTCTTTCAAGAGCGATACAATGAGTCCAACACTTTTCTAACATTTTTATACCTTTCTTGTAGAAGGATTTGTCTTTGCCTTCAAAACAGGCCTCAGTTTCGGCGATAACTTCTTCATTAGAGCCAAATCTCTTTTCTACGAGTATTTTTTTGAGGTCTGCGAATAGTAATAGTTTTATTACTCTTAAACAGGTCCAAACAGCGCTCAAAATTATTAGCACGTTGTTGTTTTTGGTCCACTGTGAACAAACGCGGTACCCATTTCGAACAGAGCTTTCTCATGCCCAAATGTTCATGCAAAATATGAGCAACACGTTCTTTTGATATCTGTATGGTGTCAGTCACGTATCGTTTGAAGGTTGGTACTTCCTAAAAATCATATCGATTTTTTGAAAAGGGCGACGTCTAGGTGTTAGACTAAACCTTTTCAGCCTACGTGTTATATACAATAGTTGCGTCAAAAAAAAAAAATTATGCCTATTTTTCCGAGCGCCAAGGTGGCGTAATCCCCTAATCCCAGAGAGTAAGAGTTTTTCTGAACGAAACTGTAATTTGGGGTGTCGAAAGCTTTTGACAAATCAAAAATTAGACGGCATATCCCAATTCTGCCTGCTGGTGTATAAATTGTACCTGGTCAACTGCAGTTGTTTCAGTAGATTTCCTAGATCTGAATCTGTGCTGGTCGGTGCAACGAAGTTGATATTTGTTGAGAAAATCCACTAATCTGCCAGAATCGATCCTTTCTATAATCTGAGAGAAGACCGTCTGCATATTTTAACCCTGTTTTTTTCTGGAGGATAGTTCTAACAAAGTACCTTCACACTCCATCGTGATCTTGGGGTTAGCCTGATAGGCATCTAAAGCGTTTAGAGACACTTGATGATTCCACCAATAGCTGTTATTGTACATACACAATCGGAGAAATACTTGACGCTTAGTTAGGTTTAATAGTTGGTAATGGGACTTCTGTGGGTTTTTTATGTCCTTTATTAATTCACTGATGCAAATCATATAGTCCACGCTGGCAAGGCCGAAGGTCCTTGCTATTTTATATACAATAGGATGGTTTCGTAGACAAATACAATCGGTCAATGATTTATTTTACTGGCCTTAGGCGGCGTCATCTGATAAAATCTTTCACAGAAAATTTCACACAATTATTGAGACGTGGAGCACCTACTCGGACAAACAAAGAAAAATCCCGTGGCTATTTTTACAGGTTATTTTCATGATCAAGCAGTATTATCGTGACGAAGAAAATTCGTGACCACTGTTCAGAGTCTTGGGTGATTATTCGGCTTTTATGCTTTCGTACTTTGTTTTTTGAATGAGGACGCTTTGTTGCATAAAATCCTGTTAACAAGTGTATGAGTGGGTTCTCAAAAGCGTAGATAAGAGCTGTTTGTGTTCTAAATTTATAGAAAAAATATGTACGGAGATCTGGATTGCAGTAATGTTATTTCAGCACTTTTACTGAGGTCACGCAAGTCATTTCTTGCAATTTATTTTAGAACGAGTCATGTAAAGGTAAAATACCAGGAAATAATTGGGATTTTACAATTTTGTGTACAATATTCATAATTGGAATTTTTGACATGTTCTAAGTAACATATTGTTTCATTTTATTTTATTCTCTCTTTGTTTAGTCCCTTTTAGTTTTCATATAGATTTAGGTATTTTCTCTTAATGCGGATTATTTGTTTTTTTCCTTATTAAAAAATCGGTAAAGTGATTTACCCAGTACAGTAAACATGTTGTTCTAAAATAAGTACTGACACACAGAAGAAAGATGTCCCGAAACGCTGGCCAAAATATGAAAGTATTATTCACTTTCGGCAAAACTCGATATATCGAGGTTTTCGGGTCCGCTGATTACGAATAAGAAGTCAAATTTTCAAAAAGCAAAATGGCGGTTCCAAAATGGTGGTTCCAAAATGGCGGACTCTTTTTGGAAAAAATGAGTTATTTTTATGAAACTCTGTATACTATCTGAATATTAAGTTCTAATTTCAAAAAATAAAACGGCGGCTCCAAAATGGCGAACTATTTTTGGAAAAACGTGTGTTATTTTTACTTTTTATGAATTTTTAAACAATTTGTTCAACAATTCCCAGAATTTTAAAATTATTTTTCCAATTTAGTAACATTTTATTGAAATTCTCAAGTATTTTTCAATTTTAGCAACAATTTCCCGAAATTGTACACAATTTGCTACATGTTGCAATATTTTCCCGAATTATTTAACTAACTTTATCATTTTGCTACAACAGAATTTTTAAAGAATTTTTCCCATTTTGTAACATTTACTCGAATTTGTTAACTATTTTTCACATTTTGCAACAATTCCCCAAATTTTCGAACAATCGGTTGAAGTTTATAACATTATCCCGAATATTTTAAAAATTATTTAAAATTTTTAACACTTTCCCGAATTTTAAGAAAAACGTTTCCATGGCGTCCATGCACACCTTTGCACAAAAGCTAATACAGATACCAAACTTGCGACATCTAGCAATCAATTTTTCGATATTTTGGTAATAAGTGTCTAATACCAGGTGTACAAGTATGAAATGCGGATTTCAGACAACAGATGGTGCACCAATGCAGTTTGTGATATAAAGATTTGACACTGCGCCATTTTGTTGTGTCATCAACAAAGTGTGTGCATAGTGTTGTGTTGTTGTGTTCAATATGTCTAAATTTATACCGAACAAAGAGCATTCGCGGACAGCATTAATTTTTTGTTTTCATTTGAAGAAAACTGCTGTTGAATCATACCGATTACTTCGAGAAGCTTATGGTGAACATGCTCCATCGCAAGATACGTGTGAACGATGGTTTCGGCGTTTCAAAAGTGGTGACTTCGATGTTGCAGACAAGGAACGTGGAAAACCGCCAAAAAAATACGAAGATGTGGAATTGCAAGCATTGTTGGACGAAGATGACTCGCAAACACAAAAACAACTCGCCGAGCAATTGGGCGTTAGTTAACAAGCTGTTTCCAATCGGCTACGAGAGATTCAGAAGACCGATAGATGGGTACCACATGAGTTGAACGAGAGGCAAATGGAAAAGCGCAAAAACACGTATGTTATTTTGCTCGCTCGGTACAAAAGGAAGTCGTTTTTGCATCGTATAGTTGCAGGGGATGAAAAGTGGATTTATTTTGAGAATCCCAAGCGCAAAAACTTATGCGTAGACCCAGGCGCACCATCCACATCGACTGCAAGACCGAATCGCTTTGGCAGAAAGACGATGCTCTGTGTTTAGTGGGACCAGAGGGGCGTGGTCTGTTATGAGCTGTTAAAACCTGGGGAAACACAAAGTCATTTTTCTTCATGACAATGCTCCATCACATACGGCAAATCCAGTTCGCGACACGTTGGAAGCACTCAGCTGGGAAGTTCTACCCCCCCCCAGACTTGGCTCCTTCCGATTACTACTTGTTTGCATCGATGGATCACGCACTTGCTGAGCAGCGCTTTGGTTCGTACGAAGATGTGAAAAAATGGCTCGATGAATGGTTCGCAGCAAAAGGGGAAGATTTTTACTGGCGTGGTATTCACAAAGATGGGAAAAATGTATAACAAGCGATGGAGCATACTTTGAATAAAGCACTTTTTATCATTCTTCCGAATTTAACATGTTTTTTTAGAAAAAAAAAATCCGCATTTCATACTTGTACGCCTGGTAAACAACCTTCAACTTATTTCACGTTAGAGTCCAATGGAGTTTTTTAACTTATTACTTGTTCTTTTAAGATTTTTGGGAATATTTTTTTTAAAAAAAACTCGATAATTGAACAGTTAATTACTCACTATTCCAGAAACACAATGAAATTGTACTCACCTTCAAGAACATATTTCATTTTACACAATTAAAATTCGTTCACTTTTGTACTTTTTATAATAGTTTAAATTTGATGACGTCTGACGTGACGAGGTGCAAACGGAAGATGCACTTGAGTGGTTGTATATCATAGTAGACGAATTGGCAGAAGTATTCAAACAAGTAAATAGAACCTTTCGTTTCTTACATTATCGCCAGCTTTTCGGGTTTTCGGACTACTGTGTGATGGTCGGATAGACTGACCTATAGAAACGGGAATATAACATATTTTTTGCGATCTAAGAACGTTAAAACGGAAAGAAAAGCAAAAATTGCAGGAGGTAATTTTTTCCCTTTAACAAAGTACAGTAGAACCCCGATTAACCAAGAAGCGATTATCCGAGCTCCGGATTAACCGAGCCAATCTAAGAACCTGATTATCCGAGGTACGCGCGTCTATGCTGCGTATTAACCGAGCTTCTAAAATATGTATGTACATATTTCCATTTAAAATCGTCGGGGCCTTCGGGGAATCCCCCTGGCCCGTGTGAGGAGTTCCCCTATTTATGTTTTTGAACTCTTTCAGCATGTAAATTTGCGTGAATGCAGTGCGTTATAGCGTTTACTACGGAGAAGTACGAGTATACTCACATAATTTATTTGGTTGGAGTTCTGGTAGTTAAGTGTAAATAATACGAACTGCTTTGTTTGAATTTTTGTTTGTCGTATTATAATGGAGCAAAACAAGCGTAAAAGAATCGTCGTTCCTATTGAAGAAAAATTAAAAGCCATCAGAAGAATTGAAGCAGGAGAGACGATTAAAGTTGTTGCACGAGATTATGGAGTAGGTGAGGTAACAGTTGGAGATTGGAAAAGAAACCGCACAAAAATAGAAGAGTGGTGTATAAATCAAGCCTCCTCGTCCTCAGGAAGAAAATCAATGAAAACCGGCGACTATGAAAAGGTTAACGAAGCTTTATTCATGTGGTTTAATCAACAGAGATCAAAAGGTATGCCTCTGTTAGGTCCAATTTTACAACAGAAAGCAATGATTAGTAGGCAATTCTCAGAGATAGATCAGTTTACCGCCAGTTCTGGATGGCTTGACCGCTGGAAAAAACGGTACGGTGTACGACAACTGACTGTATGTGGTGAAAAACTTTCTGCTGACGTGTCATCAATTGAGAAGTTTAAGCAGAACTTTAAAAAGCAAATCGAAGATTGTGGATACATATGTGATCAAATTTATAACTGTGACGAAACTGGTCTGAATTATAAAATGCTTCCATCAAAAACATTGGCAGGCAACGACAGGAAAAATCAGCTCCTGGGCACAAACGAAGTAAGGAAAGATTAAGTATAATGGTATGTTCCAATGCATCTGGCAAGCACAAAATCCCATTTTAAAGACATCTCACCCAAAGCCCTACCAGTTTATGACAAAAGTCAGAAGAGCGCATGGATGGATGCGACCTTATTTACTAACTGGTTTGGAGAAGGGTTCGTGCTATCTGTGACTAAATTTTTGAACAGAAACCGTCTTCCTATTAAAGCAATTTTGTTAATGGATAATGCCCCCTCTCACCCTGGAGAAGGACTTCATGTGGGCAAAATTGTTGTAAATTTTTTTTCCTCCAAATGTAACCAGCATAACGCAACCAATGGATTAAGGTGTCCTCGAAAACATTAAAAAAAATTATAGGCGTTTATATCTTGAACATCTGTTAGAATACACAGAAAAGGAGGATATTATCAATGAGATGAGAAGGGTTACACTGAAAAATGTTATTTACTGGGTAAGTCAAGCTTGGGATTCTGTGCGTACTACCACTATTCAAAAATTTTGGTCAAAAGTTATTGATTTTGAGGACTATAATGACAGTGAAGATGAAACTCCATTAAATGAATTAGTTTTGAAATTGAGAAGCCATGTCCTGTTCAAATTTTGATAGCGAGATAGAAGAAAAAGAAAAAAGTTTATTTGAATTAATGCAAAAATTAAAAGGTTGCCAACATGTGACAAGATAAGATGTTGTTGAATGGATTACAGCAGATGATTTAGAAGAAGAAATGAGTATTGAAGAAATAACGAATGCCTTTCAGGAAACCGAAAAATCAGATGACGATGACGAAGCGGCGGTGGATGAACAGTCTCCCACTAAGATCTCTCATCAAGAAGGTTTTGCTTCTTTGGAAAAAGCTTTGAGGTCTATCGAACAACAATCAGAGGCAACCCTAGCGGATTTGCTTCTTCTGAATAGATGGAGAAACATTGTAGCGAGAAAAAGAAGATGCAATATGAAACAGAAGCGCATAGATACCTATTTTACTGTTTTATAATGTATGTACCTATTTATATGTTAAAAACGTTAATACATCAGTTTAAAGTATTCGTGTTTATTTTTTGAATGAATAAAAAACAAATCCGGATTATCCGAGTTTTCAGTTATCCGAGGAGGGTGCCCACCACGTTACCTCGGATAACCGAGGTTCTACTGTACGTTTTCCTACAGTATCAGAGGTAAATTTCGGCCAGCTGTTTATATTTTTAAAATTTTTTCTGTTATTAATTTAACATTTCCTTGTAGATACTGTTTTTGTTAAAATTGGGAATAATGAAAAGTCAAGAACACTGAAATAGAAATATATTATGGTATATGCATATCCACCCTTCTAACCCTCTACCTAATTCATATATCTTTTACGAGGCTGGTTTGAAAAGTCCGTGCAAAAATAAAAACTACTTATGTGTTTGGGGTAAACCTTTTTTATTTTTCGACATAGTCTCCTTTTAGGCTTATACACTTCGTCCAACGATGTTCTAGTTTGTCTGCAAAATATCCATTAGTGTCTGCAATCACCTCCTCGTTTGAATAAAATCTTTGTCCCGCCAGCCATTTCTTCAAATTGGGGAACAAATAGTAGTCCGAGGGAGCCAAGTCTGGAGAATGGGGGGATGTGAAACGAGTTGGAATCCTATTTCCATTAGTTTTGCGACCACAACTGCTGAGGTGTGTGCTGGTGCGTTGTCGTGATGGAAAAGGACTTTCTTGTGGGCCAATCGTGGGCGTTTTTCTTGCAGCTCGGTTTTCAAACGGTCCAATAACGATGAATAATATTCACCTGTAATAGTTTTACCCTTTTTCAGATAGTCGACGAGGATTATCCCTTGCGAATCCCAAAAGACAGTCGCCATAACCTTTCCGGCCGAAGGAACGGTCTTCGCCTTTTTTGGTGCAGATTCCCCCTTGGTAACCCATTGTTTAGACTGTTGTTTGGTCTCAGGAGTATAGTAATGTATCCATGTTTCATCCACAGTGACGAAACGACGCTTAAAGTCCTCCGGATTCTTCTGGAACAGCTGCAAACCATTCTTGCAACACTTCACACGATTCCGTTTTTGGTCAAGCGTGAGCAATCGCGGCACCCATCTTGCGGATAGCTTTCTCATGTCCAAATGTTTATGCAAAATAGTATGTACCCGTTCAGTCGAGATGCCCACAGCACTAGCACTCTCACGCACCTTAACTCTTCTGTCATCCATCACCATATCATGGATTTGATCAATGATTTCTGGGGTCGTAACCTCCACAGGCCGTCCAGAACGTCACTTGTGCCCATATGGCCAGTCCAAAAATTTTGAAACCACTCAAAACTGTTCTAATCGAAGGTGCAAAGTCACCATAATGTTTATCAAGCTTCTCTTTAGTCTCCTGAGGCGTTTTGCCTTTCATAAAGTAATGTTTAATCACCACACGAAATTCTTTTTCGTCCATTTCTTGAAAATCACTCGACTTCCTTGATTCACACGAATGCCAAACACAAAGAAATAGACCAATATGGCTGAAACTTGGTGTGCGTTCATTCAAGAGATGCTACTAACTAAACATGACCTCGATACGCGCCGGTGGTGCCATCTCTCGGACTTTGCACGGACTTTTCAAACCAGCCTCGTACTAGCTAAAATTTTCCAAAATATCCCAACTAAAAACCAGGCAAAATTCTTACAATATTGAAACTATGCAATATTTAATGATTCCCACCCCTTTAACCTCTACTCCTATTAATATTGCAAATAGCTATTAAATAATGTCCCCTTAACTCAAAAAACATTGAATAACGGCTACAGCACAATAAATACGAAATCACCCTTTTAATTCCCTTTCTCACCTTTTATATAAGGAGTGTGAATTAATTTTAAGAGAGGGCGTAACTTGTATTATATCACATCTGAGTATACTGTTGCTATATTCATGGTAAAGCAGCATCATTAGACTTTAATTTTTAGTATATGTTATTTTTCCGAAGTGTAAATTTGAGTATTGAATATGTCTAATTACGTGCCAACAAAACACCATTTGCAGGAAGCGTTACTTTAATTCGAAGCGCTGCTAAAAGTCATCGATTGCTGTCGGAAACCTGTGGTGATTGTATTCCATCGATAAAAACATATGAGTGTACTGGTTTCGACGCTTTAAAAATGATGATTTTGACACGGAAGACAAATAACGTTCAGGCAAGTTTAAAGATAAAAAACTGGAGGCGTTACTTAATGAAGACCCTTGTCAAATGGAAAAAGAACTTGCAGAATCATTAGAAGTTGATCGCACAACAATTCCCAAGCACTTACTTGCACTGGGAAACATTCAAAAGTCAGGAAATTGAGTGCCGTACGAATTGAAACCGAGAGAAGTTGAAAGGCAATTTTTCACCTGTGAACAACTGCTTCAACGGCATAATCGGAAAGGTTTTTGGCATCATATCGTAATTGATGATGAAAAATGGATACGCTACGATAATCTAAAGTGCAAAAAATCATGGGCGAAGCCCGGTGAACCATCAACATCCTCGCCAAAGCCGAATATTCATGGTTCCAAGCTTATGCTGTGCACCTGGTGGGATCAGTTGGATGTGGTGTATTATGAGCTGCTCCAACACAACGAAACTATCACTGGGGAAAGTTACCGACAACAATTGATGCAATTAAGCCGAACGTTGAAGGAAAAAACGACCGTCATATGCCTAAGAAAGTGATTTTTCAACTTGACAACGTTCGGCCACATGTTGCAAAACCCATCGAGGAAACGCTAAAAGCGCTTGGATGAGATGTCCTACTTTACCCGCCGCTACGCATCGTACTCACCAGACGTTGCTCCTTCCGATTATCACTTGTTCCGATCGATGACACACGGCCTGTCTGCACAGCGCTTCGGTTCTTTTAAGGATACCAAAAAATGAGTCGATTCGTGGATAGCCTCAAAAGATGAGTCGTGGTATTCATATGCTGCCACAAAGAAGGGGGAAAGTAGTGGCTAGCGATGGACAATACTTTGAATAATCAATTTTTAACCATTTTTTTCACTATCTTCTTAAAGTGCCTATTCGGTTCGAATGTTGGCAATCATTATTATTACTTCATCCACTGCAGCTCTAAAAAGACCGGTAGTATTTGTTGAAAACCAATTTCGCAGATTGTTTAACCAGGAGATACGTCTGAGTCCTAGTCCCCTTTTTCCAAATACCTTTCCTTGGAGTATTTGCTGTAGTAATCCATATCTGTGGGGATTTCTCATTATGTGTCCTAAATACTCGACTTTTCCTATTTTAACAGTTTCCATAATTTCCAGTTGCTTTTTCTTGCGACCTAAGACATCCTCGTTCGTAATATGGTCAGCATAAGACATTTTCAAAATTCTACGCTATAGCCGTAATTCAAATGCCTCAAGTTTCTTAGAAGTGGCTTCAGTCAGCGTCGAAGATCCCACACCATAAAGAAGGACACTGAAGACATAACATATTATATACACCTCAGTATATATCACCACTACACCAAACACTTTATTTTTGCGCTCGACGCGCGTTTCGCTAACCATGTTAGCTTCATTAGGAGCGACGGTTGACTAAAGCTAAACTACAAATCTACCCTATTTATACTTAGCCTAACCCTTGAATTACTCAAGCGGAACTAATGACATAGGCAAGGCCATCAATTCCGGTCAAGTAACCAGTAGAGGGGGGCTATAAGGAATAGGCCCTCTGTCTTTATTTAAACTACTTTTACATTTTATGATTTCCATACTTTCGTATGCGTTTAACAATCTCCTATCAGATACATTTTTTTATTAATCTTCCCTCTACTGGTTACTTGACCGGAATTGATGGCCTTGCCTATGTCATTAGTTCCGCTTGAGTAATTCAAGGGTTAGGCTAAGTATAAATAGGGTAGATTTGTAGTTTAGCTTTAGTCAATCATCGCTCCTGATGAAGCTAACGTGGTTAGCGAAACGCGCGTCGAGTACAAAAATAAAGTGTTTGGTGTAGTGGTGATATATACTGAGTAGTATCATTGTGCCAAAGATTCCACATTCCCAACTTAATCTTATATACATATATATATATATATATATATATATATATATATATATATATATATATATAAAACAAATTGGTTTTATTTCAAATTAAAATTTGAATGTATTTACTTCAAATATCACACATGGGAAAATGACACCAAAAACGCAAGATTTTGGCCCCATGCTTTTTTTCATGGGATTTTGCGGCTGAACTCTTACAGCTTTATCTATTAATATTCCATATTATCCATTACTACAAAAATTAAGAAGTAATAACAAAATATATAAACCAACCAGATCATAATACATCACAAAATGAAGTTATATTTTTACTTGAACACTAATCCTATTTCGACAAGAACAAACATAAGTGGCAAAGTAACATTCCTTTTTCCTTTTAAATTCGGAAATCGTTCGACTAAGCCGATAGTAATCTAACATCCTTACAAAATACTCAATTGGACATTCATGATAAAAAAAGATTTCTTTCCTTTGGACTGTTACCGAATCCCAGCATGGTCTTTTATAAGAAAGTTGACAAGTCGTTTAGGGATCATCCTTTAGTTACATCACACATTGAGGGTAGAGTGAGTTAAGGATTTTCTGATATTACATCACAAATGTGAAAAATAACCTATGGGTACTTACTATGGCTGCATTACAAGCAGTAATAAAATAAAATTGACCAAAAATGTGATGTCACAAGAGGGAGGTGGGGTCACTCGAATGTGACAACCTTTGACATAGGAGAGGGAGGATCGAAACCACGAAATTTGCGTGACGTAATTTGTGGATGGTCCCTTACTACCGTTAATTCGGGTAAGATTCGAAAATATTTAGAACAGCTTTTATTGTATTTCGTTGAGTCTTATAACATACATTCTATTCTGACACCTCCCTGCTTAGTTTTTGCCTCCATATTGTTGAGATAAGCGAATGATGATTTTTTTGTAAATACTTCGCAAACCATAGTAACCATTCCGTAGAAGATACAACAATTATAATCATCGAAATGTAATAATAGTTGATATTTTATACTTATAAATGTACAGTCTGTTTTTTTTTTATATTTTAAGTCAGGCTCTAATTGTTAGGGTGACAGATACCCAGCGTGTCAAACCTTTCATTTCGTGCTTAATTTTATTGCTGAGCTTTTGAAAAGTGATGTCATTTTTGAGGAACACTGCTCTAGCTTTTTCGATACGGCAACGAATTTCCTGCGAATGATCCCATTCTTGGTTTATTATGGTACCTAGATATGAATACTATATTGTGGAGTTCTTTGTATTTGTTGATTTTTAACCATCAACAAGGTAGCAGGAACCGGGGACTTACCATGTACTTTGTTTTGCTGATATTAAGTTTGAGACTGTATCGATTACTGACTTCGTTTATTTTTGTCATAAGATGTTGTAGACCCTTTAAGTTATCATCCATAATCGCCGTATCGTCAGCATAACGAATATTATTTATTCGCTCCCCATTAAACAGTATTCCTTTATCAGCCTCTTCTAGTGCCTCTCTGAAGATTTGCTCAGAGTATATATTAAACAATAGTGGAGACAAAACACAACCCTACCTTATTTCACGCTCAATCGATATTGCTTCTAAGCTCTCCCCTTCTGCTTTAATAAATGCCATCTGGTTCCAGTAGAGGTTGCCAATAATCCGCAGATCCTTTCCATCTATCCCAAGGTCTATCAGAATTTCGACCATTTTGTGATGTTGGACTCTATCAAAGGCCTTTGGTAGTCGATCAGGCACAAATATACGTCACAATTGACGTTTTTACATCGCTAAATCAAAACCTGCTTAGAAAATAAGACCTCTCTGGTTCCCATGGCATCACGAAAATCGAATTGTGTAGCTGACATGTTTTCTTCACAGAACTTGTATATTCTTCTGTGATTGATTTTAAGAAATGTTTTTGAAAAGATGGCTTATAAGGCTAATTGTTCGATATTCTCCGCATTTTTTAGCTCCTGTATTTTGCCGTTATAAACTCAAACTTTAACCAGCTTTCTGGTATTCTGCCTAAATCATAGATTTTATTGTAGATCACCGTAAGCCACTTAATCCCATCCTCATCTAAGAGCTTAAGAAACTTCCCATGGAATTCATCGGGGCCGCACAATAAAGCGATATTTTTACCGAAAAATCCCTCAGATTTAATTAACACACCCAATACGATAATAATATTGGATTATTTGCCGTTTAGGTTGACGATTGCGTTGCATGTGGGTGACTTTTTCACGAATGCAAACAATATTTTCGTTTAGCAAGGAAAGTAAAAAATCATACAAACGGCAAAACACAACAAACTCGTTAAAAATTTCGTCAAAACATCGACAGTAATTCGACAACCAAACAATTTTTTTTATGGCGGGGTTTTTATGGCTTAATAAAACACCTTCGTAGGGGAGACTAGTACAAAGTGATCCCCTTAATAAAAAACATTATTTTCAAATTTAAGGAACTTGTGTATTTTTTCATTAATGTGTAATGAAACTATGGCCTCTTTTCTACAACTGCTGGAATAAAATATTTGAGTAAAATTATTTTTAAATTATTTTTTAATTTTATTGTACAATAGAAATGGATCTTTTTATACAGACTTGTCTGTAAAATGATCTCTGTCTCGGTGTGTGTCTTGGTATTTCTTGTTGGAATAGTACTAAGACCAGTTTCAACTACATTGTAGATTCTATCGGGCGAGAAACGTTTTGGTTCTTGGATTCTATGGAGTATGCTGAAGAATTAGTCCACAACGGGTTTATTGAAGGCTCTATCTCGAGCCGCAGAGGTAGCCTCTAGGTTACGCTTACGGAAGCTTCGGAACCATTCATAACCAGCCTTCTATTTTTCAAGGAAAAATGGGTGTTCAAGTCTGTTTTGTTCAGCCAGCTGGAATGCCAGGTCCAGGACGTCCTTAACTGTGAGTCTCTCTCCTGATCTTTGGTAAATATAGGTCGTCTGCTACCTGACACTTTTTTGGATCCAGTAACGCTTTTATTAGTACTTTTGGTCTTCTTTTTAGAGCCATGACTGGCACTCCATACGCTCTAGCTGCAGCTTTGTATGTTGTACCTTTTTCTACATCTCTCAAAGCCACTGCCATCGCCTCTAGGGCTCAATTCTGACGGTTTCTCTTGCGTTTGTATGTACGTGGCATCTCAAACAATCGTAAACAAACAGAATAAGTGTTGAGGTAAAATGATCGGATCGTTTTATACACACACCACGGAATCGTTGTACCCCAACCGGTATTTTTATATTTCAAATCAAAACATAATCTCACAAGAAACAATACGAATCAATACAATCTGGAATTCAATACTCGATCACATCTCCATTTATAATACGGCTATCAAAAAGCCCTTACCTTAGAAAAAAACAACGTATTCCAATTTTTTGATAATAATTCAGCGACGACACCGGCAAGCGATCCGCCATTACTGCCTGTACGAACTTATTTATTTATTTATTTATTAACGGCGTTGCGCCAATTTACACAATTATAAACACAATTAAAACAACTAAATACTGCACTGACTTAGCCGTTACTTGATGGAGATCCATAATAACTAGGAATAAAAATTTTAAACAAATGTTTAAGATCACCACTTATGTTTATTATTGCTGACAATTGTTTCGACACACTGTGTCATCTTCTAGAAGATGTGTCGAAACAATTGTCAGCAATAATAAACATAAGTGGTGATCTTAAACATTTGTTTAAAATTTTTATTCTAAAACAACTAAACATAATAAAAATCATAAATATACATAGAATCCAACATCACAAGATCATTAAAACTAGTTTCACAGCAAGCAAATTTCGCAACTTTTTAACAATCAATTTAAAACTATCAATGGAGCCATGAATCCTGAGATCGAACTGATTGAAAAGCCTGATTATTCTGGACATGGGTCCATAATAGCCATAATTAGTCGCATGAAAGGGAATACCAAACAGGTCTCTGCCTCTAGTGCGACAAGAAACATTAAATGTTAACTTATCTAAGAGATAGGGACAATCAATCAGCCCATTTAATAACCTAAAAGCCAGAAGCAGGTCACAATGGAGTCTTCTAGTCTCCAGGGTCGAAATACCCAAAATGTCCCTACGGTTGTGGTGGTCTACATGGTAACCATCTGGGGGTATGGCCAATTTAAAAGCACAAGTCCGCAGAAACCAGCGCTGCACCGCCTCAATCGCTTCTATATATACATTCTAATGAGGAGACAATACCACAGCGGCATACTCAAGCCCCGATCTCACAATTGAACAATACAACAGTTTAAATGTAGAGCAGGAAAAGTCCCTACAGTATCTCGTGATGAACCCCAGATTTTTATAACCTTTCTGAACAATTGACAAAATGTGCCTATTGAGAGTAAGTTTCTGGTGAAGAAGAACACCCAGATCATTATTTCACTAACATGCCTCAGCTTGCTGCCATTAATGTTATAGTCAAAAGTAAAGTTCCGTCTAGCTCTATCAAAACTAATGCTAACACACTTCTTAATATTCAAGTTCAACTCATTCAGGGTACTCCATCTATAGAGGCCATGAATATCCTCCTGAAGAGAGTGACAATCTTGTAACATGTTAACCGTTTTAAACATTTTTAGATCATCTGCAAACATGAAGAATTTAGAATGTTGTATAAACTTGCCGATGTCATTAACGAAAAGTAGAAACAGTAAAGGACCACAGTGAGACCCCTGAGGCACACCTGAAAGAACTTTTATTTCTTTAGAAATACAATTATTAATACTGTACGACCCTCTAGAAAACTGCTAATCCACCCAAGGACTTCACTACTTAGTCCTATTTTCCGCAACTTGCCTAACAAGAGCGTATTAACTCTGTCGAATGCCTTCGAAAAGTCAGTATATACACTATCAACACACATGCGATTCCCAAAGGCGCTCAACAGACAATCATGATATGCAAGTAAGTTTGTGACAGTTGACCGACCAGGTCTAAAACCATACTGCTCGTCAATTGCTGCTATTACAGCTCCATGACAAAAATCCCGCAATCAGGCTGTCGAACAATTTAGGTATTGCGGATTGAATGCACACGCCCCTGTAGTTAGATATATCACTCTTATCACCGAACTTATGAATAGGAGTAACAAATGAGTTTTTCCAGTACATAGGGAATGTACTTGAGCACAGGGATAAATTAAAAATTAATTTTAGAGGAGTTACAATAGAGCATATACAAGCCTTCAATACTCCCGCAGGTATTCCATCTGGGCCAACTTAAAATGTATTTTTAAGATTATCTATCCCCTCATAGACCTCAGACAAACTGACTGATATTGAGTTAACATTTAAATTAGTGCATTCAACTATGTCACTATGATAGCCAGGAATAGTAGCCTGACTGCCACAATAAACTTCCCCAAAAAAGTTTTCACACCTGTTGGACGTAATGCACTCGTTGTTTCCTAGATGGCGTTATTAGATTCATAAAAACTAGAAGGGATCATTTTAGACTAACGGATCATTTTATACCGGTCTCCCCTACGTATTTTTATTTTAAATTTTAAGTGGAATTAAAGAGAAACACACGACTGGAAGTTCATATTGGATATTAAAATTAAGATCTTCCTTTACAGTACGGTAATTTAAAGATTCGATTTTTAATGATAATTTAATATATTTGATTTTTTTTCTCAATTAAGAAAAATGATTCAAAGAAAAACGTAAGCCAATGCTAATAACATTTCTTTTTTTAGAATTTATCGAATTATCGTTTTTTCTTTATAGAAAATATGGCGCCCTCAACGACGATTGAAACTGTAACGATAAGACGCCCACTGAAGGTAAGTTTCAAAATTAAATCAATACTAAAATATTGTTAATTAGAAAAGTTCTGAAAATTATGAAAGAGTTTTCTGCTCTTCAAATGTCAAAATTAGATAATATTAAAAATACTATGTAGTGCAGTAAGAAAACATTTGAAATTGCACAGTTTAGATACAACAATATTATGATTTTATCCTCTTTGAGGTATCACTAGGAGTATTGTCCTGAGTTTTTAACCTCGAAAAACTTGTGCTCTTTTGTTTATAAAAAAATTGAAGTTTTCAAAACGCGTTTTTTGAGCTTAAAATGCGAATAACTCCGGTTATATATGTCGAATCAAAACAAAACAAAAAAATCCTCGTTAGTTTTAAGTTCCTCAAATGTGTACATAACCTACAAAATTGAAAAAAAACCGACAAAAAAACTGTTTATTTTTTTAATTTTATTGTACATGCCGACTAAGTGAACCGATCGCCGTTTGTTATAACAAAAATACCCTAAAATTTTGGTTTAAAAATATTGAACCCAATGGGCACAATTGAATTTGTTATTTAAAATTTGAATTACCCGTCATTTTATTCCATTTGGTCCAAAATAGACCTTTTTTTTCAAAATTTAGGTCTTGACCCCAGCTTTTCGATGCCATTAAAAAAAATCCATTTTGGATTAAATGGCATGAAATGGCAGGCAATTCAAAATTTAAATAACAAATTCAATTGTGTCCACTAGGTTCAATATTTTTGTAGCAAAGTTTCAGGGTATCTTTGCTATAACAAAAGGCATATTTTCTAAAAGTTTCAAGCCGATCAGTTCACTTAGTCGACCTGTATAATAAAATTTAAAAAGAGTTTTGTCAATTTTGTAGGTTATGTACACATTTGAGCGATTTAACACCCACGAAGATTTGTTGGAAATTTCATTACGAATAGTTCAGTTTTTTGTTTTGTTTCGATCCGACTGATATAACCGGAGTTATTTACATTTTAAGCTCAAGAAACGCGTTTTGAAAACTTAAATTGTTTATAAACAAAAGAGCACACGTTTTTCAAAGTCCAAAACTCAGGACAATACTCCTGGTGATACCTCAGAAAGGATAAAATCATAATATTGCTGTATCTAAAATATGCCTATCTCATTATTATTTTGACCTTTTTTTTACTGCACTAATGGTGCCTTATTCGATATTAATAACAATATTAGTCATACAAGGGCGGCTAGTACAGTAAAAGAAGGTCAAATAAATGATGAAAAATTTTATCCGCTCTGGGGTATCACCAGGAGTATTATGAAGAGTTTGGTTGTTTTTTTTGTGTCGATCCGACTTATATAACCGAAATTATTCGCATTTTAAGCTCAAAAACGCGTTTTGAAAACTTCAATTGTTTATAAACAAAAGAGCACAACTTTTCGAGGTCCAAAACTTAGGACAATACTCCTGGTGATACCCCACAGAGTATAAAATCATAATATTACTGTATCTAAACTAGCATAATATTGGTATATCTAGGCTGCAATTTCAAATGCTTTTTTTACTACACTAGGCTATTAAACTTCTTTAATAGGTAAAAATAAATTAAAAGTGAGTTAATTGAAAATATGGTTATAAATAAATAGCTAAAAAGTGATTTAAGCTAAATAAACTTGCACTAACTGAGAATAAAACAATCTGTCTAATATATTCTTAGAATTCATATCATGATAGTATTAACTCTTAAAGTGTGAACTACTAGGCATATTCGAAAAGTAAGGGCTTTAATCTCTACATAAAACTTCTCCGCCTGGACCAGTTGACAACGGCGGTCTTGAGTTCCTCGTCGTCTTTAAACCTTTGTCCACCAAGCCACTGTTTCAAGTGCAATCGTCGATCAGATTGCAGTTTTTGGTCTACTTGTTGAACGATTTCACCGATCTAGATACTGGGCCTGCCACTCCGCTTTTCATCATGCACATTTGTCCGGCCATTTTTGAAGTCTCGACACCATTGTCTAACCTTTCCTTCACTCATTACTGTAGGTTCATAAACTAGGCACAACTCCCGATATATTTGAGCAGCTGATGATCCTTTTATACACAGAAATTGAATCACAGCACACACTTCGCAACTGGTGCATTCACCGACAGGCAAACGACTACTGAATCAAAATAATACCTTCAGTGGCTTCGGAAAAAATCAATAGATGCCGCTGCATGTGTGCAACTTTATACAGACCCGCCAATATTTAAATATGACTAAACGGCCCTTACTTTTCGAATATGCCTCGTATTTTGCATGCAAAATTGAACTAGAATTGTTATGTTGAAATTCTATCCAAGAAACTATGGAAAAAATATATTTTTGAATAGTAACAAGCCAAAATTAATAGATATTAATGTGTTGCTAGTTATGGTTTTATAATTTGGGTGATGCCAGTGATTCAATTCGCATTTTTGGGTTACAACGTAAAGTAGTTCATATTATAACAAAGGTAGGATACAGTCACGATGTGTTAAAGTTACCTTCATTCACTTAAAATTTTAACCTCGTCTTGATATTTAAAGTTTAACAGACAGACTTAACTACAAACTACAAAGACGGATGAATATAAACACTGAGTTCTTCATACTAAAAATAAATAGAAATGGACTAAATGATTATTTAAAAAATATTTTTTTAATAAAATACCTGAGCATATAAAATTGTTACCAGGTTCAAATTTTTTAATATATTTTTTTTTCTGAAAACGTATTATATCAAACCAGAGATTTGCTCCTGTCGCATAGTGTTGCCAAAAATCGAAAACTTTGTAGATTTTGACGAAAATTAGCGTACATAATGTTTTGACCTTTTTTATCACAAATTTGTTATAAACATGTGAAAATTCAGAAGGGTTGATCCAAGATGGGTGAATTTAATAGTAAAAAATTAAAATAAAATAACCGGTCAAGTGCAAGTTGAACTTGCACAATTAGTATTCCGTACGTTGATTGCTTTTAAAATAAAAAATTTTGTTACTGAGGTATAAAATGATCAGTGACTTCACAAAATATATCCCAAATGAGTTTTCAACAAAGTTTGTTTCCAATATTTATTGAAAACTGATGACCTTGAAATTTTTGTTTTTTTATATACCAGATAAATTATTAAAGGTATTGCACTCGTGATAATTTTCGTTCAATGTACACCCAGTGGAGAATATTCCAGAATTTTTTCAAAATTTTTTGATGCGTACTTTTCGAGATAAGGCGGGGGGACAGGGATTTTTCGCGATACAAAGAAAAGTGCGCGCAAGTATTACATTATATATATATATATATATATATATATATATATATATATATATATTATATATATATATATATATATATATATATATATATTATATATATATATATATATATATATATATATATATATATATATATATATATATATATATATATTTTACTCGTGTTTTCACAAGCTTTCATTTGACACCACACTCGATGACCTACTAAAATTTTTTTTTTCACTCCTCAAAACTAACCCCTTAAGTCAAAATTTAACTTTCAAAACTACATGGCTCTGATGAGGCCATCAATTCTTATATTAGTACCAAATTTCAACTTTCTATGTCAAATAGTTTCGGAGAAAATCGAGTATGACAGACAGACAGGCAGATAGACAGACAGACAGACACCGAAATGATCTTATAAGTGTTCCGTATGGAACACTAAAAAGGAATCTATGTTATTTATGACGGTCAGTGCTTTATATAAGGAAGTTAATAATAAAAAAGTGCAAAATTTAAAATGGCAGATTCAAGAGACTTTATTACGAAAAAATCAAATTCAAGAAAGGAAACGGTATTATTCGTGACGGTCAGTGTTTTATATAAGGAAATTAATTAAAAATTGTAATATGTAAAATAACAAAATGAATTTTTATGATATTCGAATCGCAAATAAGTATTTGCTACGTTATGTTACAAAGACGAACAAAAAAACTTTATTCGCAGGATTTACAAATAAAATTTCATTAATTAAAAAGAAAAGTAATAAATACACTTATAAAATATATTACTAAACTGTAGTACATATCACAACGCGCTAATTTAATAGTCACTGTCTTTGAACACAAATTTTTAATTAATTGCTTCATATCCTCATGAGGCGACCACTTCTTTGAGAAAGACGATTTTACAAATTGTCAATGATAACTTTCATCAGAATGAAAATATCTTTTCTCGAAAATTGTACGATATCGTCACAAGATTCTGAAATCAGAAGAAATATATCAATTATTTATTATATTTAAAAAAGTAATGATTTTATAAAGGGGGCAACTAGATATTGATGCCACGAGATTATTGAAATTATTGGATTTACTGTGATTATTATATATATTTTTAATAACATTGATTTTCGTATCTTAACTACGAATTCATAATTGTTGTTAAACCTTGCAATTGTTTTCAACAAATTTTGATAAAGTATTATAGTACTTGATTTTTGTGATTTTTGGAAAAATTTTACAAATTTTCTTGAATTTTCAAAGTTTTTTTTATAAAAAATTTTGTTGTTAAACTCTGCAACTATTTCAGAAAAAGTATTAATTCGCTCAGTTTTCGTGACTAAAAAAAATGGAAAATCCCATCAAAATTTTATTTTTTTATGGAACAATATTAATTATTATTAGTGTTCCGTACGGATGACTTCGGTCTCTGTCCGTTTGTCCGTCTGTCTGTCTGTCCGTCTGTCACACCCGATTTTCTCCGAAATAATAGAGGAATTGATGGCCGCATCAGAGCCATGTAGTTTTGAAAGTTAAATTTTGACTTACGGGGTTAGTTTTGGGGGGTGAAATCGGAAATGAAAAAAAAAATTTTTACTTAGTCATCGAGTGTGGTGTCAAATGAAAGCTTGTGAAAACACGAGTAAAAATTATATATATAATGTAATACTTGTGCGCACTTTTCTTTGTATTATTTTTAAAAAATCGCGAAAAATCGCTGTCCACCTGCCTTATCTCGAAAAGTATTTATCAAAAAATTTTGAAAAAATTCCGGAATATTCTCCACGGGGTGCAGATTGAACGAAAATTATCACACACCTTTAATAATTTATCTGGTATATGAAAAAACCAAAAATTTCAAGGTCATCAGTTTTCAGTAAAGATTGGAAACAAACTTTGTTGAAAACTCATATGGGGTGTGTTTTGTGAAGTCACTGATCATTTTATACCTTCGTAACAAGATTTTGTATTTTAAAAGCAATCAACGTACGGAACAGTAATTGTGCAAGTTCAACTTGCACTTGACCGGTTATTAACTTTTACATCAGTTTTTCAACAAACTCTAAAAAAGTATTCATTTTCTTAATTGTTCTTCGGAAAAAAGTATAGAATTTTTACAAAATCAGTATATCTTTGGTACAGCGTTTAACATTTAGGCTTTTTTAAAATTGTAAAATAATTATTTTATTATGAAAATATCTACAATAATAAAAATGTTCATAATCTTGAAAAAGATCTTTTGCGACACCTCTATATGTAGCTTTACCTTTAATTTTTAAAATTGTAGCTTTACCCTTAATTTTTAAAATTAATTTATTAAATAGAACAGGCATACGAGGCTGGCTTGAAAACTCCGTGCAAAAATAAAAACTACTTATGTGTTTGGGGTAAACCTTTTTTGTTTTTTCGACATAGGCTTATACACTTCGTCCAACGATGTTCTAGTTTGTTGATCCCTTCCGAATAATAGGATTTGTCCAAGTCCACAAAATATCCATTAGTGTCTGCAATCACCTCCTCGTTTGAATAAAAACTTTGTCCCGCCAGCCATTTCTTCAAATTGGGGGACAAATAGTAGTCCGAGGGAGCCAAGTCTGGAGAATAGGGGGGATGTGAAACGAGTTCGAATCCTATTTCCATTAATTTTGCGACCACAACTGCTGAGGTGTGTGCTGGTGCGTTGTCGTGATGGAAAAGGACTTTCTTGTGGGCCAATCGCGGGCGTTTTCCTTGCAGCTCGGTTTTCAAACGGTCCAATAACGATGAATAATATTCACCTGTAATAGTTTTACCCCTTACGCCATAACCTTTCCGGCCGAAGGAACGGTCTTCGCCTTTTTTCGTGCAGATTCCCCCTTGGTAACCCATTGTTTAGATTGTTGTTTGGTCTCAGGAGTATAGTAATGTATCCATGTTTCATCCACAGTGACGAAACGACGCTTAAAGTCCTCCGGATTCTTCTGGAACAGCTGCAAACCATCCTTGCAACACTTCACACGATTCCGTTTTTGGTCAAGCGTGAGCAATCGCGACACCCATCTTGCGGATAGCTTTCTCATGTCCAAATGTTTATGCAAAATATTTTGTACCCATTCAGTCGAGATGTCCACAGCACTAGCAATCTCACGCACCTTAACTCTTCTGTCATCCATCACCATATCAATGATTTCTGGAGTCGTAACCTCCACAGGCCGTCCAGAACGTTCAGCATCACTTGTGCCCATATGGCCAGTCCGAAAATTTTGAAACCACTTATAAACTGTTCTAATCGAAGGTGCAGAGTCACCATAATGTTTATCAAGCTTCTCTTTAGTCTCCTGAGGCGTTTTGCCTTTCATAAAGTAATGTTTAATCACGACACGAAATTCTTTTTCATCCATTTCTTGAAAATCACTCGACTTCCTTGATTCACACGAATGCCAAACCCAAAGAAATAGACCAATATGGCTGAAACTTGGTGTGCGTTCATTCAAGAGATGCTACTAACTAAACATGACCTCGATACGGGCCGGTGGTAGCATCTCTCGGACTTTGCAGGGACTTTTCAAACCAGCCTCGTAAAATGGTTCGTATGGAAACTATCGATGTAATGCAATTTTTTCTTTATGTGTGCCGCAATTTCGAAACCGCAGCTCTCCGTAGCATTTTTTGCACTGCCTAATAGTAGATAGATTATAGATTATGTCTAAATAAGCCATTTAAGTAAACGATGCTAAACTCATAACTTTTTACTACGTTTTTTCATTACTTATGTAAAATTTCAGTTATCATTCCTCCATTGTTTGAATTAAAATTAATGTGTTATAAATAATATTTTATGTATTATGCATTATATCAAAATATTTTACGTACCTTTCGGAACAGCCTCCATTTTGATTTACACTGATTAGTTAATTACACTGTTAAATATTTCATTTCAAAGTTTCATGGAATATGACATTAACAGCAGCCGCACCACGTAGCACAAAAACGGTCAACTTTGACGTGTCACCTAGGCTCGGGTATAAATGGCATACCTTTGCAACAGGTTAAATTAGACAGCCCAACTATTAGTGTAGCCAACCTACTATTCCAAAATACCTAACTGAAAACTTCGGTTTTTTTATTTTTGACCACGTTTTTACAGTGTGTCGGTGTTCCTTCCCCCAATCGGCCATTGCTGTCAGTTGGAAGAAGTAATTTTTCATAGTTTAGTTGTTTTGTATAGTTACGATTTTTTTATTTTAAGTAACGAAACTTTTAACATACTACTTGGGGTGAAAAGTCCCGATACTTTTGAAGAAAAAAACAATATTTCACCAAAAATCGATTCTACTCTTCCTTTAAGAGCGATACACTTATTCCAGCGATCATCCAACATTTGAACACCTTTCATATAGTACGATTTGTCTCTCTAAAATAAGCCTCAGTTACCCATTCGGTCCAAACAGCGCTCAGAATCATCAACACATTGTTGTTTTTGGTCTACTGTGGGCAAACGCGGTACCCATTTCGAATGGAGCTTTCTCATGCCCAAATGTTCATGCAAAATATGACCAACACATTCTTTTTATATATTTAGGGTGTCAGCTATCTCACGCAATTTCACTTTACGGTCATCCAAAACAATGTTGTGGATTTTTTTTACTTTTTTCCGCTGTACCCACCTCATTCGGGCGTCCAGAGCGTTCAGCATCACTTGTATGTGTACGACCGGGTTTAAATTAAGCATACCAGTAAGTGATGAGTGATTTTCCAGGGGCAGAGGCCCGTAACACTTATCAAGATATTGCTTGCGTGAACTGTATTTTTTTCCCATCAAAAAACAGTATTTAATCAACACAAAATTCGATTTTTTCCATTGTTTTGTAAACATCAAAAGTAGCATCACTAAAACCACTGTAACCTGTAAACTAATCGTCGAAATGTCATGAAATTTTGACACGTATCGTTTGAAGGTTGGTACTTCCTAAAAATCATATGGATTTTTTGAAAAGGGCGAAATCTATGTGTCACACCAAAAACTTTTCAGCCTACGTGTTACTTATTCCAGCGATCTTCCAACATTTGAACACCTTTCATATAGACGATTTGTCTCTCTAAAATAAGCCTCAGTTTCCCATTCGACTTCTTCATTTGAGTCAACTATGTTTTTCTTTTTAAATTTGGAAAGAGGTAATAATCGCTGGGGGCTAGATCTGGTGAATACGGCGGCTGAGGAAGCAATTCATAGCTCAACTGGTCCAATTTAACCATCGATTTTATAGAGTTGCGAGCTGGTACATTATCTTGGTGGTATATTTTTCTTCGCTAAATGCTGCTTTTTTTTGTTAATTTTGCCATTCAAACGGTCCAATAAACCAACGTAATAGTGTTCGGTGATAGTTTATGCCTTCTCAAGATGGTCAATCAGTATTAATCCATGCTCATCACAGAAAATACTTGTTAAAACCGTTCCAGCTGATCTTTGTGTTTTTTGACGCTTCGGTCTGCTTTCATGCGGTTCCAGCCACTCTGCGGATTGACCATTGGACTCAAGCGTATAGTGGTGGATCCATGTTTCGTCCATTGTTACGAATTGACGTAAAAACTCCTTTGTGTTACGCTGAAACAGTACCAAACATCGTTCTGGATCTTCGACACATTTCTGTTTTTGATCAAACGTGAGGGAGTACGGCACCCATCAGGCAGGCTTTTTCATATGCAAATATTCATGCAAAATGTGCTTCACGTGTTCTCTTAATCTCTCCACCAGAGTAATCATAAAACACAGTAGCGTTTTAGGTCCTGTTTTATCATGCATGCGTCCCCTATTATACCAACAACATGGCTAACAGCGCGGTCTCGGGTTTGTTTACATCTGAATTTCAAATAGAATCTTTTTATAACGTGCTCCAAAATTTATTAATAATAATTTTCCAATAAGTAAATAACTCGTTTGACGTTATAATTGAAAATAATTGTAAAAAAATGTCAAGAGGAAGTTTTTGTTGTGCGGTTAATGCTTGTAAAAATATATCCCAAAGTTCCTAAAAGATAATTTATTCATAATTCTTTATTTCTGTTATGCAATATAATATTATATAAAAAAAAACCAGTCAAGTGCAAGTTGAACTTGCACAATTAGTGTTCTGTACGTTAATTGCTTTTAAAATAAAAAATTTGTTACGGTGCTATAAAATGATCAGTGACTTCACAAAATACACCCCAAATGAGTTTTCAACAAAGTTTGTTTCCAATCTTTACTGAAAACTGATGACCTTGAATTTTTTTATATATACACCAGATAATTTATTAAAGTGATAATTTTCGTTGAATCTATACAACGTGGAGAATATTCTAGAATTTTTTCAAAATTTTTTGCTCGGTACTTTTCGAGATAAGATAGGGGGACAGCGATTTTTCGCGATTTTTTAAAAATAATACAAAGAAAAGTGTGCGCAAGTATTACATTATATATATATATATATATATATATATATATATATATATGTATATGTATATGTATATGTATATGTATATATATATATATATATATATATATATATATATATATATATATATATATATATATATGTATATGTATATGTATATATATATATATATATATATATATATATATATATATATATATATATATATATATATATATATATATGTATATGTATATGTATATATATATATATATATATATATATATATATATATATATATATATATATATATATATATGTATATGTATATGTATATGTATATGTATATGTATATATATATATATATATATATATATATATATATATATATATATATATATATAT
This sequence comes from Pachyrhynchus sulphureomaculatus, assembly GCA_019049505.1. Classification (NCBI taxonomy): domain Eukaryota; kingdom Metazoa; phylum Arthropoda; class Insecta; order Coleoptera; family Curculionidae; genus Pachyrhynchus; species Pachyrhynchus sulphureomaculatus. Next base: position 96,011,273 of record CM032456.1, read on the forward strand.
ATATATATATTATACCTATACATTACATTACTCGTGTGGCGACAGGTCATGTGATCATTACAAAATCGAGCCCCTTGAGATCAAAGGTGCCGAGTCGGACTGTCGCTACTGTGTTTTATGTTTACTATATCTTCACAATGTCAGCTATCTCTTGTCTCTCTTTGGGCTGCCATCTCTCGGAATGCCTCGGGACTTTTCACTCCATGTTACTAACGGGTTTATAAGTTGGGGCTTTTTTAACAGGTTATAATATTTACTAAAAGCAGGCACTTCGCCCAATTTACTTGATATAATAAGAGAAATTATTGAAAATTCTAAATGCGGTCTCGAAAAAATTTGAATAATTGGTTATCGAACTTTAAAAATCTCAGTACTGTCAACAACTAACTGCCCTTTAAGTTTTGTTTATATTCTTTTCTTGATTAAAAATTCTTAACAGTCCGGAAATTTATTAACATCACTCCGAATCACGTTAAGCTTGTATGTACAAAAGCATACGGAAGTCTACGAAAGTACGATGGTAATGAGATAAAACAAATTAATTTGGTACAGTTCTACAGTGATTTGGATTTATCTGATTTGATCAGTCAATTACAACAGTGATATCGTCGTACCGAGATTTAATATGAGGAAAGAGGTGTTTTCATGCAGGGAATCAAATTAATTTCGATGAATAAATTAATAATTTCTGTTTTATTTAATCAGTGCCCTTAACTTTGGAATACAATAGTATATTTAGCGAAGTGATTTCTTTAATTAATTAATATTATAATCAGGAAAAAATAATACTAGCATTTATAAAACACCGTGTAGTTCTAAAGTTAAAGAACCAGCGGAATAAATATGACATTATAGTCACCTCAACATATACTTGTCATCTACATAAAACCCTTACAACTACAGACAATACATAACTAAAATTACATGCGCGCCCTGAAACAAAATGTAAAAACTCTCCAAGGATTATTCAACTTCTAAATCCTTAAAAAAGTCCTTTCATTTCTCTTGTTTGTGCATGGTATTATTCCATAAAAATATGAGGGAAACGAATATCCTGCATGAAACAAAACCTCTACGTGTCACATATCCGGGATGAAATGTTACGGTTTGTAGAATACGCTGTTTGTCAGAGATTATTCTGTTATTTTCTAAAAGAAAATACAGCTAATCAATGGCAAACTGAACTCGTTTGTCGGAGATGCTTACAAATTACTGTTAGTTTTCAAAAAATAAACGAATTACGCTTTGAACTGATTGATCATCCTTTATATTCCCCTGATTTACCTTCCTTGAGCTATTTCCTGCTCTCAACACTGAAAAAAAAAATTTGGAAAAGCACAAATTTCATTGAAATGAAATTTTTTTTTAAAAAAATCTAAAGTTACTTGGAGTGAAAAGTTCCGATACTTTTGAAGAAAAAACAGTGTTTTTACCAAAAATCGATTTTATTCTTCAACATATGTAGTTTCCTTCAAGAACGGTATAACACGTAGGCTGAAAAGTTCTTGGTCTAATTACTTAAAACACCTTTTTTTGCAAAATTCGACTTTATTCACCAATATAGCCTCCTTCAAGAGCGATACAATCAGTCCAACGCTTTTTTAACATTTTTTACCTTTCTTATAGAAGGATTTGTTTAGGCCTCAGCTTCGGCGAGAACTTTTTCATTGGAGCCAAATCTCCGAGCATTTTTTTGAGGTCTGTGAATAGATAATAGTCGCTGGGGGGCAATTCTGGAGAATATGGTGGATGAGGAAGCAAGCATTTGGGCATCCAGAGCGTTCAGCATCATTTGTATCTGTACAGGGTGGTCCAACACTTTTAAAGGTAAACCCCTTTATCTAAAGGAGATAGACGAAAACTGATTGTCGGTGTGTAAGTCTCAATTTTTATGATAAACTCAATGGTGAAAACCGCATATCGATATCTAGTACCGTTTCGGATATAGAGGGCGTTTTTCAAAAATCTGCATTTTAGAAAAATGTTTGTAATTCTTGTCCTATTAAAAATTTTTGATTTCTGTAAAAACATTCTCAAAGCATTTTTTCACGTGGATTTCAACAGTGTAAGTTACATTTTTTTACAACTAATATTTTAATAGTTATTAACGCAAAAATATATTTTTTAAATGGGATACCCTATATATTTTTCCTTACCATTCTAAAAATATAGCACACTATACTTTGCTTAAATCTACTTCAAAATATAAAGGTTTGCAGTTTTTACGCGAATTTTAAATGCACATTTTGTGAAGTAGGCTTTGAGCGAAACGGCCGTATGGTTTAATTCAACTGTTTACTCGTAGTTGTCAAATTTTACTTCAGGATCAGTTATTGAATTGTCAAATAAATCGCAATGAAGTTTGAAAATTAGGAAAAATGGGATATAATAGTGTGTTTCATACAAACCGGAAAAAATTCGGATGCGGCAAGTAATTTGTACCACGAACGGTATCCAGAGAGGCGTCAACCCTTCAAGGATGTATTCGCTCGATTGCGACATAACCTAGTTAATAGTGGCCAGAAACGACCCAAAAATTATGCATCAAACAGGGATAAGGAGTTAGAAGAAATAGTAGTTTTAGGAACTATCGGAAATAATCCACACTTCAACCCGACAGTTAAAAGAATCCACTGGACTACCAAAAATTAACGTAAGTCGTACTTTGAAGAAGCACAAATTCAGGCCATATAGGACAAGAAAAGTTCATCACCTTAGAGACGGAGATTTTCAGCGGCGTATGGATTTTCGCCAATGGTTTCTGGAGAATTATAACCATATTCCGAATTTTTCATTAAATTGCATTTGAACAGACGAAGCTTATGTACGCAATGCAAGTATTTTTAACCGTTACATTTCTTATACGTGAGCACAAGAAAATTCTCATTTAGTTATGAAGCAAAGAAATCAAGGCAGATTTGGATTTAATTTGTGGGCAGGAATTTTTGGAGGCAGGGTTATAGGTCCATTTATTTACGAAGGAACATTCACCTCTCAGAGATATTTAGAAATTTTAAGGCAGCAAATAGAACCTCTTGTTGATGAACTGCCGTTAATGGACCTTAGAAATATATTTTTTCACCACAACGGGGCACCTCCTCATAACGCTGCAGTTATCAGTAATTTTTTATCGGCCAATTTCGACAATAACTGGATAGCCAACCAAGGTCCAAACCGTTGGCCGGCAAGGTCACCGGATTTAACACCCATGGACTTCTATCTCTGAGGAAGATTGAAAGATCTAACTTTTAAATTGCCGACAAACACCAGGCAAAAGTTAGAAGTTGCAGTGATACAAAGTTTTGCAGCTCTCACTCCTCTTGAACTAATCGACTCGGTAAGAAATGTCCAGAAAAGGTGCCGCCTATGTGTAAATGAAACTGGTCGCCATTTCGAACCTCTCTTATAGAAAATTGTTTTTAGTTTGCTCTACTCGGAATAAATTGTTTTATTGTTGTTTTGTTTTATTTTCTATATAGTTTAAAGTACTCTAGCATTTAGTAGATTTCATTGTATTTATGACTCTTAGAGTTACTTCTGGGATTTTTTTTTTACGATTTGACTGCTATCAGTAAACAGTTGATATTGCCGTCCCATCCAAAGCCTACTTCACAAAATGTGCATTTAAAGCTCGCGTAAAAACCGAAAACCTTTGTATTTTGAAGTAGATTTAAGCAAAATATAAAGTTTTCTATATTTTTAGAATGGTAATTTAAAGCTCTATTCGGATAAGGAAAAATATACAGGGTATCCCATTTAAAAAATATATTTTTGCGTTAATAACTATTAAAATATTAGTTGTAAAAAAATGTAATTTACACTGTTGAAATCCACGTGAAAAAGTGCTTTGAGAATGTTTTTACAGAAATCAAAAATTATCAATAAGAAAAGAATTACAAACATTTTTCCAAAATGCAGATTTTTGAAAAAACCCCCTGTATATCTGAAACGGTACTAGATATCGATATGCGGTTTTCACCATTGAGTTTATCATAAAAATTGAGGCTCAGGCACCGACATCAGTTTTCGTCTATCTCCTTTAGATAAAGGGTTTTACTTTTAAAAGTATCCAATTTGGACCACCCTGTACAACCGCGTTTAAACTCAGCTTATCAGGAAACTGATGAGTGATTTTCCAGGGGCAGAGTCCCCATAACACTTATCAAGCCATTGTTTGCTTGAATGGTATTTTTTTCCCATCAAAAAACAGTATTTAATCTACACACGAAATTCGATTTTTTCCATTGTTTTTTGAAAATATCAAAAGTAGCGTCATTAAAACCACTGTAACCTGTAAACTAATCGTCGTAAATGTCATGAAACTTTGACACGTATCGTTTGAAGGTTGGTTTTTCCTAAAAATCATATGGATTTTTTTAAAAAGGGCGACATCTATATAAGTGTCAGACCAAAAACTTTTTAGCCTACGTGTTACTTATTACATTATATGCAATATGATTTGTTGAACTCTTTAACATAAGCCTCAGTTTCCCATTCGACTTCCTCCTTTAGCTAAATCTCTTTCCCTGGAGTCACATTTTCAATTTTAGATAGAGCTAATAATCGCTGGGTGCGCCAGATCTGAATAAGATGGATGAGGAAGCAGTTCATAGCCCAGTTGGTCCAATTTCACCGTCGATTTTATGGAGTTGTGAGCTGATGCATTATCTTGGTGACACAACACTTTTTTCTTTGCTAAATGCAGCATTGTTTTCTTTGCTAAATGCAGCATTGTTTTCTTGATTTCACCATTCAGATGGTCCAATATGTAAATCAACATTATAATCCCTGGTGATTGTTCGCCCCTTCTTAAGATAGTTGATCAGAATTATTCTATGCGCATCTTAAAAAATATTTATCAAAACTTTTCTAGCTGATGTTTCTGTTTTTAAACGCTTCGGTCAGCTTTCAGGCGTTCCAGCCGCTCTGTGGACTATCTGTTGGATTTTATATGAACGTTCTAATGAACGAATCGGTGTCTATAATATCAGACACATTTCGGCATAATCTTCACTCATCTTTGGTAAATTTAATAAAAACATGCCTATCTTCCTTTTCATTTTCCAAGGAACATTTAAGGGTAAACTTAAGGAGGAACTATGGATTCTCCATTATCTTTTGTAGTAACGAATATTGTTATAGAAAACTTTGAAGAAAGTGCTTTGAAGTCAGCTCTTCTAAAACCAAAATTTTGGTGCAGATGTACGGATGATAGACTTGTCATCTTCTCACATGGTGAAGAAAACCTGAATGTATCTTTGCATCGCGTTCAGAAAGCTGCCTCAAACTACTATACACAGTGTACCTCAAAGTAAACAGGACTTTTTCAAGATGAAAATAAAAAAAAATTATTTTGGAAAATTCGTTTATTATGCTCAAAATAGTCCCCTTTACATTCTATACACCATTTATCACGGTCAATACGCATGGCGTGTACTTGGTGAATCCATGTTTCGTCCATTGTTACGAATGAACGCAAAAACTTTGAATTATGCCGAAACAGTGCCAAGCAGCGTTCTGAATCTTCGACACGTATCTATTTTTGATAAATCGTAAGAGTGCGTGACGGGCACTGGGCACGTAGCTTTTGCATACGCAAATATTCATGTAAATTATACCCCACGCTTTGTGTTGATATCTTTACGCTAGTTTTCTCACTTTAACTTTCCGGTCATTCAAAACAATATGGTGAATTTTTTTGTGTTTTTTTGGAGTCACTGCCTCATTTGTACGTCCGAAATTCTTTTTGTGTTATCGTTTTATTAAAATCGTAGCGTCACTTAAACAGCTATAACTCGCAAACTAATAGACAAAATATCACATAAGCTGAAAAGTTTTAACCTTTTTAAAAATCCATATGATTTTTAGGAAGTACCCACCTTCAAACGATACGTGTCACCAGTTACAGTGGTTTTAGTGACGTTACTTTCGGTATTTTCAAAACAATGGAAAAAGTCGAATTTCGTGTGTTTATTAAACACAGTTTTTTGATGGGAAAAAATACCGTTCAAGTAAAGCAATGTTGAAGTTGATAACTGTTACGGGGCCTCTGCCCCTGAAAAATCACTCATCATTTACTGGGATGCTCAATTTAAACGCGGTCGTACAGATACAAATGATACTAAACGCTCTGGACACCCAAATGAGGTGGTTACACCGGAAAACAAAAAGAAACTACAAAATTGTTTTGAACGACCGTAAAGTGAAATTGCGTGAGATAGCTGACATCCTAAACACATCAAAAGAACGTGTTAGTCATATTTTGCATGAACATTTTGGCATGAGAAAGCTCTGTTCGAAATAAGTACCGCGTTTGTTCACAGAGGACCAAAAACAACAACGTGTTGATGATTGTGAGCGCTGTTTGGATCTGTTTAAGCGCAATAAAAAGGATTTTTTCATTCGATATGTGACAATGCATGAAACATTGATCCACCACTACACACCGGAATCAAATCGGCAATCAGCTGAGTGGACAGCAGCCGGTGAAAGCCTCTCGAAGCGACCAAAGACGCAACGGTCGGCTGGGAAGGTTTTGGTCAGTGTATTTTGGGATGCACATGGAATAATTTCCATCGACTATGTTGAAAAGGGAAAAACCATCAATAGCGAATATTATATAAAGTTATTGGTGCGTTTGAAGGCAGAAATCGCGAAAAGACGGCCCCAAATGCACAAGAAAAATATTCTCTTTCATCAAGAGAAGGCACCGTTTACAAGTCAATGGTTACGATGGCAAAATTGCACGAAGTTCGGATTGCTTCCTTATCCACCGTATTCTCCAGATTTGGCCCCCAGCGACTATTATCTATTCGCAGACTTTAAAAAAATGCTCGCGAGAAAGAAAGGTATAGAAATGTTAGAAAAGCGTTGAACTGATTGTATCGCTCTTGAAGGAGACTATGTTGATGAATTAAAGTCGAATTTTGCAAAAAAAATGTGTTTTAAGTAGCTATACCAAAATTTTTCAGCCTACATGTTATCATGAAAATTTTACACGAATCTTCTGAGAGTTGACATTAACTGAAAACCATATGGTTTTTTTGTTTGTGCTGCCATCTCTCACAATGTCTTGGGACACGCCATGTAGTAGAACCGTTGTACTAAGTGTATGAAGTTCACAGCCGTTCAGTAAATAATTTTGATTTCTGAGATTTGCTTCTGATGCTAAGCTAGAAACTTATTAGTAGGCCTTCGTATGTACCAAATGTAAATTCGTTATCTCATTTCGTTCGAAAGTTATCGTGCTATCACGCAAACAGACCGACACTTGGACAGAAATTGAAAATTGTGTTTGTGATTTAGGGATCCTGAAACATGTAGAAATGCAAAAATCTCGAAATGGAATTTATGTACGAATTCTGTAGTTTTTTTTTGCGAGGGAGGTGAAACACGTTTAGAAACTAATAATTTTGGGTACGACTTTACAAAAAGAAATATTTTTTTGTTGATTATCACCGCACGATATGGTTAAACTTAAGAAAACAAGGTTAAATTTCTTTATCGAAAAACCGACCCGAATCCGGCCGTTTTGAGTGACATTCGTATAATATAGGTAAATAGGGTTGAAGTAATATTTCACGAGTCGTTTTCCCGAAATATGGGATTTTTTTAAGGCAGCCAATTTCCTGCGTTTCCATCAAAACACATTTTCCGATCGAGATCGTTATACACTCGATTATATAGGGTCGAGTAAAAATTCGGAAAATCGCTTTTAATTTATGAGGAATAAAGTTTTTTTGTGCATTCGTCCGAAAAATTGCTACTTTTTGAACAGTTCTTTGCTGAGAAAATAGTATTTTCGATGCTAGTTGGTAAAATACAATTTTCTAAGAATCCGTGAGATCAGTTTACCAGTGTTTCTAATCTAACACGTAGGTAGGTTTTTAGGAAGTACCAACCTTCAAACGATACGTGTCAAAATTTTTTCGACGATTAGTTTACAAGTTACAGTGGTTTTAGTGGCGCTACTTTTGATATTTTCAAAACAATGGAAAAAATCAAATTTCGTGTGTTGATTAGACACTGTTTTTTTATGGAAAAAAATACCATTGAAGCAAAGCAATGGCTTGATAAGTCTTACGACGACTCTGCCCCTGGAAAATCATTCATCATTTACTGGTATGCTGAATTTAAACGCCGTCGTACAGATACAAATGATGCTGAATGCTCTGGACGCCCAAATGAGGTAGTTACGCCGGAAAACATTAAAAAAAACACAAAATTGTTTTGGATGACCGTAAAGTGAAATTACGTGTTAGCTACCTTAAAGATATCAAAAGAACGTGTTGGTTATATTTTGGATGAACATTTGGGCGTGAAAAAGTTCTGTGGGTACTGCATTTGCTCTCAGTGGAGCAAAAAAAAAAACGTGTTGATGATTCTGAGGGCTGTTTGGACCTGTTTAAGCGCAATAAAAAGGGTTTTATCATGTGATATGTGACAAAGGATGCAACATGAATCCACCACTACACACCGGAATCAAATCGGCAATCAGCTGAGTGGACAGCAGTCGGTGAAAAGCGCCCGAAGCGACCAAAGTCTGTTGGAAAGGTTTTGGCCTCTGTATTTGCGCATGGAATAATTTTCATCGACTATACTGAGAAGGGAAACACCATTAATAGCGAATATTATATAAAGTTATTGGTGCGTTTGAAATCACAAAGAAACGGCCCCAAATGAACAAGAGAAAATGCTATTTTTACGTTTTTTTAAGGTCTTATTTTGCCTAGAACATGAGTTTGCGAAAAATTGTTACGGGATTATATGTTTATTTTGATTCATTTCGCTCCTACTTCGGAATATTAGCTATTTCTACAGTCTTTTTTTGATTTAATTCGTCTAGAACATATTTATGCGAAAAATTCTAACGGAATTTTATGTTTTTTGAGTTGATAATTACGAACATAACAATTCGAATAGAGTTTATTTTTAGCCATATAACTTTCACCATTTTTTCTTAACAATTTCCTTAGAGTTGTTGAAAATAAAGTATAACTTTTATATTTTCTAGTCTAATTAAATCCAAAAAAGGGCCAAAAGATGGCCAAAAATAAACACTATTGGAAAGTAGCATCAAATTGGTTCAAAATAATTATTATATTCGTAATTATTAACTCAAAAGCATAAAAGTCCTTTAGAATTTTTCTTAAAAATATGTTCCGAGATGAATTAAATCAAAAACACTCCAGAAATGGCCAAAACTGCCAATATTCGAAAGTAGGAGCGAAATGGGTCAAAAGAATTATTATATGCATCATTAGCAACCCAAAAAACATATAATCCCGTTGAAATTTTCTTAAAATCATGTTTTAGTCACTTTGTGTCCATGGAGACTTTTGATCAGAATGGCTTGAAGCCTAACATACTACTTTTTCAGCCGATTTGACCGGGATTCAATTTTCATAAGATTAGTGCGGGGTTCTCTTGTGTGGCTTATTGCGCTAACACAACGAGCTTGATGGGTAAGGTAGGGATTGGAGGTAACCTCGGCCCTTCAATGGATGAAAGTCTTACGAAAACAATAATTCTACGATTTTTACTCAGCAAAAATTTGGCATTGAATATTATTTACACAGCGTAAATAAAGCCCCGAGTGTTTATCTGATTAAAAAATGGGTGCAGAAGTTTAAAGAAAGTGGTTCAACTAAATCCTAAATTGGACGACCAAGAACATAAAGAAATGATGCAGAAATGGAATACGTTCGAAAACAGGTGCCATAAATGAAGCAAGAAATTTGTTTTAACGTAATTTTCATAAAAAACATTTTGCTAAAGTGACACTTTGGCCACAATATCTGCTGGTAAATATTTGGCCCGTAGTTCTTTGACAATTGAAGAGGCTACACAACAACAGTGAATTCAAAGGCATATGTTTAAACATCTTTTTTTTTTTTCCGAATACGTAAATGAGGTGAGAGAGGTAACATAAGCAGGTCTGCACGTAGGTCTGATTTGACGTCGAGAAATTTTTCCTGTGAGGCTATCTCAAAATTAAAGTGTACAGTAAGATACAACGATTTGTATTTCTTACTGCTGTAAAGCTAGTTTTGAAGACATACCTGTTCTCTGTCGGCGACTGTTTAAGGCCACATAGCGATAGAGGCATGGTTAAACAAATTTTTAACAATTAGCGAGAAGCAGCATGATTATTAGGGTTCTACCCCACGTAGATTAAAATCGGTATCAACTGCTATATTTGAGCAAACCCCATATTTCAGTAGTTATTTACTGTTTCGTCGTATCACAATTCATCAACCGAGCTAGGATCGATATAATAGAGCAGCGATTCCTAAAATGGGCTCCGCGGAACCCAAGGGTTCCGTAGAAAAGTTACCAGGGTTCCGCGAATCACTTACATTTGTTATTGAATCGTTGGACTATTTTGGGGTGGTTATCCCTTGTGAAGAAAATGTCATTTGATTTAAAGAAAGTTCTCGATGAAGCTTTGAAGATCTTTAATTACGTGAAAAGTCGTCCCCTCCAGTCAAGATTGTTCAAAAAAGTGTGCGAAGAAAATGGGTAGTCAGTATGAATCACTCCTTCACACTGAAATCCGATGGCTTTCCAGAGGCAAATTTTTAACCAGGTTATATGAACTTCGAGACGCGCTAAAGGTTTCCAAATGGGGCCAAACATGCCTGCGTCTGTGACCCTTTTCGATGAGCAATGGTTTATAAAATTAGCTTATCTTGCCGAGATTTTTGGAAAAGTCAACGAAGTTACTATCTAAATCTACTGAAATCTTTGTCAGATTACTTCCCGGATCTGATATTGACATCGATTAGGTACAACATCCATTTATCAATAGAAGTCAACCTGCAATGCTTATTCATCTTCAAATTTCATCCGCATTAAAACACACATTTGAGTCTGTGTCACTGAACGAGTTTTGGGTTGGTGTTAGGAGTGTCTACTCTGAAGTGGCCAGAAAGGGTATCTTAACTTTGCACCTTTTTGTTACAACTTATCGTTGTGAAACAGGCTTTTCATCTTACACTTATACGAAAAATAAAATTAGGTTTAGACTGGATGCTGCCCTAGATATACGCATACAACTATCGTACTTAAAACCGAACTTTAAAACAGTTATTAGTAAAACAGTGAAACAGTTTCATTCTGACATTCATTCTCATGTCCTGGCATGTACATGTTGCAGGCATAGCAAGGAGAGCTTCTCAAAAGTTGGGAATACTAGTTCGAACCAGAAAGCTTTACACTCCACAACAACTGTTAATTCTTTACAAAGCTCAAATTTGATCAACTATGGAATACTGCTCCCATGTTTGGGGCTCCGCTCCCAAACTTACACTGCATTTGTTGGATTCTGTTCAGAGAAGAGCTGTTCGTCTGATTGGAGACCCGGAACTAACCGGCGGCCTTGATTCGCTGGAACATCGAAAAACGGTTGGCGACTTGAGTCTGTTCTACAAGTATTTTCATGGAAAGTGTTCGAAAGATGTAGCTCGCTTAATTCCTCCCAAAGCGGTGCACGTTAGAAATTCACGTCGCGCTGGTGCTTGATATCCGTATGAGGTTCAGCTTGTTACTCCGCGCTTTTCAAGCAGTCTTTTATATGGAGAACATCATCCCTTTGGAATAATTTGCCCAGCGCTGTGTTTCCCACCAATTACAATTTACAGCGATTTAAGAACAATGTGAATCGCTTTTTTTTTCCGCACGCGTGCCGCTCCTGGAGCGCTTTAGGGACTTTCCTGTAGCACGTGTGCTAGACCCATAAAAAAAAAATCTTCACGTTAATCATTGTTTGAAATATTTCTACTAAAGGTTTTTTAACTTTCATTTTAAATTGTATAAATCTTTTATTTATATTATCATTTGAGGTGGGGTTCCATAAAATAAAAAGGCTTTATTGAGTGCTCCGTGACCTTAAAGTTCAGGAACCGCTATAATAGAGAACAAAACTAAAAATACTTATCACAATACTAGCGCAAAAAATCAGTAAAGTACAACAATTTGTATCTCTGCCTATCGGTCTGTGGCTTTAAACTGTCCCACAGATAAATACGGTCGTGATAGTACCCATCAGTCCCCAACAGGGGTTGACATATGAGAGAACAGTATATAACGGTGGAAATATGAACTGTGTTTAATTTTAGTAGTTGATTTCTAAAATTTATAATAACAGTTGTCGCTCTCTAAAACCATTTAAAGACAAGATCCACCAAAGAAATAGCAGCAATCACAGGGGCGACGCGACGTAATTAGTAATTTCAGCGCTCGCTTAGAAGAATACCGAGAACGATTCACATTAAGATGACATTATTTTTACAGGAATAATTTTTCAGAGACACCTATAAGAATTATCAATATGTTTTCTTGTTCCGTACCAAAATTGAAAAACGGAACACTTATGGAATCACTTCGATTTTGACCTAAGGTGTTAATTTTGGGAGGTGAAATCGGAAGAGACAAAAAAATGTCAAGGTCATCGAGTGGGGTATCAAATGAAAGCTTGTGAAAACACGAGTTCAAAAATATATATCATGTAATACCCGCGCAAACTTGTCTGTATATTATTTTTAAAAATTGCCAAAAATGACTGTTTCTCCACCCTATTTCTAAGAGTACCATTAAAAAAATATTCGAAAAAATTCTGGAATGGGCTCCATAAAGTGTAGATTGAATGAAAATTATCACTAGTATGTTACATTACCTTTGATGATTTATCTGGTATATAAAAAAAAATTTTGAATGTGTTGTAACTTTCCACTGTTTTCCCGCTACTACCAATGTTGTAACCGACCGTTTACTGGTTTTTAAGTCGATCAAAAATAACACATGATAAAACTTAACTTTTCATTTAGTAAATTTATTAATTCTTATTAGCTTGGTATCAATATAATATCATTGCTCTTAATAACAATATTTAATACTTGATGTTATTGTTAATAATAATGCCTTTTATGTCTTGTCTTGTTAATTAACTAAGAATAATAATAATAATTGTCGCATACATAACAAGCGGACATAAAATATTAGCCGGAACGGAATACACAGCCAGATATGACTCAACGGCAAGAGTAGTTCACCAAGCACTAGCCACAATATACAAACTCATAGGTAACACAGATTCCTACTACAAATACACACCAACATCCATACTCGAAAATAAAGATTACAAGCTCTACTGAGACATCAGTATCCATCCAAATAAACAGTCCCCGCCAATAGACCCGATGTTGCTTTTCAATACAGAAAAGGAAAAGTCACCTATCTGATTGACATAGCTCCCCCAATGATATAAACGTCAAAAACGAAATACACAGAAAAAATCTCCAAATACATAGACCTTGCAATAGAAATAAAAAGACTATGGAAACAAGAAAAAGTTATTATTGTCCCCCTCGTTATATCAGCCACAGGCCTTACACCAATAACATTCACACCACACTTAGTACAATTAGGACTCTCAACAAAAAAAATCTTCAAAAGCATGACTCAGCGGCAAAAGTAGTTCACTAAGCACTAGCCACAACATACAAACTCATAGAAAAAACAGATCCCTACTACAAATACACACCAACATCCTTACTTGAAAATAAAGATTATAAGCTCTACTGAGACATCAGTATTCACACAGATAAGATATTCTCCGCCATTAGACCCGATATTACTTTCATTGCAAAAAAGGAAAAGTCACCCAACATAGCTGTCCCCAACGACACAAACATCCAAACGAAATACACAGAAAAAAAACTCCAAATACACAAACCTTGCAACAGAAA
>CM032456.1:96025120-96227853 GCA_019049505.1 Pachyrhynchus sulphureomaculatus
AATATTTTAAGAGATGAAAATTTTAATTCAAAAAACTTTCAACTACTAAACAATATAAAAAATATCAAAATATTACCCTAAATACTGGCATAAATTAAAAAAATATGGATTTTCCTTTGATTTCACACCTCTAGCTACTTAATTCAGAAAGTAGTTAATAGTATTAAATTAATAATGTAAATCTAGGAATAAATGTGATCAACACCGAAGATTTTTCTCGATAGTTATATAACTCAAAAAATCTTTTGTATCGCACTTTAAAATTAAAATCTACTAGCTTTTATTTCTATTAATTATTGTATATACATGGGTTATTATATCACATCGCTACGTTTATTTTTAAAATGCATAGTATATAGAATGTCCTGATATTTGATATTTACAGTATGATTACATAAATAATTTACGATAGAATAAAAATAAATAAAAAGATCAAAATTAGTTTGGTCCAGTTTTAAAATAGCTGCCGTTTAAAGAAAATCATTTTTCAATGCATAACACGAGAAAAATCACAAAGTTATTTTTGCACCAATTTGTAAAAGTATCATAGTGAAACTTTACAATGTATTTTTTTTTGCTTTTAGAGACTGATAATGCTTTATTCTACCTCTAATTTTCCTCAAAAACTGTTTTTAATTAATAGCGGTTCAAAGACAATTTTTTTTGAAAGTTACTCTCATTAGACTCGATATGATATAAGGACAGAAACAATTATTCACGACTGAACATGACTGTTTTAAGAACCTTTTTTTTTTACAGTTCAATATACAAATTTTTGCGAGAAAAAATCGAAAAACCATGTACCGTATTATAACTTTATCCACGCGATTTATTGAAATTATTCATCATGAATCCTGATAACGTTTTCCTCTTTTATATAATGGCCATTTTTGCCTATTTTAGACATTTCAGTCAAATTAACGTCCAGGTACACTTTTCTTATGTTCTTTAACCTGCTGACCTCGAATTTTTATGTATGTTGTTGATATTAGGATATCGTTTCCAAGTTATGGTCAGATTTTAGCCATTTTTTGGTCAGAAATGGCCGTAAATTAAAAATTTAAAGATATTAATCTTACAGCCAATTTATTATATTATATATTTATTAATATTAGTAAGATAAAAAGTTTTAAAACTCTGTTAAGAATCATCCCTCATTGTGCTTATTTTTGACTTGTCTCCTAAGTAGGCCACGAAGTCTCACCTCACTATTAACTATTACAGTATCAGTTCCGTCTTTTAGTACTCGACGAGGCAAATACATGTTCCCTCGGAGAACTATGCCGCGCGAGACTCCCATAATTGTAAGTATAAAGTGAGATCTTACTGCCTTTTAAGTCCACTGAACCTAAGAGGTGTGAGAAGATAAGTCTAAAATATGGTTGTTTCTTTAACGTTACTTTTCTACATGTGGTTGGAAACTGAAGGTTATTTTCATTGTAGTAATTACGCAAAACGGAAAAACTCTCGCTGGGCTCTGTTTAAGAGTGCGAACGAGTAGAAAATATATTCCAGGTTGCCGAAATTAGTCATTTAAACAAAACAGAGCCAAAAAATCTTTGAGGCTGACGGAGGAGCATACGTTTCCAACAAAAATACCAGTAAAGGAATATAAGAAAATAATATTCGCGAAAGTTTGAGAATACCTGTTGTTACATGCGTTCTGTTTTTAGAGACTCGAGGTTTCGGTTACTTATAGCTATTTTTTTATTTGATTTTCAAAAGCCGGATTGTCGCAAATGAACTTCTAACCTGTCAGCTTGGAATGACGAATTTAAAATATATTCACTGGTTGAGATAAAATGAGCACTAAAAGAGATAATGAAGTCCTACGTGGGTTTCAATTAAATTTATCATGTCCTGTATACCCATAGACATATAGATATTAGACCAAACGCGAAGCGCGTGGTCTACTATCCAACATATGAAGGACAGAAGATATAGTGACTGTATCTCTCTCTCTCTCCACAATGAATATGATTCGTCATAATTTTGGAGTCGTTCAACACTTACTACAAAGTAGGTTATAATTTTAATGATAAGAATTGTTTTTGCTATTGTAGGTTAAAATCAATTTTTGTTGATAAAATAAAAGTAATTTAATATTTTTTTTAATAATAAACTTGAGATAATTATTTAACAATAATTTTTTTATTTATAATAATTGTAATTATTATAAATAATAGGAGAAATTCACTATAATTTCTGCCCTTTATATGTTGGAAGCGCTCAGTCTATATCTATAAGTCTATGTGTATACCTAGTCTTATGGACAACACTGTACTAATTTATGACTATTTTTACAAATTGTGCTGAATTTGTATTAAAAACCATTTTTTTTTTTTAAAGACTAGAAATATGAATCCCTGTGAGTATCAATTTGTATATTATAAATTAATATCTACTGATAGAGATATGCTTATGTTTACGATGTGTAATTTTAATAAATAGGGACAATATCAATTCACAATATCACAAAAATTCAGTTGCTTTTTGATTAAGAAACATAATGCTGGAATCTTAAACAACGCCGTATATAAAAAAGTATTTCCTTAAAAAAAATGGGGGCGAAAAGTCCGTTTATAAGATAAAATGTAATACTCTAAAGGTAAAAAACTTACGAAAAATACTTAAAATTACATGTTTACAAAAAACTCAACTTACACTACTAAAAATGCCCCTTGTGTGTTTTCACATTAACACAGCAACAACACTGGTTAGTGAATAAAGGCGAGTTTATCGGTACTCGGGTAACTTTAGATGTAACCTAAAAATTATCATATTCAAAATATTGGCTAAATTAATTAACCAACTATATGTCTATTGCTTATTACTGATATTTTTAAATTCTGTAAACATTAAAAACGTGAATTCAAAGTGTACATAATACCTGATTTTATTTAACGAAAAACTAATAAACCCGCCTTAGATAATTCGATTATTTCTTGAACTCTAGCTAATTACAAATATGTATATGATAAATATATATCCTACTTTAATAACTATAATATAAATAATTTATAAAGTAATCGGTCATTTCTCTGGCATTATAAAAGTAATTTACCGTGATTATTAGGCTGTAATATTGAAGTTACCACCAACAGGGGAACTTCAAATTTTGAATTTGGTCATTCCTAAAGTTACATACAGTTAAAAATACAATATACCAGAAATAAACGGTCCATTTCCAGCAAGAAAAAACTGCTCTTCTTGTGTAACTCCGCTGCGTATTTGGTCGCATCACGACTGGTCAGCGGAGTTAAAGACAACGGAGAGGAAAGAAACAAATTACTATTTGTAGTTTTGTACCATCACGTACTCCATCTATCTCAAACTAAGATCTTCCCTGTTACAAGTGCCAAGACTATGCTGGACGTACTGTGTGCGAGGCATTTTTTAGGGGGACACCAAAACTTAAGGAGTATTTCCATCCTTTGGTTGCTTAAATAGTAGGAAAGAACAGAAATACTCCTAATTTTCTCTTAATCAGCAAGCTGAAAACCCCATCGCACAACATGTGTTTTTATAAAAGTAAAATATTGCTCTGATTCTGAAATAAAGTTTACCTCATAATCATCTTAGGATTACATCGTGTATATTTGGAGCAACTTTCAGACGTTTCGCATACTTTTGCACTAGGATCTTCTAGTATTTTTACTTTTGAATAAAGTAAGAAATGTCTTTAATTGTATTTTATTTCTAAAAATAAACAGGGCGCTGTAGTGTGTCGTTTCTTAGAAGTTCATAGAATAACTTTTCAATAAATTTTTCTTACTTTCCTTTTAAATGACTGTATAAACCAAATTCAACATTTTTAGCTACCCTGCGTGAAGACGAAATCTTCCCATTTTGTTAACTTCTTTTATAACGACCATATTCACAAAGTAAACCTGAGAATTTTATGACAACTTGTTTAATAATTAAGGTTAGGTAATGTTAATATACAAAGTTGGGCTTCATGGTTATAGTCAAACCTTATAGATAACTTAGAATCTAAGATGGAGAGCGTGTATATTTTTCAGTAATATTTATTTTTATTATATCTAACAATTATATCGTAATCATTTAAATAAATATTTAATTAATTTAATCGTTACTATAACCCCTTTTGGAGCACTTAAAACATCGTAATTCTGAATAATTACCCGATGAAATGTAATTTCAAAAGGACTACTCATTACGTCATTCGCAACGTATGCAAACGCGAATTAAAAAAATAAAACACATGACTAGTCAATACTTTGCTTCAGTATAAAGTAGTGTTGAGATAAACTGACTGATTTTAATAATTGAGTCTTCGGTAGTCGAGTGACGTCGATAATTGAATGAATTGATCGCTTGCATCGGTCGTGATATGCATTAAGTACCGAATGATTTTTTACTTGAAATTTAAATTCAAGTAAACGAGAAATCCAATTTTTTTATTTCTTTTATGTCAGTTAATTTTTGACTGTAAAGCGCGTGATTTCGTTGATATTCTATCCATTTTGTATGTAACAAGTAATTTATGGAAACACGCCAGTTGTGTTGTAAAGAACTCTGATATATATATATGTATATATATATATATATATATATATATATATATATATATATATATATATATATATATATATATATATATATATATATATGGGTTTGTTCAATCTGAAACAAAAAACAATAATTAAAAAATCTAACTGACCAATATACATAGTCTCCAATACCTAAACCGAAAAAAAGTCTTTGTTTTGTTAAATTCCATACACCTAGCCTGCCCGGGTTGCCTCTCAGACGCACGACACTCGTTCCTTTTAACAAATCAGTCAAAAATTACGCATCCATTTACCCAACTAAACGTCAAAGTTAAAAAATAACATTTCTCGTAACTCTAAGGTAAACAAATCGGGTATTTTCAACTGACTTGCGGTAAAAAATGGTAACACTACAAAACGGCTGACTGGCTTTTGTACGGTACGACACAAAAGGTTTCGAAAGCAACGTTACATAGTCGAAGGCTTTTGTTAGGTTAAGAATTTAGGACCTCATTTATCAAATTCCATTAGAATAACCTCCACAACAGAAAATAAGTAATATTGTTGTCTTAATTGTAAAAAAAATATAGAGTTCTATTATCACAGCTTTCCAGGACATAAAAAGCCTACTTCTTTCAATTGACTGGTGTCATTTTTTCAAACCCTTTTGTGTCGTACAGTTATACCCTCGAGCAACTAAAATTTAAACGAAAAAACTTCTAATCAGTTTGACCACAAATTTTTTACTAAACTAAATTGGTAATAAAACTAAATATGTCATAAAACATAGGATAAATGAACACTTTCACACTTGGTCTAACAATGCCAAAATTTCCTTATATATCTTCGCCATTAAAAAAATTCTTACTCTGACATGTAATATTTTACATGATATTGTAGTACCAAGAGTAATATTGTAAAATTTGGTCAATAATTTTGGTAAGTTTACGCGTTTTACGGACCTAAATGTAGCCTCATAAAATCGAGAGATCATTTAATTACACTTTAGCAAAAGTATTCACTAACCCATAGAAAGACAATATAAATTATTTGAATACATTATCGTTTTGTCTGGAGAGCTCTGTATATTTTCAACTATTGTAAGTCATAAGTGGTTGTAACAAAAGTCGACATCGTTTTCATCTGTGGAGATAATCAGATTCTTGGTAACTGGAGGAATTAATATAGGTGGTCGTCGGCTTAGTAACCTTCGATATGTAGATGACACCCTATTGCTTGCAACAAGTCGAGAAGAGACTTTAATTGAAAGACTTTAGAATATCAGTGAAGAATACGGTCTATAAATAAATAATAGCAAGACCAAAATTCTGATAGTCGATAAGGAAAACATAACTTTCCAAAAGTACAGCAGATTAATGGATACGAGATGCTTAGCAGCTTCACATACTTAGGAGCTTTGATCAATAATACCGGCAAGTGTGAAGATGGAATACGTCGAAGAATACAAACTCACAAAGCTTTGGAGATCCAGGGATATCAGTCGAAAATAAATCGAGTAGAAACCCTTGTATTCTACATATTCAGGTATGCATCTGAAATCTGCAC
Source organism: Pachyrhynchus sulphureomaculatus (assembly GCA_019049505.1). NCBI lineage: Eukaryota > Metazoa > Arthropoda > Insecta > Coleoptera > Curculionidae > Pachyrhynchus > Pachyrhynchus sulphureomaculatus. The sequence continues at coordinate 96,031,201 of CM032456.1, forward strand.
TATACACATGGCTGATCAATCCCGTATAGACACGTTTGAAATGTGGTACTGGCGAAGGATGCTGAGAATTCCGTGGATTACTAGGCGAACAAATGCTTCAATTCTTAATGAGGTCAAACCAAAACTTTCCACGTGTCTATGCTAGCATCCTAAAGTATTTTGGTCACATTACACATGCTGATAATATGGAGAAACTTGTGGCGCACGGCAAACCAAATGGAAGGAGGCGATGAGGAAGATCACCGAGCCGCTTTTTTTTTATGGGTCTAGCACACGTGCTGCAAGGAAGTCTCTAAAGCGCTCCAGGAGCGGCATGTGTGCGAAAAAAGCGATTCACGTTGTTCTTGAATCGCTGAATGATGATCAAGATGCTGTTGGGTACCAACATGGAGCAAGCTACAAGACAAACAGCTAACAGAAAACGTTGGCTGGCCACTATCAGGAACACTGCCAATAGACTGGATAGCCAGACATGATAACGATATATCTGATAAAACATTTTGACTAGAGGAGAAGGTGGAGGTAATTAGAAGAGGTTTAAACCTCAGCCTAAGAGTTATAAGGAAGGGGGTGTCGATTCGTAGGTACAAGTAAAGCCTTAAAGTGAACATCTGAATCTTGTGGAGATGCAAATATTACATCAAATCCGATTTTGAATTGATTATAAACATTAAAACCCCATTTAATTTACATATTTGGCTTAAATCATTTCAAATATTATAAAATTCAAAGTTAAGGAAAAATCAATTAGAAATTTGATTTAGAGAGTTTTGCATTATTTACAGACAGTGCGGTGTTATGGCTATATTCAGTCAGATCGTCAGTACCCAGTTTTAGTAGAACAGACTGTCAGTTTCGAGCTCTACCAACAGTAGCACTTGAGAGTGGGCGAAGGGAAGGTGATACTGCTGCAGGCTAACGTCCAACAAAAATATACCAATCTTTCCAGACGAAAATCCTTAGGGTTATCAGCTCCCTCTATAATACCACCATATTTTCAGTTTAAGCCAGATGAACAGATCAAAATAAATCTAGATGATTTCTTCTGAATAAATTCGAAGGTCGATAACACAGACTGACAAAATTGGACGAAACTCCCAAACCCTGAGACCAGAGTATACTTTCCCAAAGGTTTTTGGTACGCTGAATCCCAATCCAATCTCAGAATTGCTCCATCACATCAAGTTTTCGAGATATTCTAACCAAAAATGCAAAAATAAGGTTTTTTCCTATATTTGGAATTATATACCGCGAATTAATTTTTCTCCACAAAATTCGTTCCGGCTTCTGAAAGTACTACTCTTCCCCATCAAAATGCATTGAATTTTTCACATAACTTATTTCTTCTCGGAGAAATCATCTTTCTAATAGCTACATTGTTTATTTGTTATCATACATGGTGTCCCATTTTAACGTATCAGGCTTCTTAATTTTTTTATGCCAACTTTTAGTAAAAAAAGTTTCAGACAAAAGTTGAGGGGTTTTGAAGGGGCAATAAAATGATATAATTGTGATGACCTTGGAAGATCATTTTAAAGGTTATTTCAAGGTCTGCTTTGATTTTTTTAAATGGGAACCCATATTTTTTATAACGGCATCATGTTTCTGTAACAAAAATACACAACTTTTGTTCGAAATTTTTTTCTCGATAATACTTCATTCTTCATCATCATACTTCAATACTTCATTGATAAAAGACATTACTCGCTTAATCCCCAAACAAGCATAAAGGCAAATGAACCTAACATAACCTGAGGCGTCGAGCGAAAATTGATAAAAGATCTTAAAAGAATCAATCAAATCAAATCCGAAAAAAATCAAAATTTAACAGAACAGAAGGGTAAACGTAATAAACTCTTAACCAAATGACTCTAAATCAAAATTAATAACAGCAGAAATGTACACATCTCAAGCTCTTAAACAAACGACTCTAATTTGACACAACATAATGGCAAACATCTCAAGCTCTTAACCAAACATAACTAAACGAATCAAAATTTAATACAGCAGAAAAGCACTTTTATACGAAACTTTTTTTCCTACCCGTTATATCGGAACCGCCATTTTGAGTTTCTTAAGGTTAGCGACAAAACGTAACTCGATGGGGTTAAACTGACAACGAATTCGGATTCAGCGTCCCAAAAATCATATATTACACTACTCTCGCCTGGCGGATCAACTTTTTTTGGTATGGTTGTAACGAAAACGCCAAACTAATTAATTTCGACGGACAATTTCTCCGAGAAGAAATAAAATATCTGAAAAATTCATGGATTTGGATTCAGTGTACCAAAAACCTTCGAAAAAGTATAGTCTGGTCTCAGGGTTTGAAAAATGTTGGCCTGTGGTGTTTGTACACCTAATAAAATAGTAATTTTAATAATACTGCTTCTGGCTTCTGTTATTGAGCAAACTACGGACATACAGAATTATTGAAGTTTCAAACATAAAGAAAAACAGAATTCTAAGAAAAAACGACTCCGAATTTTTCATCGGGATTTCCGCCCACATACTTATCAAAAAAATATTACCACTTAACCGAAATAAAATTTTTTATTATTGCTCCTTGTTTATTCTCGACTTTTAATCGAAAGCCAGACATCCAATTATTTTATTTTTATACTCAAATAATTTATATCTTCTTATATACTAAAAGCTAAAAAAATAAATAAAAAAATAAACTTTGTATGTAACAAAGAGGAGATTGGTCTACAAAAACTATTTTGTACATAAAGTCCGGAATAAAATTAAACTAGTCTCCACATCAAACTGACCAGGTAAACATTCAATTACAGGCAAGCAACATTCATAGTGATTCCTTTAAATTTAAATAAGTAGATCGTATGGCTGGTAAGGGTTATTTTTTTTTTAATTATTCGATAATAATGTTGCCCACGATAGCCAAAACGTTATTACAAAGTTCATATATTTTTTAAATATTACTAAAGTCCTCGATGAATGTCAGCGAAATAGTAAAATAATAAATGGACGTTTATAAAGGATTTTAAACAACTAAAGTAACTACAAGGTTATTACCAATTCCAAATAATTTAATTTATTAATAACTTACCGAAAAAGGATTATGTTTGACTTCAGTTCATTAAAGTTGATTAGTTTTGAAAACCTAGTTCCGTAGATGTGAAAACGGAAGTACTTTAAACGTTAGCGTAAGAAAATTCAATTCTGAAGAAACTTTTTTTACGACGTATGCTTTTCTATAAATAGTTATATAACAATGGGTATCAAATTAAGTATCTATAAGATTACTGGATACAGTCGCACAAGAAGTATAGTGTTTACTGTGTGAAAAATATTGTTCATAACTTATGACTCTTGTCTGAAGTTTCGTACAGACCTGTATATTGCGCCGAACGACAAACAGAACAACGAACCGAATACTAAACACAATGAAGAAAGGACAATTATATCGCTGAACTGAACAACGAACGGAACGGGATTGTGCTGGTCCCAGTTTCTTGCAAACAACTATGGAAGTTGCAGCGGTGTATAGTTATATTCATTATTTGTTTCCCAAGAAGATGGTGGCAAACATATACACATAATGAAATGCAGAAAATGTTGGCAGTTTAGTAAGTGAATTAAAGTTTCAAGCTGTTAGTGGATATTACAAAAATTTCACAAGGACATTCTTGTGGATCTGTATTTATTTCTTGGGAAATTTGCCCCCATGCATCTTGTTTTTTCCAATTATTTGGATTGCGGGTGCCTTGCTTGCCATACTCGTGTTGTTGGTACACACTAATGAAAAAAAAGAGCAAACAATATTCCTTTCTCATCATTCCATTACTGCAGTCTCAAGTACGTACTAATAAAGAATAAATAATAACACTAAAACACAGGAATAAACACTGCCTTCTCCGCACGTTCGCCGTGTTGTTTGTGGTCCTTCTTCAAACACATTCGCGCACTTTCACTTTGATGTATACAAAAAAAACCATCAACTGATGGATCGACCGCGGACACGAACGCGAATGGGTAGGATTTGCAAATCTGTTTGCAAACGCGTTCGTGGCCCCGTCCAAACTGGTGTTTAGGTTGCCGTTTTGTTCGTCGTTCGGCACAATGTTCAGGTCTATACGAAGCTTAAGGCTCGTTATTAAACAATCCTATTCATATAAAGCCAGGTCCACATCGACAAAAATTTGCGTTGTGTGTTGAAGGATGCATTCGGAGCAAATATTTTCGAGGTAAATTTAGGATCCAGCTGTGCGCGGGAATCATTCCTGTTTTAATTGGTGTTCTTTTTCTCAATTTTTGGTCCAATCGTCTAGTCCTTTTTATTTTTTTTTTGCTTTTGTTTATTTAAAAGTTTCAAAAGCAGTACATTTTTCTTTACTATTATTTCAGATATTGTTAACATAATCGGACACACTAACGTTTACACACGCGAATATGTGACGTCTGTCCGTGCGTCGAAATTTTGTAAGAGGATTCACATTAAAAAACAAACGCGGCGTAAATTCCTTTGATGTTTGTCAAAAAATCGAAAGCGATTGGATCGTGCGCGCCATATGCGACAAAAAAAATTTGTGTGCGTCCGTACGTCCACATTCACGAAAATTTGTACATCGACACAAAAATTTTCGCCGAACACAGCGCATAATGTAAATTTTTATTGATATAGACCCGTCGTAAGAAGTGCTATATTTTCCATACATTATACAATATACTATTGAAAGCTTCTTTTCTTGAATTTCGTTTATTAATTATTGGTTTCTTTACGTAGATTAATTGATTGTATTTCTGTACTTTTGGGCGTGCAAGCATAACAAAAAGGTGGCTTGGTAACATTGATGCTGCTAACATTATCGTTTTACCCATTATTTACTGATCAAACTAACTTTATTATAACATTAAGAACATTAGCACACGGCACGTTTGCGACACGATTTGTCACTCGTAATAAGTCGGACCAATTCAATACTTACATAACTCATATGCCATCGTGGATACAATGTCAGTACTAAATTGGTCCTATACATCGCGCGTAATAAATGATGTCGCAATAGCACAGTGTGGAAACGCGTATAGAAATGAAAGTATGGCATAATTTCTTGATATACCGTATGACTTATTTAAAGGAATCTCTCATTCACACGATCGTTCACACCGAGAGAAGCGACTACTCGCCACCCCCTATGATCAGAGGACAACGTCGGGCAGACTATGTGGCCACTAGGCACGCGAATCGTTATCGTGCACGATTTTCCGTTCTTTGTAGTAGATCTCTTCGCTCTCTTTGTCGCACATCAGCAACACGACGCCACTGAAAAGAAAGATGGCGACACCCCATCCGACGCCATAGGCCCAGCCGAATTCCCATATCGTTCTGTTACCTAAAGAGGAAAATTAAGGTTTTATAAAACTAAATAATAACGTACTAAGCGGAAGAGAATTACGCATCATTAGAGGTGAACAAAACTGCAGCAAACAATAAGCGGAGATGCTATTTAGATTGTAATGCTACTGGTAATCACCAATCTTGTCCATCCCTACGTATAGAGTAGGTCAAGTAAAAACGTGTCGCGCATAGTTCATTACAAAATGTGTTTATTTAAAAGTTTTTTATATCAATCGACTGTACAGGATTATCCTTAAAATGCTAATGATTCAGTCGTTCGTCCAGTCCCCATCAGCGAGATATTCCGCGTATTCTTGGTGAGAGATTTCCAAATAGCCCGAATTTGCGGTGAGCTGCTTCCTTGTACACTTTTTTTTTAGAAACTTTATGCTTTCCACTGGCTATACGTTTTACTCCGATGTTTGGGGTCGTTATCCTCTTAAAATCCACTCCTCGTTTTTATCGACAAACCATCGGTTAGCAGTCGGTACTAATACTTTCTTGTGTAAATCTGGAGCATTTTTCAGCGTTCAAATTATAAGTAAAAATGAATAGTCTCCCAAAACCTTTTCCCGGAAGACATCCGCAAACATGGATCTTCATAGAGTGTTTTACGGTGCGCTGAACCAATCTGCTAGTGGAAATTGATCAGGCTTGTAGGCTAATAACATAACCCCAAAATGAAGCTTCATCGGAAAAAAATTACATTGCTCCAGTCTCGATCTATATTTTCCTCCCTCCACGTGAGTCGGTTCTCTCCGTGTTTTTCGTTCTTGATTGTACTGCGCCCCTTCGAATTGTTAGCCCGGAGATAAGTGCGAATCATTTTATACTATATATCCAAACCTTTCTGCTTTAGTTTTTGCGCCCTTTGGCGCAAAGTTAATTATCGATTTCGGGAAAACATGTTAATAATCATTTTTTCGTCCTAGTTCACGTTCTGGTAGATCATCAACAGAGCATCGTTTCACCCACTTGCTAACGAATGCCCTCAACTTGCCCATATACTTAGCATTCGCTGTAAGCCGTCTCGCTGTAAGCCGTCTCGAAGCGCGAAGCCTATGTATATGTACTATCAAACTATAAATAAAGTTCCTCAAAGCATTGTTTGCAGGGCTGTCAACAATAACCTCAAAAAAAAAAAGGAATTTCTTTTACCGATTACAAGGCGACACGTTCTTATTTGACCGAGTGTAATATATATATACATATATATATATATATATATATATATATATATATATATATATATATATATATATATATATATATATATATATACATACATACAGTGCTAAATTTAGCTATCTCGGCTAACGATAACTATCTAAGAGCTTATCCAGTTCTTTAGTTCAGACTTACAAGCCACAAAAATTGTAAATAGGGGTTAATTGTGAAGGCTTACACGTCACAATTGCAGATTTATCTGCTAGGCATTGTAACAAGGACTCGTAACTTAATCATTAATTAAAAAATTGGTTGGGTGTCCTTGTCGTTATGTCGTCCTTCAGTTGCCGAACCCCTGTGCAAATCTATAATTTTAACTTAAAATGTTGTCGTAAATTCCTTGCTGAAAACGTTTTACTTTAATTGCTATAAGGTTGACATAAAATTAGTTAAAAACTTAATAGTTTTTTGAAGACTATTGACGACTTTATAAAGAACTATTAGAAAGATTTTTAAGAAGCGAATTTATAAAAACTTTATATTTACGTATGTTTCCTTACAGGTACTTGTAATAGGTGTGAAGTTATTTATGGTATGATTAACCTTTTTAAATGAATCTCTTTTTCTAATCAGAGGGTTAAGCAGACGTCAATAGTTACAAGCCTTTAAAATGGTAGATCAGGTCTGTGGCAAACAGTGTGAGCGGATGGCAAACTCTATGCTGTTTTCTATACAGAATTAAACACTATTTTCGAGTTCTCTATGCACCTGATAGTCAAAGATCGATCATTAACTTCCTTCACGTAAATAAATTTTACAATTTCAAAATAATAAGAAAAGTGATATATACATTAAAGTTAACTCTTATTTATTATGTTGTAACTTCTTACTTTAGGTAAGCGCTTAGCTACTGTCTACCGTCTCATTATAATCTTCTATATGCTTGCTATTTTTTAGATACGTTTTATACAAATAAAATGAGAGAGAAGGAATAGGAAGACAATTTAAATATGTGAAAAAATTATCTCGTCTCATTTTATTAATGTATTTAATAAAATACTCTTACCTAAGTTTAATTCTGCAGCGAAACATACTGGGTAGATGATGAGTGCTATTAAAATTGACGCAACTGAAAAAAAGAGGGAATGATTAGGAAATATCTTTCAGTACAGGAAATAAACTAAATACTGATTTGAAATTTTTATATTAGATGAACTATAGAATGTGAAGCACGGCTAATCAATGAAGACTTAAAATGCTATAAAATAAGATAAAATTTAATGTGAACCTCACCATGTGAAACTCTCGTGTCTTTACCAGGTGTACAAGTATGAAATGCGGATTTTTTTCCTAAAAAAACATGTTAAATTCGGAAGAATGATAAAAAGTGCTTTATTCAAAGTATGCTCCATGGCTTGTTATACATTTTTCCCATCTTTCGTGCAATTTGTGAATACTACGCCAGTAAAAATCTTCCCCTTTTTTCTGCGAACCATTCATCGAGCCATTTTTTCACATCTTCGTACGAACTAAAGCGCTGCTCAGCAAGTGCTGACCCATCGATGCAAACAAGTGGTAATCGGAAGGAGCCAAGTCTGGTGAGTAAGTCGCATGGGGTAAAACTTCCCAGCTGAGTGCTTCCAACGTGTCACGAACTGGTTTTGCCGTATGTGATGGAGCACTGTCATGAAGAAAAATGACTTTGTATTGCCTCTTTCGATATTCTGGACTTTTTTCAAGCAGCGAACGGTTCAAATCGGTCAACTGTTGTTGGTAACGTTTAGTATTAACCGTTTTCCCAGGTTTTAACAGCTCATAATAGACCACGCACCTCTGGTCCCACCAAACACAGAGCATCGTCTTTCTGCCAAAGCGATTCGGTCTTGGAGTCGATGTGGATGGTGCGCCTGGGTCTACCCATGATTCTTTGCGCTTGGGATTCTCAAAATAAATCCACTTTTCATCCCCTGGAACTATACGATGTAAAAACGACTTCCTTTTGTACCGAGCGAGCAAAATGTCACACGTGCTTTTCCATTTGCATGTAGTTCAACTCATGTGGTACCCATCTACCGGTTTCTGAATCTTTCCCATCTCTCGTAGCCGATTGGAAATAGCTTGTTGACTAACGCCCAATTGCTCGGCGAGTTGTTTTTGTGTTTGCGAATCATCTTCGTCCAACAATGCTTGCAATTCTACATATTCGTATTTTTTTGGCGGTTTTCCACGTTCCTGGTCTGCAACATCGAAGTCACCACTTTTGAAACGCCGAAACCATCGTTCACACGTATGTTGCGATGGAGCATGTTCACCATAAGCTTCTCGAAGTAATCGGTATAATTTAACAGCAGTTTTCTTCAAATGAAAACAAAAAATTAATGCTGTCCGCGAATGCTCTTTGTTCGGTATAAATTTCGACATATTGAACACAACACTATGCACACATTTTTCCAATTTATCACTCGTGCGCGTCTGACACTTATTGATGACACAACAAAATGGCGCAGTGTCAAATCTTTATAGCACAAACTGCATTGGTGCACCATCTGTTCCGCATTTCATACTTGTACACCTGGTAATAATGTGATTTTTTAGGACATCTGCGATTTCTGCATTTGGATATCATCACTGGATTTCTAGGAAGTTCATATTCGCTTTTTCTAATGCTGAACGGAGATTTCAACCTTTTTAATCATTACTTTGACGAAATTCCTGTCGTCCGTTTTGGTAGAGCTTTTTTCTTGAGGATCATCGCATGATAGCTTTCGTTGGAGTTTTAATGCCTTTCTGTTCAAGATTTTTTTTTACACTGTCGATGCTCCCGGTCAAAAGGATGTTCTTCAAAGGGCTTTCTGTTTTCAAAGTTAATAGCAGTATCATTACCTGTCGTCATAATTTTTGCCGATGTTTAGAGACTAGAGTGTCTTTTGGGTACTACTTGACGACGACTCGTTGTTGTTTATTTAAAATAGTAGATGAGTATGATCGTAATATGAATAGACAAAATAAAATATTGAATACTAACACTAAAATAATACTTACATGCGAGTCCCATTACTATGACTGCAAACCTATAGTACTTGAACTTTGTGTGGTGATCTTTGGTCCGGAGGCCCAGCCCCGTCAGGACGGTTGCCACTAAGTCAGTCAATAAGGTTATCACGCATAGGGCCGCAGCAGCCTTAATATAAGCTAGAAAAAAAAAACTGGTCAGTTAACATAGAACGGAAGCTCTCATGATAGCTTAGAGTATCGAGATGTGTCAAATTGAAGTAGCTTTTTGATATCTCGCCTTTTATTGCAAGAATCATTTTCAGGAACCTTTATTTTTGTAAACTGTAAACATATTACTAAATTGGTTTTTGGTTTTCTAAATTTTTAATTTTTACCTTTAAATGTAAATGGTTGTGCTGTATGCTAAGTTTCCTCCTAAAAGGTCACATATAAGCGCAACCAAATAGCTCCTTGGGAATATTTTTCTAAAGAAAAATTTGTCCTTGGCTTCAAATTTTAGACAACTATCCACAGACGTTAACAGAAAAAGAAACGTTTTTACATTGTAAGGTCTTCAGAAATCAGTTGTTAAACTTACCAAAAATTAAGTACCTACGAAACAGTTTCGTGCTAGATTCCGAAGTACAAGTTTTCGAAACGTAAGCATCACTTTTTTAATCGACACAAGAGAAAGCCAGAAGAATTATAGTTATGATTTTTTGAATATTAACCTACTAATTCGACCCTATAAAAATTGGTTTTAAACACCGCTGGGAACAGTTAAATTTAAAAGCAATGTTGCCATATTGGAACTAGATGTTTTGTAAAAAACAATCATTACCTTTTAAATAAAGAAAAAAAAAGACACTGTAAAATTCACATCTACTTCAAGTTTTATATTTTCAGACAGAAATCATAAAATTTTAAAAATCATTAATCCAAAGATGAAGTTTTAAAACCTAGAACCACTATAACATATATATATATATATATATATATATATATATATATATATATATATATATATATATATATATATATATATATATATATATATATATATATATATATATATATATATATATATATATATATATATATATATATATATATATATATATATATATATATATATATATATATATATATATATATATATATATATATATATATATATATATATATATATATATATATATATATATATATATATATATATATATATATATATATATATATATGAGGCTGGTTTGAAAAGTCCGTGCAAATATAAAAACTACTTATGTGTTTGGGGTAAACTTTTTTTATTTTTCGACATAGTCTCCTTTTAGGCTTATACACTTCGTCCAACGATGTTCTAGTTTGTTGATCTCTTCCGAATAATAGGATTTGTCCAAATCTGCAAAATATCCATTAGTGTCTGCAATCACCTACTCGTTTAAATAAAATCTTTGTCCCGCCAGCCATTTCTTCAAATTGGGGAACAAATAGTAGTCCGAGGGAGCCAAGTCTGGAGAATAGGGGGGATATGAAACGAGTTGGAATCCTATTTCCATTAATTTTGCGACCACAACTGCCAATACCGATTCCAACATTTCATCAGCTACCACATATCTCTGATGACGAATATTTTCCCTCTGATCGCTCTTCTGATGCTAATGAAACTAACAGTGACTATGAGGGGACGTCATCAGTTCCTCAACGCTTCAATCAAAATGAATTAAATAATCTCACCAGGGATCTCAATTTATCGAAAAAAAGCTTCTGAAGTACTGGCTTCTAGGTTGAACGACAAAAACTTACTGGAACAAGGAACCAAAATTACCTTTTACCGTACAAGAGAAAAAGATCTGCTACCATTCTTTTCTCAAGAAGACAATCTTGTATTTTGTCACGAAATTAGGGGACTCATGAAAGAAATGGGACTTTCTGAATATATTCCAGATGATTGGCGCCTATTTATTGACAGTTCAAAGTGAAGTTTAAAATGTGTCCTTCTACATAATGGGAATAAATATGGTTCAATACCACTAGCTCACTCAACAAAACTGAAAGAAGAATATAATACCATAGCTTTGGTCTTGCAGAAGATAAAGTATTACGAACATCAATGGATGATTTGTGTAGACTTAAAAATGGTAAACTTTCTTCTTGGGCAGCAAAGTGGTTACACGAAATATCCGTGTTTCTTGTGCCTCTGGGATAGTAGGGACAAAACACACCACTGGGTTAGAAAAGATTGGCCTCAGAGAGAAAACATGGACGTTGGGGAAAAGAATGTCATTAACGACGCTTTGGTTGAAAGAGAAAAAATCAACTTCCTCCGTTACATATAAAGTTGGGCTTAATGAAGCAATTTGTAAAGGCTCTTGATAAGAATGGGTCTTGTTTTGCATATATAGGGGTAAAAATGCATCAGTTGAGCACAGAAAAATTCAAAGCAGGGATATTTGACGGCCCACAAATAAGACAATTAATTAAGGATCCTGCCTTCATAATTCAATGAATCAAGTTGAACGAAAAGCTTGGACATCATTTGTTGCAGTTGTAGAAAATTTTCTAGGCAAACATAAAGCTCAAAACTATGTTGAAATGGTTAACAAGATGCTTAATAGTTTCAAATCCTTAGGGTGCAATATGAGTATTAAAATACACTATTTACACAGCCACTTAGACCGTTTTCCAGAAAATTTAGGAGACATGAGTGAGGAACAAGGTGAAAGATTTCACCAAGATATTAAAGTTATGGAGGACCGCTACCAAGGAAGATGAGACATGCACATGATGACAGATTACTGCTGGAGTTTAAAAAGGGACTGTTTAAAAAAACATTCAAGAATGTCGCGGAAAAGAAGCTTTCCAAGTGTTGAGTGACTATTTCATTTCTTCAATGTTTTTTTTTTTGTTTGTAAGTACGACATAATGTATTTTGTATAACTAAAATAAAAATTTCGTATCTACTTTTGTTTACTACACTTACGGATTTGAGTTACAACTTATATTTCTCTAAAATTGTATATCTTAAAAATTTGAGCTCCTAGGTACAAATGAATACGTTATTTGAATTCAGGACATCAAATTGATATAGAATCAGCTCAAAAAACCTCGACACCAAAACAGCTGTTCCCCTGTGTTATAGGTGCCTACTTTTTAACAAATTAAATCATTTAAAAATCAAGTTGAAAAACAATTGCCGAAATGTCAAAAACCTGCGAAAAATTCAAAATTGTAGTAGACCGTTGAAATTTGACAAAAAAATCTAGAATCACAAAATAAACCATTTTGTCTAATAACTTTTTTTAAAATTTGGTCAAATTATACGTCTTTTTTTTTAAATTTTTTACGAAAATGTCTTTTTTGACAGGTGACGTCATGCATAAAAGTGACTTACTATACTTTATTTCTGATATTATTTGAAGCACAAATGGATGCCATAACCAGATCTGGGCTAAAGTGATTATTTACAAAAAAAAAAATCCCATATGATACGGACTTAAATTGTCACACTGTAAGATTATGTATATATATATATATATATATATATATATATATATATATATATATATATATATATATATATATATATATATATATATATATATATATATATATATATATATATATATATATATATATATATATATATATATATATATACATATATATTTTTTACATATATACATATATATATATATATATATATATATATATATATATATATATATATATATATATATATATATATATATATATATTATACATATATACGAGGTTTGAAAAGTCCGTGCAAAGTCCGAGAGATGGCACCACCGGCGCGTATCGAGGTCATGTTAGTAGCATCTCTTGAATGAACGCACCTCAAGTTTCAGCCATATTGGTCTATTTCTTTGTGTTTGGCATTCGTGTGAATCAAGGAAGTCGAGTGATTTTCAAGAAATGGACGAAAAAGAATTTCGTGTGGTGATTAAACATTACTTTATGAAAGGCAAAACGCCTCAGGAGACTAAAGAAAAGCTTGATACACATTATGGTGACTCTGCACCTTCGATTAGAACAGTTTATAAGTGGTTTCAAAATTTTCGGACTGGCCATATGGGCACAAGTGACCAAACAACAATCTAAACAATGGGTTACCAAGGGGGAATCTGCACCAAAAAAAACATGGCGAAGACCGTTCCTTCGGCCGGAAAGGTTATGGCGTCTTTTGGGATTCGCGACTATCTGGAAAAGGGTAAAACTATTACAGGTGAATATTATTCATCGTTATTGGACCGTTTGAAAACCGAGCTGCAAGAAAAACGCCCGCGATTGGCCCACAAGAAAGTCCTTTTCCATCACGACAACGCACCAGCACACACCTCAGCTGTTATGGTCGCAAAATTAATGGAAATAGGATTCCAACTCGTTTCACATCCCCCCTATTCTCCAGACTTGGCTCCCTCGGACTACTCTTTGTTCCCCAATTTGAAGAAATGGCTGGCGGGACAAAGATTTTATTCAAACGAGGAGGTGATTGCAGATACTAATGGATATTTTGCAGACTTGGACAAATCCTATTATTCGGAAGGGATCAACAAACTAGAACATCGTTGGACGAAGTGTATAAGCCTAAAAGGAGACTATGTCGAAAAATAAAAAAGGTTTACCCCAAACACATAAGTAGTTTTTATTTTTGCACGGACTTTTCAAACCAGCCTCGTATATATATATATATATATATATATATATATATATATATATATATATATATATATATATATATATATATATATTTACATATATATATATATATATATATATATATATATATATACATATACATATACATATATATATATATATATATATATATATATATATATATATATATATATATATATATATATATATATATATATATGTAAATATAATTTTTATGTATTATTCATTTAAGTGTTTTATGGTCAGGCTTTTCCTTATATTTTCTTAAAATTGATTTAGTAGGATCGAAAAAATCGTATTGCAATCGAGGGACGATGAAGACGCTGAAAGCAAAGTAGTAGATAACGGGCGGTCTGGCACTAATGTCCTTTATTATTCAATGTTGCAAATACTGCAGATCACGCGGGCAAGCCGCCAGTACATGTTAGCATATTATAATTTAAAACATAATTTTGCCTCCAAACCATGAATTGAAATATTGCTGATGAAATAATTTTCAATATTACCGATATTACATATGTTGTAGGGCCATGTTTCAGAATACATACATATTCTATTAGTTGTTAACATCGAAACAAATCCTTTATGAAATATATAAATTTTACATTTATATTAATATTTAAATGTTATTAGTTCATCAATGGAAGTGTAGTTACATCATTACGAAAAATTTTTATTATTTTTTCAATATTCAATTATTAAATTATGCTTTTTAAAAATCCATCTAGTCAAATAGCTGAAAAACCTGGATTTTTGGCCTACCAAAAACATAAGATATAATATTAGTTACAGTAAGTCAAATAAGAATGTGTCGCCTTAAAACTTGTAGTCGGCAAAATACATTCCTTTTTTTTTCTTGAGGTTATTGTTGGCATCCCTGTAAATGCCTACAGCGGCTGCTACCTGATTTGTCGGTGCGATATCGTTTTCCTCGGTGTGCGCGGTACCGATTCGGTAACGAAAACATGTCGAATGCCTATATTTCAATGAAACCAATCTGAATTGCTCCACGCCTGTGCATCCCGCGCAAGTCAGGCATACCGAGAAAAACGATACCGCACCGAAAAATCAGGAAGCGGCCTAAGGAGATGTTGATGATCTACCAGAACTTGGTTTGGTCGGACAAGGAAAAAGAAAAAATGATTATTAACATGTTTTCATGAAATCCTCAATGACCTTTGCGCCAACGGATGCAAAAACTAAAGGTCTGGATAGATCGTATAGAACGATTCGCACTCATCTCCAAGCAATCAACCACTGTCGAGCGTGTGGGCAGAGAAAAACATAGATCGAGACTGGAGGATTGTAATCTTTTCCGATGAAGCGTCATTTTGGGGTTATGTTATCACCCCACGAACCTGGTCAATTTCCGCTAACCGATTGGTGCAACGCACCGTGAAGGGATGTGGGTGTTTGGGAATGTCTTTCGGAAAAAGGTTTTGGGAGACTCTTCATCTTTACCTACAACTTGCACGCTGACAAAATGCTCCAAATTTACAAGGAGGCATTAGTACCAACTACCAAACGATGGTTAGTCAATAAAATGAGGAGTGGATTCTTCAAGAGGACAATGACCTTAAACATCGGAGTAAAACGTGTAGCCAGTAGAAAGGGGGATCCGGTACCGTCACATTAGATTGGCCATCCCAGTCGCTCGACGTAAACCTAATCGAGAACGTGTGATCATACATCAAGCCGAAGTTTCATAGTAAAAAGGTGTACACAGTGCAGCAGCTGTCACGGCAAATTTGGGCAATTTGGAAATCCTTGCTCCAAGAATACACAGAAAATCTGGTCGAAAGTATGTCCCGAAGATGTCAGACGTTCATCGACGCTGATGGGGACTGGGCCAACTACTGAATCATTAACATTTTAATCGCGGTCCTTTACTCTCGAATGATGTAAAAAACTTTTAAATAAATACATTATTTAATGAACAATGTGCGAGACGTTCTTACTTGACCGACTGTTTTTTTTTATATATGGGACTAGCACACGTGCTGCAGGGAAGTCCCCAAACACTCCAGGAGTGGCATGTGTGCGGAAAAAGCGATTCACGTTGTCCTTGAATCGCTGTAAAATGTACTCGGTGGGAAACACAGCCCTGGGCAAATTATTCCAAAGGGATGATGTTCTCCATATAAAAGACTGCTTGAAAAGCGTTGTACGCGGAATAACAAGCTGAACCTTATACGGATGTGAAGTGTTAGCAGGACGTGTATTTCTAACATGCACCGCTCTGGGAGGAATTAAGCGGGCTACATTCTTCGAACACTTTCCAAGAAAATACTTGTAGAACAGACTCAGGTCGCCAACCGTTCTTCGATCTTCTAGCGAATCAAGGCCGCCAGTCAGTTCCGGGTCTCCAATCAGACGAACAGCTCTTCTCTGAGCAGAATTCAACAAATGCTGTGTATGTTTGGGAGCGAAGCCCCAAACATGGGAGCAGTATCTCATAGTTGGTCGAATTTGAGCTTTGTAAAGAATTAACAGTTGTTGTGGCGTGTAAAGCTTTTTGGTTCCAAATAATATTCTCAACTTTTGAGAAGCTCTCCTTGCTATGCCTGCAACAAGTTCATGCTAGGACATATTTGCTCCCAAATTAACGCCCAACAAATTGAGTGACGATGCTAGGGGAATGGAGTGCCCCGACATAACTATGTCGGGTTCAGCGACGTTAACTTTTTTAGAAAAAACTGCAGCCTGGGTTTCTGTAGCGTTAAATTCCATTAGGTTACTGTCACCCCAAGATATAAATTCTTCCATGTCTTTGTTAAGTTGAACGACCTCCTGTTGTCTGCGGATATTCGCCTGAGTAGTCGATGTCCCAGCGTTCAAAGTGAATGAAGAGATAAGCTTACTGTCATCTGCAAAGCTGTAGATTGGATTCCTGGTATTTTCCAGCAGATCGTTAATGTAAATAAGAAAGAGAGTAGGAGACAGTATGGAGCCCTGGGGCACACCGGCGTTGATAGTGAAGGTGTTAGAAAGAAATCCGTCGACCGCCACTCGTAAAGAACGCTCTCTGAGGAAACAGGAGAGCCACAAACAGAACTTTTCAGACATACCACAAGAGCGTAGCTTAGCCAACAGTCCATCGTGTCAAACACGGTCGACTGCCTTGGATATGTCAAGAGCAACCGCTCGAGATTCTCCAAAGTGTTCAATTGCGTTGCTCCAAACATGTGTTACATAAGTCAGAAGATCTCCTGTTGATCTATGTTTACGAAAGCCATATTGGTAATCGCTAATAATGTCGAATCGTTCAAATATTTTTAAAAAATGTTGATTGATATCCTTTTCCATGACTTTCGATATTATTGAAAGCAGTGCGACTAGTCGGTAGTTATTTGACAAGGACTTCTTGCCATTTTTAGGTATCGGCTGAACTGTGGCACATTTCCAGCAGGAAGGAAGTATTCCCTTTCTGTAGGATAGGTTGAAAAGTCTACAGAAAACTGGTGTTAGTTGAAAAGTCTACAGAAAACTGGTGTTAGTTCCCCACGACATATACAAACCAATCTCTCTAATCCACCCCTCCCCCAAACTTTCACCTTTTTTATGACTTAATATAGATACAGTTGTCAAGTAAGAACGTGACTGCTCGTATTCTTAAAAAAAAATATTTTTCGAGAACATTTTTTGCCTGCAATGTATTTGGTGTGCCAACAACAGCGCAATTACCTTAGTAAGTTGTCCAATCGGCTCCTACATCAATAATCGCCTGGCATCTTCGAGGTATGCTGTCGAGATTTTCTGCATACTACGGTAATGATCTCCAAATTTTTCAAATCTCGCGAGACAACTGAGTCAAAGTCCTCAGAGTCTTTTCCCTCTTTACAAGGGACCAAATGCTTTCAATAGGGTTGGCATCCGGCGATTATGAGGGCCACTCTAGTATCTTTTCGAGTCGTTTTGCGACGTGGTTTTCGCCCGCCGCAAAGGTTTCTTCAACGTGCTTCGGAATTTGACATCATGAGTATGAAGATGTTGTCGATTGGTCTCATGGGACACTCTCAAACCCAATTTTTTTTATTTTGCCACGCCTTGATGCAGCGTCACTTTCCGGTCCCGTGAAAATAAAGACACGATTCGCTTTTCGACTTTCGAAGTGACTTTGCCAACCGAGTAACTTTTTGGCAAATCGTTGACATTTTTCGTCTCGTTAAAATGATTTACCCATTTCTTCACAAACGAAACCGACTTTTTAATATATTTAGCAGCCGCGGAATGTGTCATTTTAGGGCCCCTTTGGATGAGAACAAAGAAAGACTGCCTCGAACCGACGCGCAAACAAGTGACAAGATTTCGACAAAAGTTCGGAATCGACTGAAACTTTTACTAAAATGTGTCGTAGATAAGTTCCCTCTACCGATTTTTTGTTAAATCGCTGAA
Organism: Pachyrhynchus sulphureomaculatus; assembly: GCA_019049505.1. NCBI lineage: Eukaryota > Metazoa > Arthropoda > Insecta > Coleoptera > Curculionidae > Pachyrhynchus > Pachyrhynchus sulphureomaculatus. Next base: position 96,049,820 of record CM032456.1, read on the forward strand.
TCCATCTACCAAAAATGAATTATCACGGACACGTTCTTACTTGACAGACTGTAATTATGCTTAAAATTTGTTCATTATAGCAACAAGTATCGATCTCTACCACTTTAACACTCCTCCTTTAAGCGATATAGGTCAAAAACTATTGTTTCTTTCCTACTAGTAGATAAACCGACAGAAATTGGTGTTCGAGGGAGCTTAAAACGTTAAAAAGTGCAAAAATCTCGAAACGTATTTTTCATTTCCCGAACAAGTAATTTATATTAAGTACATTTTTACACTTTTTCTAATTCCTGCAAATTCAGGATGATATTCACAGGTTATGAAGCTTTAGTTGTAAATAAATGTTTGAAAAAATTAGATGGTACGCTACTGTTTCTCTAATTCCCCAACAACTAAATATAATACTAGTTTATAATTGTAAAAACATAGAGCCTATTCGCTCTTGTTATTAGTGAGTTAAAGTTTTGACATTAAAAGTTAAGTAACAGCGAGTTTAAATAGAGCCCGAGGGCGGAATTGCTCTTTCCAAATACAAAATTAAATTCCACTCTCTTGTGAAATTTAGTTGTTTTTAGACTTTTGCGAGTTGCCCGACAAAAAGTAACTTTATGTAAATGAAGTTAGATTAGTTTTATTGGACTAATTCCATTTGTAGATGTAGGAGCATTATACATAAACAACAGGGATAATTTTTTAATTATTTTTTTCAAGATCTTAAAATGCTCTTGTTTTTACTCTTCTTTTTATGACGCCGTCTCCTCGTGAATGTTGGCGTTCCACATAGCTAAACGAACTTTAGAAACTGCTGCTCGAAAAATATCACTCGAAACAGATCCAAACCACCTTCAGCTAAGAATTTTTCTGTCTTCCTTTCGTTTGCCCTTTATTTTGCCTCCAATAATTAGATGTAGCAAATCGTACTTTGGGTCCCTCATTATATGTTCGAAGTATTGAGTTTTTTCTTATTTTTATGGTTGTTACTAATTCCTTCATTTTGTTCATTCCTTCCAGTACTTCTGTGTTTTTTATTTTCTGTACCCAGGAGATGAAAATAAAGCGTCTATAAATCTACAAGATTCCAGTCGTTTCTCTGAGCCAGGGTCAAAGGTTTAGCACTCACATCCATACAGTAGCACGGAGAAAACATACGTTCTCATCATTCCCATTCGGAGTTCGAGACTGAGACTTGTGCGATAGAAAAATTATTCATATTCATGTACAGCCTTGGCCAAAAGTATTAGGCACCCCTAATAAACACGTGAAACTCATAAAATATTGAAAAAAAAAAGACTAATTGTTTTAACAATACTATAGGCGGCGATGTCAAAAGCTAACTTAAACAATAGACAATCTCTTTTACAGGTCCATAAAACACCTGGCCCACAAAATTGCGATTGCGAGGTTTTTTAAAAAATATTTTTAATGTTTTATCAGTGTCTTTTTACTACTTGTAGTGTCAAGAAGCTTCCGTGCGTGTTTTATTTGTGAACTGGACATTCTTATATTTGAGAAATGCCAAGAAAAGTGCGCTTGGTATCGAAAAACGAATTAAAATTCAAACCCTACATGAACAAGGCAAGTCCCAAGTAGAAACAGCCAAGTTAGTGAAATGTTCTCGGTACGCAGTGCAATGTGCTATTAAAAAGTTGTGGAGACTGGCTTCCCATGCCAACAAAATGAGAACGGGCAGAAAACGTAAGACTAATGAGCGACAGGACAGAAAACACAGCCGCGAGTTTATTAAAAATCGAATAAAAAACATCATCTGAACTCGCTGCAACTCTGTCGGAAGAGATTGGGATGCCGATTAGTTCTCGAACGGCAAGGAGAAGACTGACAGAAGCTGGATTAAGAGGATGCAAAGCTAGAAAGAAGCCTTGGTTTTCAGAGACCAATAGGAGGAAACGCTTAGAGTGGGGTCTGAAGCATCAACATTTTAGCGAAGAGGATTGGTCTAATGTTGTATGATCCGACGAATCCAACTTTGAAGTAAGTTTTTATATGATTTATTTTAACAAATAACTACATACAGTTACTCTTGATTTAATCCGTTTTAGTCAAAATAATAACTATTTTTTCTATTCTTACAGCTATTCGGAACGTCAGGTGTGACATTCGTGAGGCGGCGTGTCGGCGAGGAATACTATCCAGATTGCGTGGTACCTACTGGAAAACACGAAGGAGGCAGCATTATGATCTGGGGTTGCATGGCTGCTAAAGGTGTCGGAGAAATGTTCGTTTGTGAAGGCCGCATGAACAGCCAAAAGTACATAAATGTACTAGAAACTGCACTGATTCCTTCACTAACGCGCATTTTTGGCGACACTAATTTGGACCACATCAAATTCCTTGTCATAAATCAGCGGCTACGATGCGCTAGTTTAGAGACAATAACATTGTCTTGTTGGATTGGCCGGCGCAGTCTCCAGATCTAAACCCTATCGAGTATCTTTGGGGTATTCTGAAGCGCAAGATACGGGAGCATGGCATAACATCAAAAGCAGCGCTAAAAATCGCTTTGATGGATGAGTGGGATGCCATAAGTAAAACTGAATATACTAGGCTTGTACGCAGCATGCTCCAAAGAATTGCTGCTGTAATTAAAGCTAAGGGCGGACACACCAAATATTAATTTATTTCATAATTTTATCTCAATATACGATTTTACAAAACATACGAATTTAATTTTTTACCCTGAAACCCAAGAAATGAAGTAAATTGTAGGGTGTCTAATACTTTTGACCAAGGTTGTATGTTACTCGGGCCTGTTAAATTCGGCAATATATTTCCCTTCTTGGGTCTCACTTGTCATTTATATTGGTTCCCAAATATCTAAATGTGGAGACCTGTTCGATGGTGTTACCTCTGGTGGTAGATTTTTCTTTGTTATTACCATCCACTTGGTTTTTCTTATATTTATTGTTAATCCAAATCTTTCGTTGGCTGTTACGACTCGATTGATCAGTTGCTGGAGATCTTTGATATTAACTGCAAATAGAATAGTATCATCAGCATACCGTATGTTGTTCAGAATACGCTCATTAACTGTTATTCCTTCAATGGATTCGTAAGTGGCCTCATTAAACACAGCATCAGAATAAAGACTGAACAAAAGTGGAGAGAGAATGCATCCCTGTCTTACACCTTGCGTTATTTTTATGCTTTCGGATTTTTCCAGCCCAATTTTAACTTCCATTTAATAATATTTAGATCTCTTTTGTCTACATTTGTTGTTTCTAAATTTTATTAATTTCTCGTGCATCACACAGTCGAAAGCTTTATTGTAATCTATAAACCATGCATATACAACTACATTCATATCTTTACAACGCTGGACCATTATATTTAATGAGAATAAAGCTTCTCGTGTACCCACGCCTTTTCGGAATCAGAATTGTGTTTCACATTTTCTATATATTCTGGTATGGATGATTCATAGGAATATCTTGAGAACGTGAGACATTAAACTTATTAAATGATAATCGTCACATTTCATTGATTTTGACTTTTTAGGAATTAGGATGAAAGTCGACTTTAGCCAGTCAAGAGGGATTTGTCCAGTTTCATAGATCTCCACACACATGCTAAAAAATTTAAATTTTTCGAGTCAGTTTTCTCTTTCGTTATGCAGGAGCACTAGTCATCATCATATTTCGAATTTGCCTTTGATGAAAAATATCTACCAGTTGAAATATCTTAAATAATTTTAATATGCAGTCGTTTATATATTGGATTTTTAATTTATTTATAGTAATTTACTTATAAGGTTTATGATGATGACCTGCAGGTTCAGTTTTTAATTTCTTCTTCTTTCTTTCAGTATTGCCTTAACTTACCACATATATTTTTAAATACTGTTATGTTCCTTCATAAACTGCAAATTAGTCATTAATCAGTATATGGCTAAAAGAGTTATTCAGAGTTGAGAAAAATCCTGTCACTTATACGTCAAGAAACCATAAGAAAACATAGTTCCCTGTAAATACGTCAATTATGAAATATATGTCCTTAAATCCGGAAAAAGATTTTATTTACTGAAAAAAATATATATTGTTCCTTTTCGTCCTCTTCCTATTATTTACAAGATACTACATGAGGTATAAAGTCCCGAGATTTTTGAAGAAAAAACAAATTTTTGCCAAAAATGGATTCTATTTTTTAACACTTTCCTTCAAAAGCGATATACTTATTTCAGCGATCTTCCAACATTTAGATATCTCTCATATAGCACGATTGGTCGAACTGTCTAAAATAAGCCGCAGTTTCCCATTTTACTTCTTCTTTTTGGCCAAACTTCTTTTCCTGGAGCCACCTTTTCAAATTTGGAACGAGGTAATAATCGTTGGGAACCAGATGTGGTGAATACGGCGGATGAGGAAGCAATTCATATTCATAGTTATGTGCGTATTTTTTTGAAGACGTTGGGAATAAAATTTCTGCTGGAACAGTGAAAAGAAGGCTTTAAAATGCTGGACTTAAAAGCTGTAAAGCTCTTGGCATAGACACAGCAACATAAATCTTTGAACAAAGAGGACTGGTCGAAGATCGTGTGGTCGGACGAGTCTAGCGTTGAGGTATGTATTGTGACAATGAAGTGATTTCGAGAGACTAGGGTGGAGCTTTTAGATTGGCCCTCACAGTTACCAGATCTCAACCCCATAGAACATGTGTGGGTCTATATATATATATATATATATATATATATATATATATATATATATATATATATATATATATATATATATATGTTACAATAGAGGTTTTCACGGATAGTGAAATGTAATTCATTAAAATTTTGGGTTTCAATCCGTTCGTCTAACAATGAGTTTCACGACGTTTCGCCAAAATCTCATTTGGCATTTTCAAGTGCTCTTGCTGCTGCTGCTACTTGATACTGTGATCTTGCTGCTGCTGCCACTCGAAACTAACTCTGAGTTAGATCACAAACGTGGCAGCAAATTCATTGTTAGACGCTAAATGGATTAAAACCTGGAAATTCATATATTATACGAATATTATATATATATATATATATATATATATATATATATATATATATATATAAATATATATACTTTAATTCATGGAATTTTTGCCATCGTAACCACTGACTTGTGACACGGTGCATTATCTTGATGAAAAAGCACTTTTTATTATTATATATATATATATATATATATATATATATATATATATATATATATATATATATATATATGGGGGCATATGTACACAAAGGGCGTTTTTTTATGGAAAAAAATAGAATACTATTTTTATCGAGGGGAGGTGTCAATCGAAAAAGAGTTGGACTCACTCGATTTGAAAATCGATGATCGGACCCCATGAAATAAGGCCTCATTCCTAAGAGGTGTATTTTCCACATTCATATCGGCGGGGGGACATATATCCTCTTCTCCCCTCCCCGGCTACGCCACAGATAGTCCGCAAAGTACGTTGTATGGTTTTCAATCTTGGTTGGGAATTAACCGTGACCAAGAAGTTATGGGGAGGTAAGTATGGTAAATGCCTCCTCTCCTCTATAGGTCTAGAAAAAGCACTCAATCTAACTCTAATTAAAAAAATTCCTCTAATCCTCTTCACCCTATTATAGGCTATATTATTTTTGTTAAAAAGAAGAACCAGACCTTGGTCCAATTTCACCATAGATTTTATGAAGTTGTGAGGAGCTGGTGCTTTATTTTGATGAAACAACACTTTTTTTCTTTGCAAAATGCGGTCTTTTTTTCTTAATTTCACCATTCAAAAGGTCCAATCAACCAACTAAATAGTCTCCGATGATTGTTCGCCCCTTCTCAAGTTGGTCAATCAGTATTATCCCATGCGTATCTTGAAAAATACTTGCCGAAACCTTTCCAGCTGATGTTTGTGTTTTTGGACGCTTCGGTCGGCTTTCATGTGGTTCCAGTCATTCTGCGAACTGCTTGTTGGACTCGTGTAGTGGTGGGTCCATAGTTCGTCCATTATGTTACGAATCGACGCAAAAACTCTTTTAGATAACGCCGAAACAATGCCAACCAGCGTTCTGAATCTTCGACACGTTGCTGTTTTTGTTCAATCGTGAGAGTGCGCGGCATCCATTGCGCACATAGCTTTTTTATATGCACATATTCATGTAAAATATGCTTCACGGATTCTGTTGATAACTTCATGATCTCTCTCACTTTGCGGTCATTCAGAACAATATGATGGATTTTTTTTGTGTTTTTTACAGAGACGGTCTCATTTTGACGTCCGGAACGTGGTGAACCATTGGTGCTTGTACGACCGCATTTAAGTTCACTAAACCCATCGACTTATAGTTGCTTTCGAAGGAGAAGATGTGCCATAAAACTTCTCAAGCCATGCTTGGGTTCTGATTGTTTTTTTCCCATCAACAAAAAAGAATAATATGGTTTTCTTTGTTTATGCTGCCATTTCTCGAAAAGTTTTGGGACTTTTCATCCCACGTAATAATGCAATTCTTTCAATTTAAGTCATCTCGTAAATTAATTCGGATAAACAGCTGTCCGTGTCTAAAAAAAGTATTTACCACTTCTTTAATTGCTATATGCGTAAATACCTATACATGCAACGATATGACTTCATTGAAAATATTCAAGCGATAGCGATTACGATACCAAAAATTTGAATTTGAAATGCGCCTGAGAATAAAATACACTGTTAAAAATCGATAAGTGTTTAAATATTTGATTAACGAAGTTAAGACTCTGAACAGACAGCTGGCTGTAATTTTGCCACCAGTTCTACCTTGTAGTGGGCTGAAAAGTTTTTGGTCTGACACATAGATGTCGCTCTTTTCAAAAAATCCATATGATTTTTAGAAAGTACCAACCTTTAAACGATACGTGTCAAAATTTCATGACATTTCGACGTTTAGTTTACAAGTTACAGTGGTTTTAGTGACGCTACTTTTGATATTTTCAAAACAATTGAAAAAATAGAATTTCGTGTGTTCAATAAACACCGTGTTTTGATGGGAAAAAATACCGTTCAAGCAAAGCAATGGCTTGATAAGTGTTACAGGGAGTCTGCCTCTGGAAAATCACTCATCATTTACATCTATTCGACAACTCCAATCTGCACCGCCGACTGAAGAGGACCAAACCCCTCGACTTGATATAGTGAGTGATGTGAAGTGAAACAAAAAGTGGAGCATGGTGCAGTGAAACAAGGAGCAGATCATAGTGTAGTGAAACAAAAAGCAGAGTATAATGTAGTGCAAGATCCTATATGGAAGTGCAACGAAAACTTCTCGTCATTAATGGATGGACAGCAGTAGGTTAAATTTCAGTTTGTAAGAATTTTGAGAGGCAAATTGATGGTTGTTCATACTTGAACAGTTTCAACGACAAATGAGAGAAAAAAAAATACTGGTGTGCTGACTTTAAAAGCAGTCGTACAGATACAAATGATGCTGAACGCTCTGGACGCCCAAATGAGGTGGTTACATCGGAAAACATCAAAAAAATCCACAAAATTGTTTTGGATGACCGTAAAGTGAAATTGCGTGAGACAGCCGACACCCTACAGATATCAAAAGAACGTGTTGGTCATATTTTGCATAAACATTTGGGCATGAGAAAGCTGTGTTCGAAATGGGTACCACGTTTACTCACAGTAGACCAAAAACAACGTGTTGATGATTCTGAGCGCTGTTTAGACTTGTTTAAGCGCAATAAAAAGGATACTTTCATGCAATATGTGACAATGGATGACACATGGATCCACCATTATACAACGGAATCAAATCGTCAGTTAGCTGAGTGGACAGTAGCCGGTGAAAGCCGCCCGAAGCGGCCAAAGTCGATTGGGAAGGTGGTGTTGGACTCTGCATTTTTGGATGCGCATGGAATAATTTTCATCGATTATGCTGAGAAGGGAAAAACCATCAATAGCAAATATTATATAAAAGTATTGGTGAGTTTGAAGATAGAAATCACAAAGAAATGGCCCCAAACGAACAAGAAAAAAGTGCTCTTTCATTAAGACAATACACCGTGTCACAAGTCAATAGTTACGATGACAAAATTGCATGAATTGAAGTTCGAATTGTTTCCTCATCCACCGTATTCTCCAGATTTGGCCCCCAGCGACTATTATCTATTCGCAGACTTTAAAAAAAATGCTCGCGGGAAAGAGATTTGGTCCAACGAAGAAGTTATCGCTGAAACTAGGCAGCTAACACCCGATAATAAGTATCCTTAGCCGTCCTGTTTGAAATATATTTAAAGTCAAGCCAATTTCTTTAGAGTTCCGGCTTTATTTTTTAATCAGTTGGACACACTTAGTAGGGCGTCATTTATGCTGTCTGATTCCTGCACACAAAAGGCACGATTTGTCTTAGTAAAACGCCTAAGAGGCACAAAATTTCGAGTTGCTGAGGTTACGTTTAGTGTCTTTACACTGCCACTCCTACCCAGTGCATCCGTACAATAAGCCAAACAAATTTGAATGGAACACCCTATATAAAGAGACATTTGACATTTTAAAAATGTAGCAATTTTATCTTGACGCTAATCCAGATACATGCTCTTACCTGCATTTTTTAAAATTGCGTTCCTAATTGTCAAATTTTGCATTTTTCCTGACATTAAATATTTGATATATATAAACCTTAATGTCTTTTGCTAAATGCTGAAATCTTGTTTATGATGGTTTATCGCAACATAATACATAGAGATCAGGCAAAAAAAAACAATTTATATTCGTTTATAACATTTATAACAATGGACATTTTTGTAATAAGTATATAAAAATATATAAATTATAAATTTCAAAATAACTACCGAGGGTCGTTCCAAAAGTTCTCGACCTAATGCAGATATGGCGCCAAGAAGAGTCAGTTATTAGGATATTTGTTAAGTGTTATCTCATGTTATATCTGCCGTATTCTAAAGTTTCAGACACATGTGTTTAGTTGTCTTTTTGCAGCGATCACGCGAACAAGTGTTAACATTTTCTAAAAAACGGAGAAAATTCAAGTGTTCTTATTTATTCTTATTATTCTGTTATTTTAATCTTCGTTTTAACAGGTTTAACTCCTACGACCATTCATACGTCCCGTCAGGGCCATGGGATCTATCCCGTATGTGGCCATGCACAAAATATACGAGTATAGGTTTTCCGTTTTAGGTTTATGGAATCTCTGCATTTAGTTTTCTGAATGTTCATTTTCAGGCCCAATTGCTTTGATGCATGATTCAGTTCTGCTAATTCATAGATATATCACTTGAAAAGAGGACGATGTCGACTGCCAAACGTAGATAACTCCGGAATGGACAATCTGTTTTGATAGCCTTTGTTTACCATTGTAATTTTCCTTCCTTACGGAACACTTATAAGATCACTTCGGTGTCCCTCTGTCCGTCAGTCTGTCTGTCACACTCGATTTTCTCCGAGACTATTTGACATTGATAGTTGAAATTTGGTACTTACATAGGAACTGATGGCCTCATCAGAGCCATGCAGTTTTGAAAGTTAAATTTTGACTTAAGGGGGGTGAAATCGGAAGTGAAAAAAAAAATTTTACCAGGTCATCGAGTGGGATGTCAAATGAAAGCTTGTAAAAAAGACGAGTTCAAAAATGCAATAATGTAATACTTGAACACAATTCTTTTTTTATTTTTAAATAAGTGCGAAAAAAATCGCTGTTCCCTCCTTATCTGCTGCTGCGCTGATCAAAAAATTTAAAAAAAAGTCTGGAATATTCTCTATAGGGCGTGGATTGAATGAAAATTATCAAGAGTGCATTGCCTTTAATAACACAGGATTTCAAAAAAAAAAATTGTCAATTCTGTAGATAACTTCATGATGTCAGACATCTCTCTCACTTTGCGGTCATTCAGAACAATATGATGGATTTTTTGTGTTTTTTACAGCGACGGCCTCATTTTGACGTCCGGAACATGGTGAATCATCGGTGCTTGTACGACCGCATTTAAGTTCACTAAACCCATTGACTTGTAGTTGCTTACGAAGGAGAAGATGTCCCATAAAACTTCTCAAGCCAAGCTTGTGTTCTGACTGTATTTTTCTCCAAAAAAAAAAGAATATATGGTTTTTTTTGTTTGTGCTGCCATTTCTCGGAAAGTTTTGGGACTTTTCATCCCACGTAGTAATGCAATTTTTTCAATTTAAGTCATTTCATAAATTAACTCGGATAAACAGCTGTCCGTGTCTAAAAAAGTATTTAACCACTTCTTTAATTGCTATATGCGTAAATACCTATACATGCAACGATATGACTTCATTGAAAATATTCAAGCGACAGCAATCATGACACTTAGAAGAATACCAAAATTTTTTTGACATAATGTCAAGGCTGCGTGGGTACCAACATACACTACTATCCAAAAGTTTTGTAAGCACTGAGGAATTGGTAATTAAAATTAAAAATACAAACCGAAATGCGCCTGAGAATAAAACACTGTTAAATATCGATAAGTGTTTAAATATTTGATTAAAGAAGTTAAGACTCTGAACAGATAGCTGGCTGTAATTTTGCCACCAGTTCTACCTTGTAGTAGGCTAAAAAGTTTTTGATCTGATACATAGATGTCGCCTTTTAAAAAAACCATATGATTTTTAGGAAGTACCAACCTTCAAACGATACGTGTCAAAATTTCATGACATTTCGACGATTAGTTTACAAGTTACAGTGGTTTTAGTGACGCTACTTTTGATATTTTCAAAACAATGGAAAAAATAGAATTTCGTGTGCTGAATAAACACTGTTTTTTGATGGGAAAAAATACCATTCAAACAAAGCAATGGCTTGATAAGTGTTACGCGGACTCTGCCTCTGGAAAGTCACTCATCATTTATTGGTATGCTGAATTTAAATGCGGTCGTACAGATACAAATGATGCTGAACGTTCTGGATGCCCAAATGATATGGTTACATCGGAATACATAAAAAAAATCCACAAAATTGTTTTGGATGACCGTGAAGTGAAATTGCGTGAGATAGCCGTCACCCAGATATCAAAAGAACGTCTTGGCCATATTTTGCATAAACATTTGGGCATGAGAAAGCTCTGTTCGAAATGGGTACCGCGTTTACTCGTAGTGGACCAAAAACAATGTGTTGATGATTCTGAGCGCTGTTTGGACTTGTTTAAGCGCAATAAAAAGATATGTGACAATGGATGATACATAGATCCACCATTATACACCGGAATCGCATCGGCAGTTAGGTGATTGGCAGCAGCTGGCGAAAGCCGCCCGAAGCGGCCAGAGACACAACAGTCGATTGGGAAGGTGTTGGACTCGGGGACTTTGGGACGCGCATGGAATAATTTTCATTCACTATGCTGAGAAGGGAAAAACCATCAATAGCGAATATTATATAAAGTTATTGGTGCGTTTGAAGGTAGAAATCGCAAAGAAACGGCCCCAAACAAACAAGAGTGAGTGAGAAAGTGCTCTTTCATCAAGACAATGCACCGTGTCACAAGTCAATGGTTATGAAGGCAAAATTGCATGAACTGAAGTTCAAATTGCTTCCTCATGCACCGTATTCTCCAGATTTGGCCCCCAGCGACTATTCGCAGACCTCAAAAAAAAGCTCGCGAGAAAGAGATTTGGCTCCAATGAAGAAGTTATCGCTGAAACTAAGGCCTATTTTAAAGACAAAGACAAATTCTTCTACAAGAAAGGAATAGAAATGCTAGAAAACCGTTGGACTGATTGTATCGCTCTTGAAGGAGACTATGTTGATGAGTAAAGTCGAATTTTGCAACAGAAATGTGTTTTACGTAGCTAGAGCAAAGACTGTCAGCTTACGTGTTATAAATCTTTAAAAATAATGCATTGAAACGAAATTCATTGGCACTTTTACAGCATTGAGAGGTCGGGATTCTCACTTGATCGTACGTATCCTTAGCCGTCCTGTTCGAAATATATTTAAATCAAGCCAATTTCTTTAGATTTCCGCCTCTATTTTTTAATCAGTTGGACACTTAGGGCGTCATTTATGCTGTCTGATTCCTGCACACAAAAGGCACGATTCGTCTTAGTTGTCTTGCTGCGGTTACGTTTAGTGTCTTTACACTGCCACTTCTACTCATTGCACCCGTACAATAAGCCAAACAAATTTGAATGGAACACCCCATATATATTTGACATTTTAAAAATGTAGCAATTTTATCTTGACGCTAATCCAGATACATGCTTTTACAATTAACTGCAATTTTTAAATTGCGTTCCTAATTGTCAAATTTTGCATTTTTCCTGACATTAAATATTTGATATATAAACCTTAATGTCTTTTGCTTAATGCTGAAATCTTGTTTATGGTGATTATCGCAACATAATGCATAGAGAGCAGGCAAAAAAACAATTTATATTCGTTTATAACATTTATAACAATGGACATTTTTGTAATAAGTGTATAAAAATATATAAATTATAGATTTCAAAATAACTACCGAGGGTTGTTCCAAAAGTTCTCAACCTGATGCAGATATAGCGCCAAGAAGAACCAGTTATTATGATATTTGTTAAGTGTTATCTCATGTTATATCTGCTGTATTCTAAAGTTTCAGACACGTGTGTTTAGTTGTCTTTTTGCAGCGATCATGCGAACAACAAGTGTGTAACATTTTCTAAAAAATGGAGAAAATTGAAGTGTTCTTATTTATTCTTATTACTCTGTTATTCTAATCTTCGTTTTAACAGGTTTAACTCCTACGACCAATCATATGTCCTGTCAGGGCCATAGGATCCATCCCGTATGTGGCCATGCACAAAATATATGAGTATAGTTTTTCCGTTTTAGGTTTATGGAATCTCGGGATTTGGTTTTCTGAATGTTCATTTTCAGGCCCAATTGCTTTGATGCATGATTCAGTTATGTTATCATTCCTGCTAATTCATAGACATTACTTGAAAAGAGGACGATGTCGACTGCCAAACGTAGATGACTCCGGAATGAACAATCTGTTTTGATAGCCTTTGTTTACCACTGTAAATTTTAGTATTCCCTAAGGAACACTTCGGTGTCCGTCTGTCTGTCTATCACACCCGATTTTCTCCGAGACTATTTGACATAGAAAGTTGAAATTTGGTATTTATATAGGAACTGATGGCCTCATCAGAGCCATGCAGTTTTGAAAGTTAAATTTTGAGTTAAGGGGGGTGAAATCAGAAGTGAAAAAAAAAATTTACTAGGTCATCGAGTGAGGTGTTAAATGAAAGCTTGTAAAAAGAGAATTCAAAAATGCATATAATGTAATACACAATTCTTTTTTTATTTTTAAAAAAGTGAGAAAAAATTTTCAAAAAAAAATTTGTCAATTTATTTTGACTACAATAGATGTTATGCTTTTTGGTTCGCTGATCACGAATTCGAGGTCCGTTTTAGTCACATCTGGATCTTGCATAAAATAGACATAAAATTGCTAAAAATGAGCTCAAAATGAGATTTTCATCATTTCAAAGGGCATGGTTCCGGAATGATCAAATTCGCCATATACCCGCCACTTTTGGGGTCTGCAGGTATTACTTTAATGTCCCAAATAGGTTTTGACAGTGACCATATGGTCTGCAGCTGTCAAGTGCCAAAATGTTTTAACGAAATGATTCTATATTGCTAATGCAACCATGCTACCTGATGCTATTGTCGATTCTGATCAAGATGAGAGAATGAAATTTATAATTTAACAGCTGTCAAGTTTATTTTGGCAGCTGTCAAATTTCCTTTGACAACTGTGAAGTTTACTTTGACTGCCGTCAAATGTCGAATGTTACCATAATGGTTGGATTGATTATAGTAAGAAGCCTGACATATTATGTTACTTAACAGCACTCAAGTGCACTTCAGCAGCTGCCAAATGATGGATAAAGCTTGCAAACCCGTGAGAATTTTCTAAATCGTTGACGAGAACACTATGCCTTATGCCTTGATCGGCGCTGTTCCAGTCCTGGTATCCACGCAAGCTAATTGGCAGCTGTGAGTGTAGTTTGACAGCTGCCAAATGGCAGTCAACACTGTCATGATGATAGGGTTACTCTATTCCCTTGAAATCTCTGTATACTATATGATCTTGATGGCTCTGGTAACGGTCCTAACATATAAAATTTTTGACAGCCCTCAAGTCATGAGAATATTCTAATAGTTTAGATCTTTGAGAATGCTTTCATCAATTCTGTTTCAGTGCTGATATCCCCGCAAGCTAATTGGCAGCTGCGAGTGGAATTTGGCAGCCGTCAAAGTAAACTTGAAAGTTGTTAAATGATATTTTGCATTATCTCATTTTGATCAAAATTGCCAGTAGCATCAGGTAGCCTGGTTGCATTAGCAATATAGAATCTCTTCGTCAAGGCATTTAGGCACTTGCCAGCTGGCGAATTTGATCATTTCGGAATTTAAAACGATGATAACTCATTTTAAGCTAATTTTATGGCTATTTTATGCAAAATCCAGATATGATGGACCAAAACGGACCTCAAATTCGTGATCAGCGACCTAAAAAACATAACCTAGACCTATTGTAGTCAAAGTAAATCGACAAAATTTTTTTCTTGTGGTCCTATGTAATTTATCTGGTATATAAAAAAAAACAAAAATTTCAAGGTTATCAGTTTTCACTATACCAGGTGTACAAGTATGAAATGCGGATTTCAACAACAGATGGTGCACCAATGCAGTTTGTGCTATAAAGATTTGACACTGCGCCATTTTGTTATGTCATCAACAAGTGTCAGACGCGCATGAGTGATAAATTGGAAAAGTGTGTGCATAGTGTTGTGTTCAATATTATGTTCAAATTTATACCGAACAAAGAGCATTCGTGGACAGCATTAATTTTTTGTTTATTATTTGAAGAAAACTGCTGTTGAATCATACCGATTACTTCGAGAAGCTTATGGTGAACATGCTCCATCGCAAGATACGTGTGAACGATGGTTTCGGCGTTTCAAAAGTGGTGACTTTGATATTACAGACAAGGAACGTGGAAAACCGCTAAAAAAATACGAAGATGTGGAATTGCAAGCATTGTTGGACGAAGATGATTCGCAAACACAAAAAACAACTCGCCGAGCAATTGGGCGTTAGTCAACAAGCTGTTTCCAATCGGCTACGAGAGATGGAAAAGATTCAGAAGACCGGTAGATGGGTACCACATAAGTTGAACGACAGGCAAATGGAAAAGCGCAAAAACACGTGTGACATTTTGCTCGCTCGGTACAAAAGGAAGTCGTTTTTGCATCGTATAGTTACAGGGGATGAAAAGTGGATTTATTTTGAGAATCCCAAGAGCAAAAAATCATGGGTAGACCCAGGCGCACCATCCACATCGACCGCAGAAAGACGATGCTCTGTGTTTGGTGGGACCAGAGGGGCGTGGTCTATTATGAGCTGTTAAAACCTGGGGAAACGGTTAATACTAAACGTTACCAACAACAATTAACCGATTTGAATCGTTCGCTGCTTGAAAAAAGGTCAGAATACCGAAAGAGGCAACACAAAGTCATTTTTCTTCATGACAATGCTAAATCACATATGGCAAAACCAGTTCGCGACACGTTGGAAGCACTCAGCTGGGAAGTTTACCCCCATGCGGCTTACTCACCAGACTTGGCTCCTTCCGATTACTAGTTGTTTGCATCGATGGGTCACGCACTTGCTGAGCAGCGCTTTGGTTCATACGAAGATGTGAAAAAAAATGGCTCGATGAATGGTTCGCAGCAAAAGGGGAAGGTTTTTACTGGCGTGGTATTCACAAATTGCCCGAAAGATGGGAAAAAATGTATAACAAGCGATGGAGCATACTTTGAATAAAGCACTTTTTATCATTCTTCCGAATTTAACATGTTTTTTTTTAGAAAAAAAATCCGCATTTCATACTTGTATACCTCGCAAGTCCAACTTGCACTTGACTGGTTATTTTTTGATTACATCTTTTTTATTTTTAATTAAATATTGAATAAATATTATTATTACCACTGTGGCAAAAAAAAACAAATAATTTTTCTAAAAAGAAAACTCATGCTATCCTATAGTAACTTAGAAATTATTTGATTATTTTAGTTAATTAAGCACGGCAGCCCTTTTTTAAAAATGTCTATGAAATAGTTATTGCTTCTTGTAACCGTCAATGTTTTGCTTAAATATTATTTTTTAGGCAGCTCTGATTAATTTATTTTAAAAATAATCTATTGCGTTAATATTAATTAGAGAGTAAGCTTGATTAAATATGTTATATTAAATCTATTTTAAACGTAACTTTTAACTCAATTAAAAGTTTTTGATTGGCGTAGCCGTTTATTACGGTATTTATAATGAATCAGATAATTAATTTAAAATTATTTGCTAATTTTGCTTTAGGATAAATTAGTAATGGGGTCGGGGATTGTCAAAGATAAATTAGAAATAAACAACAAAGTGGCTGATTTCATTGTCTGAAAAAAATTGGGAAAAAAAGATAAAAAAGTCACCATTCGTATTCATTCTAAAAGATTAGAGCGGGTTATTTTAACTTCACATGTAGATAGCCAGACTGAATAACTAAATTATTTAAAAGATTCAATATTTCAACAATTTTCAACGAAGAAAATTAGCAATACTAGATACACCCCGTATTGTGTTAACAATTATGGATAAAATATCAGTAAAAAGTCGCGGAGAGAAGTTTTGTGTCGTTGGCTATTAAAATAGCAAAGGGAATTCGCCTAATACAATATTCTATGGCTCAGAATTTTCATTTGTTCTCTTTTTCAACGCTCTTCCAAAGTTGAGTCTTCTGTTAAAATTACACGAATCGCGCAATTTATATTGGAAAAATCTTCTGGCTTAAACACCACTTCTGGGATGTTTGTGTCATGGCGTGAACTCGATGGTTTGGCATGAAAAAGCTCCGATATTAATTTGCCACCTGAATATTTTTCCTTGCCCATTTGATTGACCGATGGCCTGCCCCATTCTTGCTCGATACTGGTTTTTGATAATCCTCGATCATTGTTGACGTAATGAATGATAGCATAAATATGCTTACATCGCTCTAAAGCCTCAGCAACACAAGTACACTGGACACCTGTTATTACTCGGTTTTTGTCGAGCTGCAACAATTTTTTTATACATTTGTCTGTACTTTATGTATACCTCGAATTCCCATATGGAAATTCCAAGTGGTATTTTGGATGAAAATTCCAGCTGTAATTCCCATGTATAAATAAAAACTTGTACGTTATGAACACATTTTTCCAAAAACTAGAACATAGACGATGGACATGGCAAAGTCCAGATGGCATAACAAGAAACGAAATTGATTATGTGTTATCAAATGACAAGAATATTGTAATTGACACGAATAAATCTGAGTAGGATATTGATAACGCATACAAAGATAAAGACACCAACACGAATAATAAAGCAAAACACAGACGAATATCGACAAGAACTAGAAAATCATATAAAACACGTAAACTACCAAACAGAACTTAATGAACTGAACGCAAAAATAACCAACAGCCTATTCATGACTATAAAACAAATAGCAATATCGAAAAAAGAAAAAACAAAACAATTAAGTAGACACAAAATCTCATGAAAAAGAGACGACTATTAAGAAATGATCCTACAAATTGTAGATTAGAATTGGCAGAAATAGACAAAAAAATAAAGAAAAAAAAACCGGTCAAGTCCAAGTTGAACTTGCACAATTAGTGTTCCGTACGTTGATTGCTTTTAAAATAAAAAATGTTGTTACGGTGGTATAAAATGATCAGTGACTTCACAAAACAAACTCCAAACGAGTTTTCAATCTTTACTGAAAACTGATGACCTTGAAATTTTTGTTTTTTTTTTATATACCAGATAAATTATTAAAGGTAATGCACTCGTGATAATTTTCGTTCAGTCTACACCCCGTGGAGAATATTCCTGAATTTTTTCAAAATTTTATGAACAGTACTTTTCGAGGTAAGGTGGGGGATAGTGATTTTTCGCGATTTTTTAAAAATAATACAAAGAAAAGTGTGCATAAGTATTACATTATATACATATACATATATATATATATATATATATATATATATATATATATATATATATATATATATGCATATATATATATATATATATATATATATATATATATATATATATATATATATATATATATATATAATATATATATATATATATATATATATATATATATATATATATATATATATATATATATAAAATATATATATATAAATATATATATATATATATATATATATATATATATATATATATATATATATATATATATATATATATATATATATATATATATATATATATATATATATATATATATATATATATATATATATATATATATATATATATATATATTATATATATATATATATATATATATATATATATATATATATATATATATATATATATATATATATATTATATATATATATATATATATATATATATATATATATATATATATATATATATATATATATATATATATATATATATATATATATATATATATATATATATATATATATATATATATATATATATATATATATTATATATATATATATATATATATATATATATATATATATATATATATATATATTATATATATATATATATATATATATATATATATATATATATATATATATATATATATATATATATATATATATATATATATATATATATATATATATATATATATATATATATATATATATATATATATATATATATATATATATATATATATATATATATATATATATATATATATATATATATATATATATATATATAATATATATATATATATATATATATATATATATATATATATATATATATATATATATATATATATATATATATATATATATATATATATATATATATATATATATATATATATATATATATATATATATAATATATATATATATATATATATATATATATATATATATATATATATATATATTTTACTCATGTTTTCACAAGCTTTCATTTGATACTACTAGGTGTACAAGTATGAAATGCGGATTTCAGACAACAGATGGTGCACCAATGCAGTTTGTGTTATAAAGATTTGACACTGTGCCATTTTGTTGTGTCATCAACAAGTGTCAGACGCGCACGAGTGATAAATTGGAAAAATGTGTGCATAGTGTTGTGTTGTTGTGTTCAATATGTCGAAATTTATACCGAACAAAGAGCATTCGCGGACAGCATTAATTTTTTGTTTTCATTTGAAGAAAACTGCTGTTGAATCATACCAATTACTTCGAGAAGCTTATGGTGAACATGCTCCATCGCAAGATACGTGTGAATGAGGGTTTCGGCGTTTCAAAAGTGGTGACTTCGATGTTGCAGACAAGGAACGTGGAAAACCGCCAAAAAAATACGAAGATGTGGAATTGCAAGCATTGTTGGACGAAGATGATTCGCAAACACACGAACAACTCGCCGAGCAATTGGGTGTTAGTCAACAAGCTGTTTCCAATTGGCTACGAGAGATGAGAAAGATTCAGAAAACCGGTAGATGAGTACCATATGAGTTGAACGACAGGCAAATGGAAATGCGCAAAAACACATGTGATATTTTGCTCGCTCGGTACAAAAGGAAGTCGTTTTTGCATCGTATAGTTACAGGGGATGAAAAGTGGATTTATTTTGAAAATCTCAAGCGCAAAAAATCATGGGTAGACCCAGGCGCATCATCCACATCGACCGCAAGACCGAATCGCTTTGGCAGAAAGACGATGCTCTGTGTTTAGTGGGGCCAGAGGGGCGTGGTCTATTATGATCTGTTAAAACCTGGGGAAACGGTTAATACTAAACGTTACCAATAACAATTGACCGATTTGAACCGTTCGCTGCTTGAAAAAAGGCCAGAAAGTCATTTTTCTTCATGACAATGCTCCATCACATACGGCAAAACCAGTTCGCGACACGTTGGAAGCACTCAGCTGGGAAGTTCTACCTCATGCGGCTTACTCACCAGACTTGGCTCCTTCCGATTATCACTTGTTTGCATCGATGGGTCACTCACTTGCTGAGCAGCGCTTTGGTTCATACGAAGATGTGAAAAAATGGCTCGATGAATGGTTCGCAGCAAAAGGGGAAGATTTCTACTGGCGTGGTATTCACAAATTGACCGAAAGATGGGAAAAATGTATAACAAGCGATGGAGCATACTTTGAATAAAGCACTTTTTATCATTCTTCCGAATTGAACATGTTTTTTTAGAAAAAAACCCGCATTTCATACTTGTACACCTGGTACACTCGATGACCTACAAAAAAAATTTTTTTTTCACTTCCGATTTCACCCCCCAAAATTAACCCCTTATGTCAAAATTTGACTTTCAAAACTACACGGCTTTGATGAGGCCATCAATTCCTATATTATTACCAAATTTCAACTTTCTATGACAAATAGTTTCGGAGAAAATCGGGTGTGACAGACAGACAGTCAGACACCGAAGTCATCTTATAAGTGTTTCGTACGGAACACTAAAAAATCAGAGAGACGTCAGACAGTACAGAAACTCGAAAAAGAAGAAACTCTGAAAGAGAGGAAAAGTTTGAAACACCTAAACAAAGAAATGAATGAAGGGAGACATCAAATAATAAAACTTATAAATAACGATAACCAAGAGATCGCACAAATCAAAGAGATAAAGGAAGCTACAGAAAATATTATCAAGCACTGTATGACACGAAAATATCGCCACCGCCCGGGACAGAAGAAATTCCCGATGTAACAACGGATGAAATAATGAACGCCCTACAATATATGCACAACAACAAAAAACCAGGTGACGATGAAATAACTATAGAAATGATAAAGTATGGAGGGGCATTGATAATACAATCTATTCAAGCTCTATTTAAAAGGTGTCTCACAGAAAGTAAAATACGAATACCTTGGGTAAACGCCTTGATTGTGCTTATATTTAAAAAGGGAAACAAATTTAACTTGGAGAATTACAGACCCATCAGCCTGTTATCGGTACTGTACAAAATCTTCACTAGAATCATAATGTAAAGATTAACAAACAAATTAGACAGTTATCAACCACGTGAATAAATGGGAATTAGACGGGGATATAGCAGTTTGGACCATCTTCAAACAATTAGATTACTAGTGGAAAAAGCAAATGAATATAAGGTCATTTTGTGGATAGCAATGGTTGACTACGAAAAAGCATTTGATTTGGTAGAGATGGGCAGTCCTTAACGCCTTAAGTAACAGCAGAGTCGATGAAAGGTATATAACTCTTCTTGAATACATATATAAAAATGCCATATCACAAATAATGCTTGAAGAAAAAACAAAATTAAAATTAAAAGAGGAATTAGACAAGGCGGTTCGATATCCCCAAAGCTGTTCACTTTGACTCTAGAAGACATGTCCAATTCGCTGAAGTAGGAAAATAAAGGAATTCTCATAGACAGTGAATGATTAAATCACTTAATGTTTGCAGATGATGCAGACGCTGATCGCCAACACAAAAGAAGAATTACAAGAAATGCTATATTATATATAGAAAAGGTACAAACATTCATATATTTAGGATAAAAAATCGAAATATCAGAAAATAATTTAAAGGCTGACTTGGATAGAAGAGTCTCGTTAGCTTGGTCTGCGTTCGAAAGATTACAATCTGCATTTAAATTGAACATCCCAAATACAATAAAAGTCAGAGTATTCGATCAATATGTACTAGCCGGTATTAACATATGGCACTGAAATCTGGGCTTTAAATAAAAGTATAATAAATAAACTCCAGGTAACCCAAGGAGTAATGGAGAGGAGAATGCTAAATATTAGACTCCAAAATCGTATTCCTAACATCGAGATACGAAGAAGATCAAAGTGACAGATGTAATACAACGAATATGTATATTAAGGTGGAATTGGGGCATATCGCAAGGCTGAATGATAACAGATGGACACGCCGTATAGCTGAATGGAGGCCTAGAGAACACAAAAGATGCAGAGGTAGACCACAGACAAGATGGACGGACGACTTAAAAAGATTAGCAGGACACAATTGGATGCAAAAAGCAAACAACAAAGCTCATTGGAGACAACTTGGGGAGGCTGTGGACTGGGGACTGTGAATGGAATAAACTAATGATGATGATGATGATGAATTTCCATCAAAAATACCAGGTGGAATTTTCAGATGGTAATTCTGGGCGGATTTTTTTTTAGCTGGGATTTCTTTTCAATTCATGTTATTTATTTTTAAATACTTATTTCTTTGAATTTTTTTTTTGTTTTTACTTAAGTGTAATTTCACATTGTATGGAGTGATGTGACTATTTATTACGGATGTTCCATCTAATTGATATTCTTTCACATTTATCATATGCTCGGCCACAACCAGAGCTTTACTCTTTTTTGAGTTTCATTTCCAAAATGAAAATTATTCAGTTTGTGAAAAGCCGGTACTCAAAACGACTTCCATATTTTAACATCCTTTCAGAACTAAATTATGGGCTTTAACCTGAGATATTTGGGCCTCGCACTATGGGAAATAGGTTAAAATGAAACACAGTTGAATTTTCCCTGAATGATAACGTCTTGCATCTTTTTTTTATCGAGAAAATAATAAATTAAGCAGAAAAAAGGTTAATTTGCCATTTGAATCGATGTAAACATTGGTCTTGCTTCTTTGCCCGACGCGAATATTACCGTCCAAAAGTTTTGTAAGCACCCAAGAATTGGTAATTAAAACTAAAAATACAAAATGAAATGAGCTTGAGAATAAGACACTGTTAAACATCGATAAGTGTTTAAATTTGATTAACGAAGTTAAGACCCTGAAGAGATAGTTGGCTGTAATTTTGTCACCAGTTCTACCTTGTAGGAGTGCAGGTATAAATCTCTAAAAATAATGCGTTGTAACGAATTCATCGGTACGTTTACGGCACTGAGAGGTCGGGATTTTCGATGACTAACACTCGATTGTACTTTATGTTTGCATCGCGTATTCTTACCCATCCTGTTCGAAATATATTTAAAGTCACACCAACTTCTTTAGACTTTCGCCTCTATTTTTTATTCAGTTCGGGCTTCATTTATGAAGTGTAATTCTCGCACACAAAAGGCACGCTTCGTCTTAGTAAGACACCCAAGAGGCACAAAATTTCCAAGGGCTATGTTCAGTGTCTTTACACTGCCACTCCTGCCGTTGCGCCCGGACAATAAGCCAAATACGGCCTAAATAAACAGACCTTTGTCATTTTAAATATGTAGCAATTTTATTATGATGCTAATCCAGATACATGCTTTTACAATTAACTGCAATTTTTAAAATGCGTTCCTAATTGTCATAAAACCAATTTCGCATTTTTCCTGACATTAAATATTTGATATATAAACCTTAATGTCTTTTGCTTTAATGCTGAAATCTTGTTTATGATGATTATCGCAACATAATACATACAGAGCGGGCAAAAACAATTTTTTTTTTCGTTTATAACATGTATAACAAAGGACATTTTTGTAATAAGTATATAAAAAATATACAAATTATAGATTTCAAAATAACTACGACGGTCGTTCCAAAAGTTTTCAACCTGATACAGATATGGCGCCAAGAGGACCAAATTATTATTATTTTTAAGTGTTATCTCTATACTAGAAGGCGTACTGTACTGTAAAGTTTCAGAAACGTGTGTTGAGTTGTCTTTTGCAGCGATCGTGTTAACAACAAGTGTTAACATTTTCTAAAAAGTGGAGAAAATTGAAGTGCTCGTTTTTTAAAAGGTTTAACTTTCTACGGACATTTAAAAAGAGTTAAATATCACATTAAATGATTCTTCCCCTTCGTGTTCGACGATTAAAAAATAGGCGGCTGAATTTAAACGTGGTCGTACATACATTTAAGATGATAAACACTTAGAACTCCGGAAAACCTCTATGACTGACGAGTTGTGCCAAAAATTCACAATAGCGTCCTAGAATTGTAAACATAATTCCAGTGAATTTCTTCGACGTTTCGTAACAGTAGATAAAACACGGATTCATCATTACACGTCAGAGACGAAGGGGCAGTCGGAATAGTGGGTGGGGCAGGTGAAAGTGAGCCCAAGAAAACAAAAACGGTCCCATCTGCACGAAACGTCATGGCTACGGCTTTTTTGGGACTGTCATTGGACTAAAGATATCGAGTTGCAAGGTGACTATGTAGAAAAATCATAAAAACACTCTTTTATCTTGCGTTTTCTTTGTTAGATCGAGAAATTTTGGAACGACTATTGTAATCTTACTAGACGTGACGTTGATGAAGTTTCTTATAAATATGACAAATATGAGTCTGTCTAGGGATTTGACAAAGCATCTTGCTTTTTACTTGGAGGCTAAACCTAATTGGATTGTCATTCAGATAAATTCATTTCAACATCAGATGTTCCCCAGGGTTCTAACTTATTCTCGGCTGACGGTCTGAAGATATATCAGTTCAACAATATTGCTGAATGGTGCTTGTCTGACAAACTAGTTCTGAACAATGAACATTTCAAAATGAAACTTTGTTCTTATACGAATACGAGTTTTAGTGAACATTTAGCTAATATTGTTTATATTAAATGCTTAAATTCATATTCATAATAAGAAACAGTTTTTTGTCCAATAACACTACTGGTCTTCTTCCTTGTTGGATCAGAGTTGAAATAAAGGTCACTAATTTGGTATCTTACTGTATGAATTGGTATATATATATATATATATATATATATATATATATATATATATATATATATATATATATATATATATATATACATATATATATATATATATATATATATATATATATATATATATATATATATATATATATATATATATATATACCATAGTTTTGAGTCACTGTTGTTCTAGTCTTCTTCTCGACAGCTTTTTGCTTGCATTGGTTTCTTATCTCCGGCTCCTTATGAAGTTGTGGGTATACTTTCTCGTTATCACTGCATCGTCAGGTTTTGGAGTTTTCTAACGTTGACTGTACCAGTGATCAGTTTTGAATGGATCTTACTTATGATGTTTATAGGTAATATTAGCAAAAATAATATGCAAAGACATGTAATAGCAGAGTGACCTCAAAAAATATATTGACTTGTAAAATAAAAAAAATAATAAAAAGACACTTCTTGTTCCTTTTCAGCCTTCCACCGTCCAACTCCTAGATGTAGGCCTCTTCCATGTTCTTCCATTTTTGTATATCTACTACGTACCCAGTTTCTACCTGCCGTCTTTCAAATGTCGCCTACCCATCTTCGTTGTGGTCTTCCCCCATTTCTTTTAGATTCGCGATGTCTCCACTGTAGCATCTTCTGTCGCTATGTTGTCTGGCGACATCACCTGCTTATTTCCACTTTAAACTCGCTATTTTTCCCATAACAACTGTTACCTTGATTCGTTTTCTTAACTCTTCACTCCCGATTCAATTTCTCAAAGATATGTTTAGCATGGCGCGTTCCATTGCCCTCTGAGTGACCCCTTACCTATTTGTACTGTCTTCTCAGGACCATAGCATCCATCCCGTATGTGGCAATAAGCAAAATATATAAATATAGTCTTTCCGTTTTAGGTTTATGGGATCTCTGAATTTTTTAGAATATACAGAAATATAAAAAATACGATCCATGTTAGCGCCACTCTTCTGGTCACTACCGCTCTCTGGTTTTCTTTCCCTAGGGTGATGTGCTCCAAATATCCATAAAGAGAAACATTTTCTATTTGCTAGTTTTCTATTGTAATCTTGATATTGACAGTACTCATAATTTTAATTTTCTAAATGTTCATTTTCAGTCTCAATTGCTTTGATGCATGGTTCAGTTCTTTTATCATTCCGGCTAATTCATAGGTATCACTTGAAAAGAGAACGATGTGGTCTGCCAAACGTAGATGACTCAGGCATGAACCATCAGCCCTTTGTTTGCCATTGTAATTTTTTGAATACATCTTGTTTATTTCTAATTGAATGTTGAATAAATATTATTATTATCATTGTGGGAAAAAAATTCAAATAATTTTTTTTAAAAAGTAAACTCAGGCTATACTATAACCTAGAAATTATTTAATTATTTTAGTTAATTAAGCACTGCAGCCTTTTTTTTTTAAATGTCTATGAAATAGTTATTGTTTCTTATAACTGTCAATGTTTTTCTTGAATATTATTTTTTAAGCAGCTCTGATTTTTTTTTTTTTAAATAATCTATTGCGTTAATATTAATTAGAGAGAAAGCTTTATCAAATATTTTATATTAAATCTATTTTAAACGTTACTTTTAACTCAATTAAAAGTTTTTGATTCGCGTAGTCGTTTATTACGGTATATATAATGAATCAGATAATTAATTTAAAATTATTTGCTAATTTTGTTTTAGGATAAATTAGGATCGGGGTCGGAGACTGTCAAAAATAAATTATAAATAAACAACAAAGGGGCTGATTTCATTGTGAAAAAATATTGGGAAAATAATACAAAAAAGAGCGGGTTATTTTATCTTCATATACAGATAGCCAGACTGAATAACTAAATTATCCAACATTTGAACAATGGGGTAAAAAGTCCCGAGACTTTTAAAGAAAAAACAATGTTGTTAGTGTTCCGTAAAGAACACTTATGAGATCATTTCGGCGTCTGTCCGTTTGTCACACCCAATTTCAGGATGTGAAAGTGTTACGGAAACCGATGTTTGTAAATAACAGTGATAGTGTGGAAGATGAAATGACTGACCAAGAATTAATTAAAAGTGTATGCAAAAATGCTAATAAAATAGACAGTGATGACGATGATGATAAACGAAGTAGAAGCCACTGACAATATTCCAGTCAAAATGTCACATTCAGAAGGACTGGAGGCCCTAGAAAAAGCGTTAACTTATGTAGAACAACAAGAAAATGCAACCGCCGCGGACGTTTTGCTTATCAAACTTTGAAGAGACATTGCCGCCAAAAACAGAACTAATGCAAAACGAGTGCAGTTAAAAATTACCTCATTTTTAAGACATTAAAATTAAGAATGAAACTGTTTATTTTTCGATTTTCCGTACATATACATAAAATAAGTAAACTAATTGTTCTATTCTTTGTTTTAATAAATACCTATGTACGTAATAGCATATCGTATAAAGGCTTTTAAGTCAATCTGCAATGTTGTATTCATTCTAAACTTCCATTTTATAAAGAAATTCGGATTAACCGAAATTTCAATTATCTTAAATCACTTTGGTCCATATTATTTCGGCTAATCAAGATTATACTGTATTATTTAAATCCAAAATTCGTAATAACCATTTCAAATGTTAGGTATTTAATTCTTGTTATATTTAATAAGTAACATCCGAAGATTTTTAGGAACGTACTGGGGTACTGTAGACACAACTAACTTTCTATTAGTTCAATTATCATGTTGAGAGTTCCTTAAATTTTGAGGCTACATGAGAATATTCATTAGAAGTTTAAACTCCATAGGTTATATAGTCTCTCAAGTAAGAACGTGGCCGCTCGTACTCTTGAAAAAATGGCTTTCGAATCGAGAACATTTTTTGCAATGTATTTTCTGGTGTGCTAACAACGGCGCAATTACCTTAGTAAATTGTCCAATCGCCTCCCGCAACAATAATCGCCTGGCATCTTCGAGGCATACTGTCGACGAGGCAAAGTCCTCAGAGTCTTTCCTCTGATGTGATTTTCGCCCAGTAAAGGTTTCTTCAACGTGGTTTGGAATTTGACATCATGAGCACGAAGATGTCGAATCCATGGGACACATTCAAACCTGATTTTCTTAATTTTGCCGCTCCTTGAGGCAGCGTCAATTTCGGGTCCCGTCAAAAATAAAAATATGATTCGTTTTTCGGCTTTCAAAATGACTTTTTTTTTTTTTTTTTTTATTGGTCTAGCACACGTGCTGCAGGGAAGTCCCTAAAGCGCTCCAGGAGCGGCACGAGTGCGGAAAAAGCGATTCACGTTGTTCTTGAATCGCTGTAAATTGTACTCGGTGGGAAACACAGCGCTGGGCAAATTATTCCAAAGGGATGACGTTCTCCATATAAAAGATTGCTTGAAAAGCGTCGTACGCGGAGTAACAAGCTGAACCTCATACGGATGCGAAGCACCAGCGCGACGTGTATTTCTAACATGCACCGCTTTGGGAGGAATTAAGCGGGCTACATCCTTCGAACACTTTCCATGAAAATACTTGTAGAACAGACTCAAGTCGCCAACCGTTCTTCGATGTTCCAGCGAATCAAGGCCGCCGGTCAATTCCGGGTCCCCAATCAGACGGACCGCTCTTCTCTGAACAGAATCCAACAAATGCAGTGTATGTTTGGGAGCGGAGCCCCAAACGTGGGAGCAGTATTCCATAGTTGGTCGAATTTGGGCTTTGTAAAGAATTAACAGTTGCTGTGGGGTGTAAAGCTTCCTGGTTCTAAATAATATTCCCAATTTTTGAGAAGCTCTCCTTGCTATGCCTGCAACATGTTCATGCCAAGACATATTTGCTCCCAAACTAACGCCCAACAAATTGAGCGACGATGGTAGGGGAATGGAGTGCCCCGACATAACTATGTCGGGTTCAGCAACGTTAACTTTTTTAGAAAAAACTGCCGCTTGGGTTTTTGTAGCGTTAAATTCCACTTGGTTACTGTCACCCCAAGATAGAATTTCTTCCAGGTCTTTGTTAAGTTGAACGACCTCCTGCTGTCTGCGGATATTCGCCTGAGCAGCCGATGTCCGAGCGTTCAAGGTGAATGAAGAGACAAGCGTACTGTCATCTGCAAAGCTATAGATTGGATTCCCGGTCTTTTCCAGCAGATCGTTAATGTAAATGAGAAAGAGAGTAGGAGACAGTATGGAGCCCTGGGGCACACCGGCGTTGATAGTGAGGGTGTTAGAAAGAAATCCGTCGACCGCCACTCGTAAAGAACGCTCTCTGAGGAAACATGAGAGCCACAAACAGAACCTTTTAGACATACCATAAGAGCGCAACTTAGCCAACAGTCCATCGTGCCAAACACGGTCGAATGCCTTGGATATGTCAAGAGCAACCGCTCGAGATTCTCCAAAGTGTTCAATTGCGTTGTTCCAAACATGTGTTACATAAGTCAGAAGATCTCCTGTTGATCTATGTTTACGAAAACCATATTGGTGATCGCTAATAATATTGAATCGTTCAAGATATTTTAGAAGATGCTCATTGATAACCTTTTCCATGACTTTCGATATTATTGAAAGCAGTGCAACTGGTCGATAGTTATTTGGCAAGGTCTTCTTACCTTTTTTAGGTATCGGCTGAACCGTGGCACATTTCCAGCAGGACGGAAATATTCCCTTTCTGTAGGATAGGTTAAAAAGTCTACAGAAAACTGGTGTTAGTTCCCTTGCACAGTTTTTGAGAACTATGGCAGGTATTCCGTCAGCGCCAGAAGCCTTCTTGGTGTCTAGCTTCATTAAAATACGCTTTATGATGCGCTGTCTGAAGACAACATCGGGCATCCTTGACTGCAATATGGGAATAGTAGGTGGTGTGTTTTTCCTTGGAAATCGACAGTAGAATGTGAAGCAAAGAGTTCAGCCAACAAGTTCGCTCTCTCAACAGGTGTGGTTGCAATGGAATTATCTGGCCGTGTGAGTGGTGGTATGGTGGATTTGGTAAAATTTTGACTAACTGCCTTAGCGACTGCCCAAAAGGACCTGGAATTGTTGGGACAAGCGAGAAGTTTGTTTCTAATTCGTTGATTGTGTGCCTCCTTGGTTTCGTCGATAATTCCCTTGCATCTGTTCCGGGGACTTTGCCTACTGAGCCACGTTTTGGTAAGTCGCCGACATTTATCGTCTCGTTAAAATGATTTACCCACTTCTTCACAAACGATACTAACTTTTTATTATATTTAGTGACCGCGGAATGGGTCATTTTAGGCCCATTTGGATGGGAACAAAAAAAGACTACCTCGAACCGACGCGCAAAAAAGTGACTCATTTTGGATTTTACGTAATTTCGACAAAAGTTCGGAATCGACCGATACTTTTAGTAAAATGCGTCGTAGACAAAGGTTCCCTCTGCCGATTTTTGGTTGAATCGCTAGAATCGCATCCATCAAAAATGAATTATCGCGGATACGTTCTTACTTGATAGACTGTATAGGTAAAAGCTCTACAATTTTGTAAACTTAAAAATTGATAAGACCAAAACGAGTATAAGAAGTATTTTAAAAAAATCGAAAAAAACGTTGGCATAAGCGTGTTTCCGTGGAAGGAGTTTACTTTGGAGGGGATCAATACGATTTGGATGAATAAATTAATAATTTGTGCATGCAATACATCCTTTCCAGGGAATCTGATTCCAAAAAATCATTAGTAGGGATGAATAGAATGTGATTAAATATTTCGTAATGTCATGAAGTTTTGCGTGTAAATAAGTAGAATTTTTCAATACTCACCTACGTCTCTGGCAGTATGACACCCAGCGCTCCCTCTAGTGTTAAAAGGCAATGGTTCGGGGGCATTTTCCTCTATGCAATGCATGAACAAACCTTGGCGCCATCCAGCGGCCATCAGCCAATCCGTCGATACTAAACCCATTATCATGAGTACTATAACGATGAGACCGCATATGAAAGCGATCACCTGAAAAAAAGAAAGAAAAAACACTATAATATATATAAAAATAAGAGTTATATAGAGTTTAATTCTTGGAGTATTATTGTCAAAATAACTTTATACTTCACCTGGAATTATTGTAATCGTAAAAAAGCACTCTCCGAGATTTTTGCATTTCTTCACCTATCAAGATTCATAGCTTACAAAAAAATAGTTTCCAATTCCCGCCGGTTAGTATGTCAGTTGGCACGATAACTCTCAAACCAAATTATATATAAATATTTTCAAATTATATGATGTATGTTACATGTAGAGATTGTCAGGAGTCTCGCCATCGTTGTTTCATGAAAAGACGTCGTGTGTGCATAATCCCTATTTCTTATATTATTAAGCGGGTAGTTTGGTAACTCGCAATCTTTTTTTAAGATTTTTTTTTCATAGTAAACTTTATTTGTGCATTTTAATATTTTTATACATAATACTAGGGATCTTAAACTAATATAAAAAATTCTTTTTTTTCTTCATGATTCATTTCCTTGGGCCGCCTGAACAGGGCCCTAGTTAAATCTGTTTGACATGATATCTGGACTCGGACTGGAGTATCTGAAAGCAAAAATATTCGAGTTGATTCTTATAACATAGAGTTGCTGCTATCGCCGGTACGCCAGGTATGCAGTGACTGCATCGAGATGCTTCTATTCTATCGCATTTTCCAGCTTGTTCTCGATCTTTCTCGAGCAAATAATGGTTTCTACCGTATTTCTACATATATTTACTATAAGAAAATGATTTTTTTAGAGAATCGATTTTTTGGAAAAAGTTACCTCTTTATGTAGCATTTTAAGTCCTAATTGATTCACGGTCATAGTTCATTCATAGTTCATCTAAGATAAAAATTTCAAATCATTATTTTATTTCCTGTACTGAAAGATATTTTCTAATCATTTTTAGTGGTCCGTACGGAACACACACTTCGGTGTCTGTAAGTCTGTCTGTCTGGTCGTCTGTCACCCTATTTTTTCCGAAACTATTCGTCATAGAAAGTTGAAATTTGGTAATAATATAGCAATTGATGGTCTAATCAGAGCCGTGTAGTTTTAAAAGTTAAATTTTGACTTAAGAGGTTAGTTTTGGGGGGTGAAATCGGAAGTGAAAAAAAAAATTTTTACCAGGTGAACAAGTGTGGTGTCAAATAAAAGCTATATATATATATATATATATATATATATATATATATATATATATATATATATATATATATATATATATATATATATTTATAATGTAATAAGTGCGAACACTTTTCTCTGTATTATTTTTTTTAAAATATCGCCAAAAATCGCTATCCCCTCCCTTATCTCCGGAGTACTAATCAAAAAATTCTGAAAAAAAAATTCTGGAATATTCTCCACGGAGTGTAGATTGAACGAAAATTATCAAGAATGCATGACCTTTAATAATTTATCTGGTATATAAAAAAAACAAAAATTTCAAGGTCACCAGTTTTCAGTAAAGATTGGAAATAAACTTTGTGGAAAACTCATTTGGGGTGTGTTTTATGAAGTCACTGATAATTTTATACCATCGTAACGAATTTTTTTATTTTAAAAGCAATCAACGTAGGGAACATTAATTGTGCAAGTTCAACTTGCACTTGACCGGTTATTTTTTCAGTTGCGTCAATTTTAATAGCACTCATCATCTACCCAAGGTGTTTCGCAGCCGAATTAAATTTAGGTAAGAATTTTTTCTTAAAATGAAAAGATATCTTTAATTTTGACATTATTTAGACTGCTTGTCTCTCTCTATTCTCTCATTTTATATGTATAAAATTTATTTCCAAAAATAGCAAGCATGTAGAAGATTATAATGAGACGCTAAGCGCTTATCAAACTATTCACTTAGAGTAAGAAGAGAACCTGATCTACCATTTTAAAAGTTTGTAACTACAGACATCTGGTTGACCCCCTGATCCGAAAAAGAGATTCATTTAAAAACATTAAAGTCATTCCATAAATAACTCCACACCAATTAGAAGCAAATACACATAAGAATTAAGTTTTTATAAATTCGTTTACTACTCCGTATATAACACATGGGCTGAAAAGTCCCGGGCCTAACACATAGATGGCGCTAGTTTTAATGCAGTCACCTTTTTTTCAGTTAATACTAACCTTCAAAAGACAGCTGTTAAAATTTCATGATATTCTATTCATTAGTTTGTGAGTTATTGTGCTAAGAGTGACGCTACTTTTGTTATTTTCAAAACAATGGATCAAAAACAATTTCGTGTTTTAATTTTACACTGCTTTTTGATGGGAAAAAATACCGTTCAAGCGAAGCAATGGCTTGAAAAGTGTTATGGGGACTCCGCTCCATCAGAAACAACAATAAAACGTTGGTTTGCTGACTTCAAACGTGGTCGTAGAGACACCGATGATGCAGAACGCAGTGGACGTCCAAATGAGGCGGTAACACCAGAAAACATAAAAAAAATCCATAAAATCGTTTTGAATGATCGAAAAGTGAAGTTGCGTGAGTTAGCTGACATCGTAAAGATATCAAAAGAACGTGTTGGCTTTATACTGCATGAGCATTTGACTATGAGAAAGCTCTGTTCAAAGTGGGTGCCGCGTTTGCTCACTGTTGATCAAAAACAAGAACGTGTTGATGATTCTGAGCAGTGTTTGGCCATGTTTAAACGTAACAAACCGGAATTTTTGCGTCGATATGTGACAATGGATGAAACATGGATCCATCACTTCACTCCGGAATCAAAACGATCGTCATCTGAGTGGACAGCAACTGGTGAACCTCGTCCAAAGCGCCCGAAAGCACAACAATCGGCTGGAAAGGTTATGGCCTCGGTATTTTGGGATGTGCGTGGTGTAATATTCATCGACTATCTTGAGAAAGGAAATACCATCAACAGTGAATATTATATAGCGTTATTGGAGCGTTTGAAGGCCGAAATTGCAAAGAAACGACCGCATATGGCAAAGAAAAAAATTTTGTTTCATCAAGACAACGCACCGTGTCACAAGTCAATCAAAACAATGGCAAAACTACATGAATTGAACTTCGAATTGCTCCCACATCCACCGTATTCGCCAGATTTGGCTCCCAGCGACTACTGGCTGTTCGCAGACCTGAAAAAAATGCTCGCCGGTAAGAAATTTCGCACGAATGAAGAGGTTATCGCTGAAACTGAGGCCTATTTTGAGGCAAAAGATAAATCGTTCTACAAAAAGTGGTATTGAAATGTTAGAGCGGCGCTGGAATGATTGCGTTGCTCTTGATGGAGATTACGTTGATGAATAAAGCTAATTTTGAACCAAAAAAACCGTGTTTTCTTTGTTAGGCCCGGGACTTTTCAGCCCATGTGTTATCACCACTACATCAAACACTTTATTTTTGCACTCGACGCGCGTTTCGCTAACCATGTTAGCTTCATCCGGAGCGATGATTGACAGTCAATAAAGTGTTTGGTGTAGTGATGATATATACGGAGTAGTATCATTGTGCCAAAGATTCCACATTCTCAACTTAGTTAATAAATTCATTTCTTAAAAATCAAGATTTAAACTTAATTCTTCAACAAATCATAACGTTTTTTAATAATTTTATGTAAATGTTATAGCAATTAAAGTAAAACGTTTTCAGCAACGAACTTAGAACACAATTTTAAGTTAAAATTATGGATTGGCAAAGGATTTTGCGGGGTTCGGCAACTGAAGGACGACACAACCACAAGGACGACGACTCATTTTTTAATTAACGATTACGCCACGGCGCATTGTGCGCTACATGTTGGATGGTGAGCACAACGTCCACTGTGATGCAGTGTCTAGCTAAATCTGCAATTGTGACGTGTAAGTCTTCACAATTAACCTGTATTTACAACTTAGTGGGTTCTACAGGCAGTCAAGTAAGAATGTGTATCGTAGAATTTGTAGTCGGTAAAAGAAATTCCGTTTTTTTTTCTTAAATTAAAAGGTTCAAAAATGACGCCTAGAGCCGCTGCTAAGTAAATGGGCAAGTCGAGGACATTCGTTAGCACTTGTGTGAACCGATACTCTCAGTTAAAAAATGTTGATAATCTACCAGAACATGGTTCGAGAGGAAAAGTGTCGGACAATGACGAAAAAATGGTTATTAACAACAAAAAGGCGGACTTGCAACTTCAATTATTTAAAAATATGATTAAATATTAATGAATAGTTATAAAAGTAGTACCAGCGATAGCTATTCCTGTGTAGAATAAGCCATAAAAATTTGAGCCCGATCAGTCTAAGAGTTTTTTTAAATCATGTCAATCAGGTCAAAAAAGGTTGTTTCGAGAAAAACGCGTTATACTAAACGATATACAGATGCTCGACTGCTCCTATCGTAAAGAAAACCAACCCTTAACTGCTCCAAAACTGAAACTAAAATGTCTATAGACCTAGGGTTTGCGAAAACGATGCGGAGACAGTAAGTATACGGCAGCTGCACGTTCGGCGCGCCTGACTGCGTCGAGACGCTTCTATTCTATTGCATTTTTCAGCCTGTTCTCGACCTTTCCAGAGCAAAGAATGGTCTCTACTATATTTCTAAATATATTTTTTATGAGAAAATGTTGTTCTTAGAAAATCAATTTTTTGAAAAAAGTTAAAAAAAGTTACCCTTAATTAAAATATAATAAGCCATCCAAGTGGTAGAAAATCATGCCTAAAAACAGGCAATTCTGGCCATTCTGCAAGTTTGTTGAACTTCCCTGGAATGCTTAGTCATAAATATTTATTTCAAAATATGTAATGCAGGAAATGAAGTACAATTCTGAATCATAATATAACGTGATAATAAAAATGACGTCATTAACTCGAACACATTGAATGAAAAAGCAAATACCTATTCATATCTTATCGGTTTAATTCATACCTTTATTTAAAGCTTAGATAATTGGTTTTCTTACAATGAATAATTGCAAACACTAGAAAAATACGGACTGATAACGATAACATCGACCCCCTCGACCCACACACTAGCTTATGTGGTGTAAGACCTTTTGACCCTTAAACTTAATTTTATGTGGGTTTGACAACCGCAATATTCTCGAATGCCAAATTTCATGGCCCCTCAAGGTGGCAATTGTCTCATATAGAAGGAGAACTGTAGGTGGATGTAAAAGTGGATGTGGCACTATTTCAACAGATACTTTTAACAAACCAATAACGTCTTTAGAATAAGTACAGAATTTACGGCATTCGTATTGTTTTATGTGATCTAAAGGAGTGATTCATCAACTAAATAATTCCCAGAAGAATTTGTTCTAATTAATATCGTGTTACAACTTATATTTTGCGAAAATATGTTAAACAGTACGGTGTGATCATTTTTAGACGCCCGGCCCCGATTTATGGAAAATTGTTGGATTTACAATAGAATCTCGATTACCCGAAATAATATGGACCAAAGTGATTTCAGATAATTTTTTATAAAATAGAAGTTTAGATTGAATACAACATTGCAGATTGACTTAAAAACATTTATACGATAGGCTATTATGTACATAGGTATTTATTAAAACAAAGAATAGAAAAATTAGTTTACTTATTTTATGTATATGTACGGAAAATCGAAAATAAAACAGTTTCATTCTTAACTTTAATGTCTTAAAAATGAGGTAGTTTTTAATTGCACTCGTTTTGCGTTAGTTCTGTTTTTGTCTGCAATGTCTCTCCAACGTTTGATAAGCAAAATGTCCGCGGCGGTTGCATTTTCTTGTTGTTCTACATAAGTTAACGCTTTTTCTAAGGCCTCTAGTTCTTCTGAATGTGACATTTTTACTGGAATATTGTCAGTGGCTTCTACTTTGTTATCGTCATCGTCATCACTGTCTATTGTATTAGCATTTTTGCATACACTTTTAATTAATTCTTGGTCAGTCATTTCATCTTCCACACTATCACTGTTTAACCATTCACAAACTGATATTCTTGTAATAATTTGATGTAAACTTTCTTTATCTTCTGTTTCTGCCTCTGAGTAATGTGTCTCCTCTTGTGGAATCAATTCTGATCAAGATTTTTCCAGAGTATTACTTTTTATTTGATTCCAGGCTGAAGCTATCCAATATATAACATTTTTCAAATTTATTTTTTTTAGACAATCAGTAAGATTGCCACCTTCATCCACTTCTTCTAAAATATGCTCCAATAACAAACGCCTGTAATTACGTTTTAAATTTTCCAGTACACCCTGATCCACAGACTGAATGAGAGAAATTACAGCAGGAGGCAAAAACATTGCTTTTATTTCCCCTCTTTCAAGTTGCTCCGCACTTGGGTGAGTGGGGGCGTTATCTAGTAACAGAATACATTTTCTAGGATAACCGTGTTCTTTTAAAAAAAGTTCCACTTAGGCATAAAATCCCGGCATTGGTTTGATATTTATACAAAACAGGAAAAGCATTGCGACGAATATTCTTAAGGGTTCGTGGATTTGCTGACTTACCAATAAATAATAATGGGAGTTTGTGTCTTCTAGAAGCATTACTGCAGGCAAGAACAGTAATACGTTCTTTGCTACGTTTGTAACCAGGTGCTCCAGCTTCCGTTTTTGAAACTAAGGTATTTGACGGCAACATTTTGTATTTCAAGCCTGTTTCACCACAATTATAGATTTGGTCTAGTTGTAAACCATGTTCTTTCATAAGCTGCTCAAAATTCTGCGCAAATTTTTTTGCAGCAGATACATCAGCCGACAATCTTTCTCCATAAACTTTCAGTTGACGTACACCATGTATTTTTTTTCCACCTGTCTAGCCGTCCATCACTTGCAGAAAAATTTACAGGCGCTTCAATAACCGGCACCTCTTTGCTTAAACTCACTGCCTTATGTTTTAAAAGAATCATCCACTTTTTGGTATTCACCGCTTTTCATACTTTTTCGTGCCTGTGTGGGCGATGACAAAACACATTTTTCAAGTTTTTCGCGATTTTTCTCCACTCTGAAACAGTACTTACGGCTACACCTAAATCCTTCGCTATATTTTTAAGAAGTTCACCATTATCTAAACGTTGAATTGCTTCAAGTTTCTCTTTTAAGGTAATAACAACACGCTTATTATTATGACGCTCCATTTTGTAAAATATCTATTAAAACGAAACTATTACCTCTGCGCTAATAATAGACGTAATGAGTAACTTATAACACTCGTCGACTAACCAAAACATAGACAGCGGTGAAATTCTAGACGTCGGGGAGTCTCCGACGCGTTAAGGAAACCACTCATCGTCTGTTTCGAATAATGGGGATTTTTTCGTTTAATGGGAATACAATTTGCTTTTTAACAGTTGTTTTGGATAAGCCGGATTTCAGATAATCGCGATTCGGATAATCGGGATTGTACTGTATATATATATATATATATATATATATATATATATATATATATATATATATATATATATATATATATATTTAAATATTTTAAATGTAGAATGGTATAGTGCATGTCGAGAAGTATACTGACGTATTTGACATTTATTAGTAAAAACGACGCTACCTTTTGTAAAACGGAATTGGAAAGCCCTAATTTGTTTCAACATTTTTTCCTCAAAATGCTTTCTTCTAATTTGTTTTACAAAAAAGTTATGCAGCAAAAACCCTCTAAAATATTATTTTTTGGTCGTCGCGGTTACCATGGTTCGTATGCCACGTTAAACTAAGTAAACAGTGTGTTAATAGCTTCTGGTTAAAGTGGTTTCCCACGCTGAAAAAGTAGATATGATTCTTAGTTGTAGAGAAGCAAGAAGAAATTCTCGGGAAGTCGTTAGACTGTATCGAGAACGTTACCCTGACACGTATATTCCGCATCATACCATGTTTTGTCCATTACAACGAAATTTGAGGAGCAATATGGATGCATTTTCTGGGCAGAAAAACGTTTTAACATATGAAAAAGTAGCCGAAATTATGTAATTTTGAAAAATCATCCATATAATTCAATCAGACAAGCAAGCAGGCAATTGACTGTATCTTATGGGGCTATTCAGAAATCTCTTAAAGCTAACAAATACTATGACTATAAAACGCATAATCTTCAGTTATTAACACAATTTGATTCGGAACGACGACTGAGTTTTGTAACAGAAATGATGATTAAATATAACGAAGAACCTTATCTTCTGAATCATATATTATGGATAAATGAAAGTCATTTTATCGGCAACGGCAAACCTGACAGAAAAAATTATCATTACTGAGGTGACGAGAATCCACACAACGTTAATTAAATTAAGAATCAAGGCCATTATGGCGTTAATGTATGATGTGGGATAATAGGGAGACATTTGGTTGGACCATAGTTTTTTGAGGGAAAACTAACTAGAAGTAGACACCTTAACTTCGTGGTTAATACTCTACCAGTTTTATTAGAAAATGTTAGCCTTATTTTAAGAAGGCATATATAACTGCTACTGTTAGAGAGTATCTGAATGAACGAAGATGGATAGTGGTTCGCAACCCAGTTAGTCGATGGGCATCTAAGTCATCAGACCTCACGTCGTTAGATTTTTTCTTGTGGAGGATTCTTAAAGATATTGTATACAAAACTGCGACAAATGATATTGAGCACTTAAAAGCAAACATATCAGATGCGTGCAATAGTATATCTGCAGAGAGAATGGAAAACTGCATGATAGAAGAAGGAAGACATATAGCAAACATCTTTTGATGTTTTTTTTTTTTTATTTTTTAAACATTTAATTTTATAAAACATGTAATAAGTTATGTAATCTTAAAGTTATAAATTTTTTTTTGTGATTTTAATAAAAATAATGTATTCTTTTTTTTGATTGTTCAAAGATATTTTATTAAAGGAAAAACCTTAACAGCATAGTAACTAATATTATTATAATTACTGTCAGATTAAAGTATGACAGCCGCCTCCTAGATAAATTGTTTGAAAACCGCCAAACGTGGCCTACAATCCATGGCAACTGCAATAACCAAAAAATAATATTTTAGAGGGTTTTTACTGCATAACTTTTTACAAAACGAATTAAAAAAAAAAACAGTTTAAGGAAAAAATTTTGAAAAAAATTAGGGTGCCAAAGTTGTTTGGCGTCGCGGCGCCCAGCGTAGTTTTCACTACCAAATGTCAAATACGTTAGTATACCCCTTGGCATGCACTATACCATTCTACATTTAAAAAAAAATAAATATCCATCAATTTTCCCTAAATTGGGCCGGGCGTCTAAAAATTATCACCCTGTACATAATGATGAATGATAAATATATTAGCCCCTTTTAATGCTTTCTACACGGAATTTCAGATTTGTACTTCGACTGAATTTTTTTGCTGTACTAATTCGCTGGAAAGTGTCTTGCTTGCATCACTTATCGCCACTGTTTTTTACACTATAATGTTGGGAATCACTGACTTTTACATACTTTGTGTATGATCCGATATAAAGAAGGGATGTCAAGTATCAGCTTAGCTCATCCGAGTTGGTATCGTACGGGAGTTTTGAGGTTTTAATATTCTACACGGACATACATATTCTTGACTCAATCCCATAACATCATCCCTGGTTTCCCTTTTTTGTTTATAACACGTAGGTTGAAAAGTTTTTGATCTAGCTACTTAAAACACTTTTTTTTTGCAAAATTCGACTTTATTCATCAATAATATCTCCTTCAAGAGCGATATAATCAGTCTTACGCTTTTCTAACATTCCTATACTTTTTTTGTAGAAGGATTTGTCTATTGGTGATAACTTTTTCATTAGAGCCAAATCTCTTTCCCGCGAGCATTTTCTTAAGGTCTACGAATAGATAATAATCGCTGGGGGCCAAATCTGGAGAATACGGTGGATAAGGAAGGAATTCGAACTTCAATTCATGCAATTTTGTCATTGTAACCATGACTTGTCACACGGTAAATTGTCTTGATGAAAGAGCACTTTTTCCTTGCTCATTTGGGGCCGTTTCTTTGCGATTTCTGCCTTCAAACGCACCAATAACTTTATATAATATTCGCTATTGATGGTTTGTCCTTCTCAGCATAGTCGATGAAAATTATTCCATGCGCATCCCAAAATACAGAGGCCAAAACTTTCCCAGCCAACTGTTGTGACATTGGTCATTTCGAGCGGCTTTCACCGGCTGCTGTCCACTCAGCTAATTGCCGATTTGATTCCGGTGTGTAGTGGTGGATTCATGTTTCATCCACTGTCACATATTGCTTGAAAAAATCCTTTTTATTGAGCTTAAACAGGTCCAAACAGCGCTCAGAATCATCAACACGTTGTTGTTTTTGATCCACTGTTAGCAAACGTGGTACCCATTTCGAACAGAGCTTTCTCATGCCCAAATGTTCATGCAAAATATAACCAACACGTTCTTTTGATATCTTTAGGGTGTCAGCTATCTCACGCAATTTCACTTTACGGTCATCCAAAACAATTTTGTGGATTTTTTAAATGTTTTCCGGTGTAACCACCTCATTTGGGCATTCAGAGCGTTCAGTTTCATTTGTATCTAAACGACCGTGTTTAAATTCAGCATACCAGTAAATAATGAGTGATTTTCCAGGGATAGAGTCCCCATAACACTTATCAAGCCACTGCTTTGCTTGAACGGTATCTTTTCCCATCAAAAATCAGTGTTTAATCAACACACGAAATTCGATTTTTCTCCATTGTTTTGAAAAATTAAAAGTAGCATCACTAAAATCACTGTAATTTGTAAACTAATCGTCGAAATGTCATGAAATTTTGACACGTGTCGTTTGAAGGGTGGTACTTTCTAAACATTTGCCGAAGGTTTTAGTTAAGTCGATAAAGCATATGTACGCTGGCTCATTGTATTCTATTACTTTTTTTTAACTTGCTTCATAATGCGTCAGTGATAGATCTATCTTTCCGGAACCCTTGTTGTGCTTCTCTAGTTTTGATCTATGATTCCAGTTTCAGTAAGATAATCAATAAAATAAATATTGTTAAAGCTGTTTAAAAAATGGATTAATCATGGTAATTAACACATTTAACACTGTTTATTATTTCGATTCCTAGAGGGAACTGTTTTATTCGTACAAAAATCATCCTTGAAGATCTTTGTATTTCTTCACGTTTTAAGGTCCCTAGATCACGAAGAATATGGTTTTTCTGTTGCCGTTGGTATTTGGTTTACATATAATACTTGACGTAAAAAAAAACCTAGAGTTTTTTAGCGATATCAAGAATAGAAGTTGATAGACTTTCTATATTTTTAATATTTATGTATATAACACGTAGGCTTCAAAAGCGATACAACCAGTCCAATGCTTTTCTAACATGTCTATACCTTTGTTGTAGAAGGATTTGTCTTTGTCTTCAAAATAGGCCTCGGTTTCGGCGATAACTTCTTCATTGGAACTAAATCTCTTTCTTGCGAGCATTTTTTTAAGGTCTGCGAATAAATAATAGTCGCTGGTGGCCAAATCTGGAGAATACCGTGGATGAGGAAGCAATTCGAACTTCCATTCATGCAATTTTGCCATCGAAACCATTGTCTTGTGACAAGGTGTATTGTCTTAATGAAAGAGCACTTTTTTCTTGTTCATTCGGGGCCGTTTCTTTGCGATTTCTGCCTTCAAACGCACCAATAATTTTATATAATATTCGTTATTGATAGTTTTTTCCCTTCTCAGCATAGTCGATGAAAATTATTCCATGCGCGTCCCAAAATACAGAGGCCAAAATCTTTCCCTGACTGTTGTGTTTTTGGTCGCTTCGAGCGGCTTTCACCGGCTGCTGTCCACTCAGCTGACTGCCGATTTGACTTGGTGTGTAGTGATGGAGCCATGTTTCACTCATTGTTACATATCGTTTGAAAAATCCTTTTTATTGTGCTTAAACAGGTCCAAACAGCGCTCAGAATCATCAACACGTTGTTGTTTTTGGTCCACTGTGAGCAAACGCGGTACCTATTTCGAACAGAGCTTTCTCACGTACAAATGTTCATGCAAAATATGACCAACACGTTTTTTTGATGTCTTTAGGGTGTCAGCTATCTCACGCAATTTCACTTTACGGTCATCCAAAACAATTTTGTGGATTTTTTTATGTTTTCCGGTGTAACTACCTCATTTACGCGTCCAGAGCGTTCAGCATCATTTGTGTCTGTACGACCGCGTTTAAATTCAGCATACCAGTAAATGATCAGTGATTTTCCAGGACCAGAATCCCCGTAACATTTATCAAGCCATTGCCTTGCTTGAACCGTATTTTTCCCATCAAAAAACAGTGTTTAATCAACACACAAAATTCGATTTTTTCCACTGTTTTGAAAATATCAAAAGTAGCGTCACTAAAACCACTGTAACTTGTAAATTAATCGTCGAAATGTCATGAAATGAAACGTATCATTTGAAGGTTGGTACTTCTTAAAAATCATATGGATTTTTTGAAACGGGCGACATCTAAGTGTCAGACCAAAAACTTTTCAGTCTACGTGTTATAATATTCAACCTAAACTATAACGCGCATTATCGAAGATATTTAACGCTTCAAAATGTCAAACTTTAAAATATTTTCACCTAAAACCACTTGTCTGGCTTTAAAATAGTTATTAATTTCATAATTAATTTTAGATCGTGGCGATCGTAGCTTTTAAGTCACGTATAATAAGTGATTAAATAATAAAAATTCTCTTATGTTGATATTAATTAGTTTTGTAGTTAATGAATAATGTAATAAATAAATTAAATTTATCTTGGGT
This sequence comes from Pachyrhynchus sulphureomaculatus, assembly GCA_019049505.1. Lineage (NCBI taxonomy): Eukaryota > Metazoa > Arthropoda > Insecta > Coleoptera > Curculionidae > Pachyrhynchus > Pachyrhynchus sulphureomaculatus. Next base: position 96,093,213 of record CM032456.1, read on the forward strand.
AGCAAAATTAGGTTATTAATTAGTGGTCAAAATTGACTATCCATCTATAAATTTTAGATGCACAGGTAGGTATAAAAATCTATCTGCGATCACAGATCAGCGTAACAGCAATCGCCACTCTATGTGATTACTGAACTTAATGATTGTAAAAAAACTGTGTATGTTAAGATCGTAATGGACCTTGGCTTTAGAAGGGAATATGTTATTTAAAATACCCGCCGCCTCGGCTCATCTTTTCTAAAACCAATTCATTTGCTCTTCTTTTATACAAATTGTTCCTCATTTAAATCTTTTTAAATGACGAGTCAGCAGAGCAAATGATATGCCGGCTTATCATTTGCATGTTTTTTCAAACGTTAATAAAATGTTTGACATTCTTTTTAAATGCAGGAAAATCTTTGAAAAGTGTAAATAAAAATAATTTATATAATTTTACTCAATTCTTTTTTATGTTTATTTTTAATATTAATTTATTAATAAAGAACAAGAGGTTAAATTTACTGTCGGTCAAGTAAGAACGTGTCGGCTATATCAGGTGTACAAGTATGAAATGCGAATTTCAGACAACAGATGGTGCACCAATGTAGTTTGTGCTATAAAGATTTGACACTGCGCCATTTTGTTGTATCATCAACAAGTGTCAGACGCGCACGAGTGATAAATTGGAAAAGTGTATACATAGTGTTGTGTTGTTGTGTTCAATATGTCGAAATTTATACCGAACAAAGAGCATTCGCGGAAAGCATTAATTTTTGTTTTCATTTGAAGAAAACTGCTGTTGAATCATACCGATTACTTCGAGAAGCTTATGGTGAACATACTCCAACGCAAGATACGTGTGAACATGGTTTCGGGGTTTCAAAAGTGGTGACTTCGATGTTGCAGACAAGGAACGTGGAAAATCGCCAAAAAAATACGAAGATGTGGAATTGCAAGCATTTTGGACGAAGATGATTCGCAAACACAAAAAACAACTGGCCGAGCAATTGAGCGTTAGTCAACAAGCTGTTTTCAATCGGCTACGAAAGATGGGAAAGATTCAGAAGACCGGTAGATGGGTACCACATGGGTTGAACGACAGGCAAATGGAAAAGCGCAAAAACACGTGTGACATTTTGCTCGCTTGGTACAAAAGGAAGTCGTTTTTGCATCGTATAGTTACAGGGGATGAAAAGTGGATTTATCTTGAGAATCCCAAGCGCAAAAAATCATGGGCAGACCCAAGCGCACCATCCACATCGACCGCAAGACCGAATCGCTTTGGCGATGCTCTGTGTTTGGTGGGACCAGAGGGACGTGGTCTATTATGAGAGGTTAAAACCTGGGGAAATGGTTAATACTAAACGTTACCAACAACAATTGACCGATTTGAACCGTTTCGCTGCTTGAAAAAAGGCCAGAATACCGAAAGAGGCATTTTTTCTTCATGACAATGCTCCATCACATACGGCAAAACCAGCTCGCGACACGTTGGAAGCTCTCAGCTGGGAAGTTCTTCTACCCCATGCGGCTTACTCACCAGACTTGGCTCCTTCCGATTACCACTTGTTTACATCGATGGGTCACGCACTTGCTGAGCAGCGCTTTGGTTCGTACGAAGATGTGAAAAAAATGGCACGATAAATGGTTCGCAGCAAAAGAGGAAAATTTTTACTGGCGTGGTATGCACAAATTGCCCGAAAGATGGGAAAAATGTATAACAAGCGATGGAGCATACTTTAAATAAAGCACTTTTTATCATTCTCCGAATTTAACATGTTTTTTTAGAAAAAAATCCGCATTTCATACTTGTACACCTGGTAAGTTGTAGTCGGTAAAAAAAATTCCTTTTTTTAAGGTTATTGTTGGCACCCCTGCAAGCAATGTTTTGTGGAAAGAAATTCATTTCTAAACTTATTTATGGTTAAATATTTAGCACACTTAGAGCTGTGTGTTCTTATGTAATCATCCAAAAGATCCAAAAATGACGCCTACAGCGGCTGCTAAATATATGGGCAAGTCGAGGGCATTCGTTAGTAAGTGGGTGAAAGGATATTCTCAGTTAAAAAAATGTTGATGGTCTATCAGAACGTGGTTCGAGAAGAAAACTGTCGGACAAGGACAAAAAAATACATGTTTTCCCGAAATTCTCTATTAATTTTGCGCCAAGAGGCGCAAAACTTAAAACAGAAGGGTTTGGATATATTGTAAGAAACGCTTCGCACTCATCTCCAGGTTAATGATTTGAGGTGGCGCAGTACAAGAAACCATTGCTGAGCGAAAAACACAGAGGGAAGCGACTCGTGTGGCAAAGGAAAAAATAGATCGAGACTGGAGCAATATAATCTTTTCCGATAAAGTTTCATTTTTGGGTTATGTCATTACTCTACTAGCCTGGTCAATTTCCACTAACCGTTGTTTCAGCGTACCAAACGGTTCAGGTTTTGGGAGACTAGATCCCTAAACACAATCCAAAACAATGCAATGAGAATAATGACAGGAGCCTTCAGAACAACTCCAATTGCCAGCCTCCAATGCCTAGCCTCCATCCGTTCCTTATACCTAGACACACAACTTTTTTTAATGAAATATTATACTTCTCTCATATAAAGAAAATTTAAAAATATCTCTAAATCTAACCAATGTGCATGAATCCAATCTAACATTTCCGCCCAAGTCTATCCCTGGCCGAATCAATAAATACCTCACATTACACCATCTCTCACCTCCCATTTTCAACTACCCTTTTTGGCACGCTTTCCCTCCATGGCTCTCTCCAAACCCACCAGTCGATTTCTCTCTTCACATTCCAAGTATAAAAAACCTCAGTCAAACTGAAATAAAACAAACTTTTCTGGAAAGATTACACTCTCACTACCCCAACTTCGCTATTATTTATACGGACGGCTCTAAATCTGAAAATGGAGTTGGAGCTGGTCTAGTTCTGAAAACTGTCTCAAAAACCTTCAAACTCTAACAGCATAATACCGTATACACTGCAGAACTCTTAGCAATCAAGGAGGCAACCAAACTTGCCATTACAAACAGCAAAGGAAGTAAATTCCTGATAGTTTCCGACTCATTAAGTGCATTAAAGTCCTTATCCTCTAACAACTTCAATCAATCATTTTTAAGACAGCTCTTGGATCTTCAGCACATAGCCAAAATAAGAAATACATACATGTGGATTCCAGGACACAGCGGCATAAAAGGTAATGAGAAGGCTGACCAAGAAGCCAAAAGAGCCACAACTAATGGCTTCCCAACAACTGAAGAAAACCATCCTAAAGACTTCCAAAAGGTTCTAACCAACATTAGCAGAGAACTTTTCCAACTGGAGTGGGATTTAGAAAATGATAGAAACAAACTCTGGGAAATCAAATCACACTCCACTATCAGAGTTTAACTAGATTTGAAAACGTCACATTGAGAAGATTAGCCGCAGGACATTCATTTCATACCCACTCTTATCAATCAGAATATAATCATGAAAATAAAAATAAACTCTGGGCGCCAAATGACCAAAGATGTCGACGCGCCCAATCACCCTAAAATCATCATCATCATCATCATCACTTTTCATCTTTATCGATAATTTCAACACCTCAAGCAGGCCTTAGTACCGACTGCCAAAAGGTGGCTTGTCGATAAAAATGAGGAGTGGATTTTTCAAGAGGATACCGACCCCAAACATCGGAATAAAACGTGTAGCTAGGGGCAAGGGGAATCCGCTATCGTCACTTTGGATTGGTCATCTTAGTCGCCCGATGCAAACCCAATTGAGAACGTGTGGTCAGACATCAAGCAGAAGCTTCGCAGTAAAAAGGTGTACACAGTGAAGCAGCTGTTATGGCAAATTCGGGCAATTTGGAAATGCTTTCCCCAAGAATACGCGGAAAAGGTCGTCGAAAGTAGGCCCCGAAAATAGAGGGCGATGATGGGGACTGGACGAACTACTGAATCATTAGCATTTTAATAGCAATCTTTTACTGTTAAAAGATGTAAAAAACTTTTAAATTAATACATTTTTTAATAAACAATGCTCGACACGTTCTTACTTGACCGACTGTAGCTTTAGCAACGACGCATCCAAATGCCTTAAATTTGTCTAGATCTGTCCTTCGTAAGATTAAATATTATCAACTTAAATATTAAATAACCGGTCAAGTGCAAGTTAAACTTGCACAATTAGTGTTCCGTACGTTGATTACTTTTGAAATAAAAATTTTTGTTACGGTGGTATAAAATGATCAGTGACTTCACAAAACACACCCCAACTGAGTTTTCAACAAAGTTTGCTTCCAATCTTTAGAAAACGAAATTCTTGTGTTTTCTTATATACCAAATAAATTATTAAAGGTAATGCACTTGTGATAATTTTCGTTCAATCTACACACCGTGGAGAATATTCCAGAATTTTTTTAACATTTTTGATCAGTACTTTTCGAGATAAGGTGAGGGGACAGCGATTTTTTTCGCTATTTTTTTAAAATAAAACAAAGAAAAGGGGTGCGCAAGTATTACATTATATATATATATATATATATATATATATATATATATATATATATATATATATATATATATATATATTTATTTTTACTCGTGTTTTCACAAGCTTTCATTTGACACCACACTCGATGACCTAGTAAAAAAAATTTTTTTCACTTCCGATTTCACCCCCCAAAACTAACCCCTTAAGTCAAAATTTGACTTTCAAAACTACTACACGGCTCTGATGAGGCCATCAATTCCTATATATTACCAAATTTCAACTTTCTATGACAAATAGTTTCGGAGAAAATCGGGTCTGACAGACAGACAGACAAACATAGAAGTCATCTTATAAGTGTTCCGTACGGAACACTAAAAAAGTCTTTATATTGGTCATTTATTATTTCAGATTATGGTACAAAAAATAATAACCGGTCAAGTGTAAGAGGGATTTGCGCAATTAGTTTACCGTGATTGCTTTTAAAATAAAATAAAATCCTTACCTAGGTTAAGTTAATTAGGACCCTGATATCTTAAGATCCAATATGCATTTTCACGTTTTTTTTTTAGCCAATAATGTATAAAAGTTTTAGCATCTTAGTTACTCTATAGCCAATAAATCAATCTAGCTCAATCTAGAATCTAACGATAAAAGTGTAAAACAAATAGTTACTTTTTTTTAGATTGTTGTAGCTTCTACTTGATGGAAATTCATTATAAATATATAATAAAAGACTGTTTTTAGTCAATTTCCACTGGTTTATTTAAATTGCGAGGACGCGTTTCGCTGTCAGTGCAGCTTCTTCAGATCTACATTTTACACTGTCAAGTTAGGTTTAATATTCACAGTTTTATATAATTTCTTAATTATAATATTACACCTAATTAAATTACATTGATAGTATTGGAAAATCCACACAGATTTGGAGTTAAGAGAATAAATTCAATAATGGTGAATTGTTTAAATCTACCTGGTCGTTGAGTAAAGTACCTGTAGTCCTTAATCAATTTATTTGCATAGTCTCTAAAAGGTTTAGTTTTAAACCTTTTTGTTGGGTGTGTAAAATTTTGAAATTCTTGTTAAATGTGTGATTTTCTGTTAATAGATGATTAGCATATGTTGAATTAGATTTTCTATGGATGAAACTTTTTTCGTGTTCTGTAATTCTTTGTCTAAATTGTACGTCCAGTTTGTCCGATGTATGTTTTGGGACATGACCCACATGTTAATTCATAAACCCCTGATTTATTGTCTTTATTGATTTGTGGTTTGTAGTTTTTAAGTTATTTCCCTATAGTATTGTTAGTCTTGTAAGCTATGTTGATATTTTTTTGATTTAAAAATTTCCCCAGTTTTTCCGTTGGTTTGCCGAAATAGGTTAAGCATTTAAAAGTGGTATTTCTGTCCTTAAAACGTGGGTATATTTCTGAGATAGCCTTGTTTCTAAGTTTTTTCCTAACGATACTATTGATTAAAGTAACCGAATAACCGTTGTTAACGGCTACTTGTTTTATGTAGTTTAATTCTTTAGTAAAATTTTCTTCTGATAAGGAAATATTAGTTAGTCTATGTATAAAACTATGATAAGCGGCAAGTTTATGATGGTCAGGGTGGTGAGAACTATTGTGAATTGTGGTATCTGTATGACAAGGTTTGTGATATATTGCAAATTCATGTTTTTTCTTGGCTTTACTGATTGTTAAGTCTAGGAAATTGATTTTCCCTTCGACTTCTTCTTCCATTGCAAAACTGATATTTGTATGTAAAGAATTAATATACTGTAAAAAATGAGTTAATTGTCTGTCCATACCTGTAAAGCATACAATTATATCGTCTACGTATCGATACCAGTATAGGCAATTACTACTATTGTTGTTATGGTTGTTAAATATCATTGTTTCAATACTGTCCATGAAAATTTCGGCAAGTAATGGACTTAATGGACTCCCCATAATTAACCCTTCCTTACTATTGTAGAATGTATTGTTAAATGAAAAATAATTTTGTCTTAGGCAAGTTCTTAATAAATTAATTATGTCCATTTTTATAACTTCATTTACTTTGTTTTTTGTTAATAGGTTCTCTATTAAAATTATTGTTTCGTCTGGAGGAATACTTGGAAATAAGTTTTTGACATCGAAAGAGACTAATTTAGAGTTATCTGGAATTGTTATATTCTTAACTTTATTCACGAGTTCGTATAAGTTTTTAATACTATATTTAGGTTCAAATTTGGTATGATATTTGATTAAATCAATTAAAAAGGATGACGTCTTATATGCTGGAGCAGACATGTAGGAAACAACTGGTCTGATTGGGTGGTCAAGTTTGTGTAGTTTTATGAGTGAATAAAGTTGTGGGATTTGGGGATTCATATTTATCAATTTAATTTTATCTTTATCGTGAATGATACTTTTAGCCTGTTCAATTTGTTGTTTTATTTCTTTTTGAAAGATATTTGTTGCTTAATCTACACTTTATGGAGAATATTTCAGAATTTTTTCAATCAGTACTTTTCGAGATAAGAGGGGTGACATCGATTTTTGGTATTTGTTAAAAAATAATACAAAGAAAAATCTGGTAATTTTAACGTCCGATTTCAGCCCTCAAAATTAACACCTTACGTCAAAATTTAACTCTTGGTTCTAACTGGGCTATTAATATATAATTTTTATTTTTTTATTTCTATATTTGTGCGAAATTTCAACTTTTGATGTCAAATAGTTTCGGAGAAAATCAGGTGCGACGAAAAAAAAAAAAAAAAAACGAAACAATAATTTTAATGGATTTTAGGAACGTTAAGTGTTATATTTAACATAGCCTTATATTTGTTATAACTGGAAATTATTTGACATTCCTATTGTCAGTCAAAACATCTAAAACTTGAACTAACTAAAGCGTTTGCAATTACCTACTTTTCTACCCCGACTCTTTAATGCAGCCATTTTCATAACAACCTTTTCGCCCATCATCTGTTTTTGATAAATTCACAAAAACTCACAGTAATAACAAATAAAAATAAATAAATAATAATAATAATAAACCAACAACTTTTAAGTCATGCACAATAAATAATTGAACCGTCACAACATCGTAATGAACGCACCGGTGCATACTGATCGTGATCGAAAACCTAAACATAGTAGTCATAAATGCGGTCGACCATATGAATCAGTAGTTATAAGGGGAATTTTAATATGTTACAATATGTGATAGTATGTTTGTGTTCTAAATAGTTCCTAAAATACTACCGTATTTCCAATTAATCATAGCACAATAGATTAATTGGATAAATGAAGATTAAACATATAACAAATAAAAAAAAACACTCCATAAACTAATTATTCTATTACCTTATGTTACGATGTTTGTCAACATCTTATAATTTGTACGCATTGTGGGGCAGCACGCATAATTTTAAATTCTTGGTGAAGGGCTAAATTTTTAAATACTATGAAGATACTAAAAAGATAAAGAAAGATCGAAACTTGGTACAAGCGGCCCAGAACAGAAAAAGATGGCAAGACTTGAGGGACGCTTTTGTCCAGCAGTGGAAAGTATAAGCTGATGATGATGATGATGATAAGATACACCTAATTACAACATGAATGGGTAGTATATAAGGTATCATGGGCCCATGATTTTCGACGTTGTGAGAAAAATTGAGACTAAATATTGAAACAATCCACTAAGTGGTAGAATTTTACACCTTATGAGGAATAGTGGCTGGCCGCGGCTCGGTGGCGTAGTACTTCGCTACTGTACAGAAGGTCGAGGGTTCAATCCAGCAGGTCGGTATACTTATTTATTAATTTATTTAAGTATATTTACATTACGTACAACGTACATAGGTAGTAGTTGTTTGCAGAAATGCAAATAACGTCCGTGGGAGCACTACCGCGTTGTTTAAAAGGTGCCGTGAAATACAAAAATGTATGTTTCGGCACTTGGACCACGTTGGCGGGTATTACGACATCCTCGCCGATATCCTTGGGATATGGAAAAAAAGGGTAAAACCCTACTGAGGCGGGGGGGGGGGGGGAGCGATAAAAAAAACCATCAATATTTCTGAGAAAAATTAACTTGTTTATTTAAAATTTGCGATTGAAAATATCTGTATCATTTGATAAAAAAATCCTTTTTTCGTAAAGTATTCATGGAAAATTGATGAAAATTCGAGAGGATGGTAAGAATAAAATTTAATCAACAACGACATTGTCAAAAATCATGTAATTATTCGTTACTGCTAAAAATTGTTCAGGCCTATGCACCAACGAGCACGCACTCAGAGGATGAAATAGAAACATACTATGAAGACATTTCCAGCGCTCTACAAGACGGAAAAAAACGTATTTTAGGATGTTGATCGGTGACTTCAATGCGAATATTGGAAACAGAGCGGACGAAGAGAAAACTGCAATAGGTCATCATGGGTTAGGAGATCGAAACGAAAGAGGGAGGACACTAATAGATTTTCTACATCAAAATAATTTATATGTAATGAACACCTTCTTCAAAAAGAACAAAAACAGAAAATGGATATGGTCCCGCCCAGATGGTAAAATAAAAAATGCAGTAGATTTCATAATCAGTAACAGGAAAGATATTATCCAAGACGTAAGTGTCCTAAATAAATATTCGGTTGGGAGTGACCATCGCATTGTGAGAACAAAAGTGTTTATTAACATTAAACAGGAAAGAAACAATATAATTCTTAAAAGAAACCATAAGAAATGAACAATCCCGGAGGATGTGGATTCTCATAGAAGAGAGATCGCAAGCTCCTTGGAACAAAATGAAGATAAAGCAGTTGATGATATATTTGAAAACATCAAAAATAGTATAGAAAATGCCATTGACAAAACTTGCCCAAAATAACAAAAAGGACAGAAATTAAATCAAAGAGTAAAACAGCTAATGAAGCAAAGGAGAGAAATGGTAGATAAAACTACAGATGAATACAGAACTATAAATAGAGAGATATCGAGGGAAATTAAAAAAGACAAAAAAATGCAGAGGAAATTAAAAACGTTATATAATAAAATAAAAGTTTAAAAGTCTTGAGAAGGAAGAATACAATGGGAAGGAACGACATAGGCAAGGTTAAGGACATGCATGGTAATGTAATAACAAACAGAAAATATATTTTACAGATCATCGAATTATTTTATCAACAATTATATACCTTACAAGATAAAAGACCAGGAATCAACATACCAAAAGTCCTAAATCAGGGGTCGGTGGATATCCCAGACATCACAGATGAAGAAATCACAGCAGTCTTGAAGGACATGAAAAGTAACAAAGCTCCGGGTGAAGACAATATTGTAGTACAGGCAATTCAACAAGGAGGACAACAAATTATCAAATCACTTAAAATATTCAATAAATGCCTCCTGGAAAGGAATAACTCCATCGCAATGGAATAATGCAACTATTGTCATCATGCATAAAAAAGGAGATACTTCAGACTTACACACTACCGACCCATTAGCCTCCTAAGCCATGTATGCAAGTTATTCACGAAAATACTTACCAAACGTCTAGCAAATAAATTCGAGGTTTTCCTTTCAAAAGAACAGGCAGGTTTCCGGTCGGGGTATGAAACAAACGACCATCTGCTTACAGTTAAAATCCTCATTGAAAAATGTATAGAATATAATAAGCCTCTTGTACTCATATTTGTGGAATTCGAAAAGGCTTCTGATTCTGTAAATCAGCAGAGACTTTTGGAAACGTTTGCTGAGTGTCGTATTGATCATCAATATTCCAACGTAATTATGTAAATACATGTATGAAAATATATATCAAGGGCCCTCAGAGATGTAGTTTGGAAAAACAAAGATCTAAGTTTAGAAGCAAAAACAAGAATATATAGAACTTGCGTTGGACCCATACTGGCTTATAGCATAGAAACACGGGCAGACACAAACAAAACCAAACAGCTGCTAAGAACAAATGAAATGAAAATACTGAGAGCAATAACAGGAAAAAGTTTATTAGACAGAGTGAGTAACAACACCATAAGAGAACAATGCAAGGTAGAGGATATAGTCAGATGGGGAAGAAAGAAAAGAAGAGAGTGACGTGAACATGTACGAAGGATGGAAGATACGAGAATGATAAAAATATGTATGAACAAAAAACCACATGAAACAAGACCAAAAGGACGACCACCAAAGAGATGGAGAGACAGCTGGACATCCGAATCACAAGAGACTAAATAACGAAATCGAACAGGACTGTAACCTACTCAGAAGAGGAAGTAAGTAAGTAAGTAAGTATATATGAAAATGCCACCGCTCATGTTAAAACACAAACTAATCAATCCACCAGCAAATTTCGAATCGAAAGAGGAATGCGGTAGGGTGATATGCTCTCACCCAAGCTTTTCGTAACACTTTTAGAAAGTATTCTAAAATCAATAAACTGGGAAAGAATGGGCCTTAACATTGACGGTGAAAAGTTAATTCACCTCTGTTTCGCCGACGACATTGTTTTAATAACAGACAAAATACAAGAAGCATAAACTATGCTACACATGCCCCAGGAAAGGATGGTCTAAAAATCAATCTATCCAAGACTCAGTTTATGACAAATCTTGTATTAAGCGACACTATAAAACTGAATAACGTAGAGATAGAGCAAGTGCACCAATATAAATACCTGGGACATGAAATCAGCATAGGACGAGATAAACAAACATATGAAATTCAGCGGCAAATAGGTCTCGCCTGGGCTGCATATGGCAAACTGTCCAATGTATTCAAATTTAACCTTCCTATGTGTTTAAAAATTGTATCTGACAGATGCATACTCCTAGTTTTTACGTACGTAGCCGATACTCTCATAATGACGAAGAAAAACATCAATAAAATATATTTCATGCAAAGAGGTCAATGTTAGGCGTTATTCTAGAGATCACATTCTAAATCATATTATCAGGAAGAGAACGGGGGTACAAGACGCAGTCAAATTCATTGTACATCTTAAATGGAACTGGGCTGGGCATGTTGCTAGGTTTAAGGATGGGTGGTGGACAAAGAGAATCATAGAGTGGCGACCAAGATCCGAAGCCTATCGGAGTAGAGGTAGACCACCAAATCGGTGGACTGATTATTTGAAAAGAGTGGCTGGAAATTGGGTACAAGCGGCCCAGAACAGAAAAAAGTGGCAATACTTGAGGGAGGCTTTCGTCCAGCAGTGGACAGTATCAGCTAATAATGATGATGATGCTAATTTTGTATTATCTCTCTGTCTAGCCTTTTTGACCCATTATTGGGTATAGGCCACCCTGAATTGTCTCCATCGGTCTCTATTTTCAGCTATCCTAAGCCACGGTAGTCGTGCAGTCTTTTTAATGTCATCGTAAAAAACAGTAGCGACAGTCCGACTTGGCGCCTTTGATCTCAAGGGGTTCGAGTTTGTAATGATCACATGACCTGTCGCCATATTGTTGGTATAATGCCTGCTAGTGTTTGAAATATTCGAATTCCTTCTTTCAAGAAAAATCCTATTTTGTAGAATAAAAATGACTTTTGCTAATTGAAAGGAAGAAAAAAACGAGAAAAGTTTTTTTTTAAAAAACATTTTTTCTATACATTTTTTAAAAACAGATATATAAAAAACAGGGAAAAGGCAAAAAAATACAAGAAATAATACAATTGGTTTCAATGCTTTTTTCACGTTATTCATTTAAATATCTCATTGTTGAATTTATATTTCTCTCAACCATTAGAGATGTTGTCCGGCGGGGGGGGGGGGGGGGGGGGGGTTTTATTTTGAGAATATATCTCTGTACACCTTCAGCTTCGCGCGTATAATATCAACAATCATGCTCCTTACATTTCAGCGAATCCCAGTAATCTGGAGAGATTGAAAATAATTATAATTATCATTTTAAGATGAGATCGCTTTTCTTCTGAACTTAAAAATGAAGTGAACACACTTTTTGCTCCATTTTATCATTAGTCAAATCTAATATAATAATTTTCATACAACTGGTAAGTTTTCGTGCCTATATGCTACTTATATAAAAAAAATAAATCCATGCACTGATTTATTCAAACTCATTCGCGCTGGAGAATTACTACTTTTGCATGCCCAGATTAAGTTTTGAAACTTTGGATAACGAATTTTAGCAGATAATATAACTTAACTCTAGCAAACATTCTGGCCTGAATTCAGAAAAAAAAAGTACAAGTGGAATAACATAAACCAATATTTAACAGTAATAAAATATCAACTGTTTTACAAATAAAATGTATCTCTAATGAGGCAGGCAGACATTGACGACACTGCAGTGGAGATCTCGCGAAGCTAGAAGAAATCGAGGAAGACCACAACGAAGATGCGTAACACGTAGGCTGGTCTAGCTACTTAAAAAACATTTTTTTTTTTTGCAAAATTCGACTTTATTCATCAACATAGTCTCCTTCAAGAGCGATAAAATCAGTCTAACGCTTGTCTAACATTTCTCTACCTTCCTTGTAGAAAGATTTATCCTTGACTTCAAAATAGGCCTCAGTTTCGGCGATAACTTCTTCATTAGAGCCAAATCTCTTCCCGCGAGTATTTTTTTAAAGTCTGCGAATAGATAATAGTCGCTAGGGACTAAATCTGGAGAATAGGGTGCATGAGGAAGCAATTCGAACTCCAATTCATACCATTTTGCCATCGTAACCATTGACTTGTGACACGGTGCATTGTCTTGATGAAAGAGCACTTTTTTCTTGTTCATTGGGGGCCGTTTCTTTGCCATTTCTGCATTCAAACGCACCAATAACTTTATATTATATTCGCTATTGATGGTTTTTTTTCCCTTCTCAGCATAGTCGATGGAAATTATTCCATGCAGATTTCAAAATACCGAAGCTTAAACCTTCCCAGCCGACTGTTGTGTCTTTGGTCGCTTCGGGCGGTTTCATCGGCTACTGTCCACTCGGCTGACTGCCGAATTGATTCAGGTGTGTAGTGGTGGATCCATGTTTCATCCATTGTCACATATCGCATGCAAAAATCCTTTTTATTGCGCTTAAACAGGTCCAAGCATCGCTCAGAATCATCAACACGTTGTTGTTTTTGGTCCACTGTGAGAAAACGTGGTACCCATTTCGAACAGAGCTTTCTCATGCCCAAATGTTCATGCAAAATATGACCAACACGTTTTTTTGATATCTTTAGGTTGTCAGCTATCTCACGCAATTTCACTTGACGGTTATTTTAAATAATTTTGTGGATTTTTTAAATGTTTTCCGATGTAACCACCTCATTTGGGCGTCCAGAGCGTTCAACATCATTTGTATCTATACGACCGCGTTTAAATTCAGCATACTAGTAAATGATAAGTGATTTTCCAGGTGTAGAGTCCCCGTAACACTTCTCAAGCCATTGCTTTGCTTGAACGGTATTTTTTTCTCATCAAAAAATAGTGTTTAATCAACACACGAAATTCGATTTTGTCCATTGTTTTGAAATTATTAAAAGTAGCATCACTAAAAAAAACTGTAAGTTGTAAACTAATCGTCGAAATGTCATGAAATTTTGACACGTATCGTTTGAAAGTTGGTACTTCCTAAAAAACATATGGATTTTTTGAAAAGAAAAACATCTGTGTCAGACTAAAAACTTTTCAGCCTACGTGTTATATGATGTTCGAAAGCCGGCAGGTAGAAAGTGGACACAACAAGCTAAGGATAGACAAATATGGAAGATGCCTACATCCATGTGTGCATGAAGAAAGGCTGAGGACGTAGTAAAGAACTTCTGTCACTTATTTTATGACATTTTTTATTCCCACAGTGCTAATCCTGAAGTACATGCGGCCTGAGTCGCATGCCCAAGTTAATGTATAAATGATATAATATTTAAATTAAGGCAATTGAAAAGAAATATTGAAGCAATTGTTTGCTCACCAAAGAAAGTCGTATTAAATCTAGCTAAAATTGCTCTAAACTTAGGGAGATATCGATCACACCTCCTACGGGAATTTAATAACGTAAATTGTGGGCCGCGCTTGTTTACAAATTTTCGGTCCTGGCGATTCAGCGGAAAATTTAATTCAACCCCGTCCACAGTTTTCTATTTTTGAACATAAACTTAAGCCAGTGCTGTGGTCGGAGACATTTTTAATTTAATTGAAAATTTGAATTCTAGTTTATTCGCTACAGCATATTTTATATAGCTATAAAATCTGAAGGCAAATTTGTATTTAGGTTACTTGATCCCGTCACTTTCAAGGTAGTATACTAGCGCCCAAACGCACTGGTCCCACCAAAAATATGCGTACGACTCAGGGCTTCGTCCTCAAATACTTTCCGAATCATTCATACGTTTCTGGAGCACTTTTCTGGTGTTTCAAACAAAATTTTACCCTCATGCAAACGTGCCTACATAACAAAGTGAACGAGCTAGCTTGTATTATTAATATCAAAATAAAAGATAAGCACAGTTTCCTTGTATGTTTTGAAAATACACCAAAGCAAGTAAACCATTTTTTTAGAATATACAGTCAAGTAAGAACGTGACAGATCGTATTCCTGAAAAAATGTATTTCGTGAATATTTTTTTCCATCAATGTATTCTTTCGTGTGCTAACAACGGCGCAATTACCTTAGTAAGTTGTTCAAACGCCTCGTGCATTAATAATCGCCTGGCATCTTCCAGGCATGTTGTCGACGAGATTTTCTGCATACTCTGCAAGTCTTTCGAACCTCACAAGACAACTGAGTCAAAGTCCTTAGTCTTTCCTCTGAGCTTTCTCTTTTTTCGTTTCAATAGGGTTGGCGTCCGGTGATTGTGAGGGCCACTCTAGTATCTTATCGTGGGCCCAAGTGAACCGCTTCGCGACATGATTTTCGCCCAACAGAGGTTTCTTTAACGTGCTTCGCAATTTGACATCATGGGCACGAAGATGTTATCGAATGGTGTCATGGGACACATTTAAATCCAATTTTCTTAATTTTGCCGCTTCTTGACGCAGTGTCAATTTTGGGTCCTGTGAAAACAATTCGATTCGTTTTTCGACTTTCAGAGTGACATTGCCTACCGAGCCACGCTTTGACAAGTCGTCGACATTTTTCGTCTCGTTAAAACGATTTACCCACTTCTTCACAAACGATACCGACTTTTTAATATATTTAGTGGCTGCGGAATGTGTCATTTTAGGTCCCTTTGGATGGAAACAAAGAAAGACTCGCCTCGAACCGACGCGCAAACCAAGTGACTCATTTTGGATTTTACGTGATTTCGACGAAAGTTCGGGATCGATTGATACTTTTACTAAAATGTGTCATAGACACAGGTTCCCTCTACCGATTTTTTGTTGAATAGGTAAAATCGCATCTACCAAAAATGAATTATCGCAGACACGTTCCTATTTGACAGACTCTACAAAGATTATTTGAAGCTTCCCTCATGATACGTGATTATTAGTGCTTAAAATTTACTTCTCATTTCATGTAGTGGCCCACTATCTTCAAAATTTAATCGAGGCAAGGATGATATATCCATTTATATACTTCGTTATGTTTTGTTCTTATTTACTAGATAAATAAATATGAAATTTATGTTTCTAAAGATATATTTTTGCTACATTTAATTTCATACGATATATCCCAGTAAAGATCCATTTTAATTGAAATAAAATACAAAATAAACCGCCAAATAAGTGAAATGTATTTGCAACTTTTGCATAAAAGATTCCATGTCGATTTAAAAATATAATTTTTTGGAAATTCATTCAATAAATCATTCTTTTAGTTCAGAAAACTTGTGAAAACAAAGACACTCTCAAAATTAGAAAAATACAATTTTCCGTATAATTTCACCATGCTCAATTTTGTATATGCCCTTCCAATTTTGTTGAGAAAGCCAACTTGTTAGCCGAACTATTTGCTTCACATTCTACTTGTTGATTTTCAAAGAAAAACCTGCCACAGTATTCAAAAAATACGCGAACGAATTAACACAGTTTTCTGTAGAGTTTTCAACCTATCCTACAAAAAGGGAATATTTCCTTTCTGTTCTTTTAGTACATCCTCCAAATATGTGGTATGCTTGTGCTGCCTGGAGAGTGTTAGTTATGTCTTTTATAATACTGGATGCAATTCTCTCTCCAGGATTTTGAAGGGATGTTGTTCTTTAACTACAGCACTGCCTATTTTCTCTGCTTTTCTGCGTTTGCTCCTCTCACTTGATTCTTCAAATGACTTTGTTGGTCGGCCAGAAGAACGGCGTTTTACTCTAGGTATTTCAAATGTTCCTTGTAATCATTCGTCATTCTTTTTAAGAAAGAGTTCTGCTTTTTTATGCGTTGTCACTTCAAATACGAGAACTTATGCTTCGCTTCCTTCCTGTGCTCATCACAATATTCATCTTGCGATAAAATGTAACTCTCAAAATATATTAATTTTTCTTTAAAATTTAGCAAGTTTTCTTCCTGTATTTTGTCAAAAAGTAGTCTACGCGTTACTATTCGAGCACTCGAAGTACCCTCGGATCCTAGAACAAAATAAAAACTGTTTAAATTAAAAAAATAAATAAATACAAAATACGACGTGGTTTTCATCGTTTGATTTAAAGACCATGAAAACCTCGATTTCCCGGCTACTTACTTACTTAATTCTTATGCCTTTCTACTCCTTGTTAGGAGTGTAAGGCCCGTAGAGTTGAGTTATTCTATATCTGTCTTTTTCCATATTTCCTTCCATATCCTTCCATCCTGTTTAAATTGTCGATTGCCTCTTTTGTTTCTTCTGTATTAGTTTCTTCTGTTTGTATGAGTTCTGTATCTTGTTCCGGTTTTATGTCTCTATATTGATTTTTGTATGCTTTTCCTTCTAATTTTTTTGCATCCATTTCCTTTCCTCTCTGTTCCAGTGATTCCTATATAGTGCATTTATTGTTCTTCTGTCAGTCCATCCTCGTTTCCGTTTATACCTGTATTATTCCGCGTTCTCAATCTAAAAACTCGATAATTATTTCTCATTTCTTTCTTCCTATCTATTTCTTTGATTATCTTCTTGTTTGTATTCATTTTACTAGTTCTCTCTTCCGTATCCTTTATCTTTGCCAGGGTCGTCGTCAATCTACCTATCTCTCTCTCCTTTTTCTCAGTTTTTTGACTTGATGGTCGTAGTATTCTTTGTTTGTTCTTTGAGTTTTTCTTCCTCAATGTCCCATTTATATTCTCTTCCTTCGATTACGATTTTTTGATATCCTATTTTCACCCTTTTTCTCGTTCTCTGCTATATGCTTCAATTTCTTTTGAATTTCGCGTTCATCTTTTGTTAAATCGTTGTTTATATAAACTCTCTCACTTAGGTTTCTCAGTTTGTTTTTATTTTTCATTACATCTTCCTTATCTCCCGTGTTTCCAAGTTCAATCTTGTATATAGTCGCTCCTATTTTTATCACATCTTTAATCTGTACTTTTGTGTCCATACTTCTCTCCATAAAATGTTCTACATCCATTTTCAGATCTGGTTGGCTATTCGCTTCAAAACTCATTCCCGATATTGCAATATTATTCCTTACGTTGTCTTTTTCCAGTCTACTCATCTTCAAATCCAAATTTCTCATGTTTTCTCTAATTATCTTATTTTCTTCTTTCAATACTTCATTCTCCTTTCTTAATTCCTCCAACTCTTGTTGGTATCTCTTCTGATCTTGTTTTATATCCTTTATATCTGACATTAGCTCTCTGATCATTTCTATCAAATTGTCTATCTTATCTACTCTTTCGTTTTTCTCTTTTTGTGATGTTCTTATCAGCTTTTTACTCTTCCTATTGGCTCTTCTTTTTCTTCGACTCTTCCTCTTTTCGAGTCCCCTGAGGTATAATCATCGCTATCCATTGTTCTTTCTGTTATAAAAACTTTACGTGTGTTCCTCGTATATTCCATTTTCAAACAAGGGAGAAAAAGAAAAAAAATTGTTGTTTATATTTCTTATCACCGTAAACAGTAAAATGATCAAGGTTGTCGCTTATCGTTTCGTTAGCTTCATACAATTTCACAAAATTATTTTTATAAATCTCCAAGTTTTTTACTTATTGTCTTAATCTTAACACTACGCTCTGGTTTATTTCTAGTTCCTCTCGTTTGCAATCGACAAGATAATTAAATAGATCGAAACACTACCGTAATAATGCTCGTTGAACGAGTTGACTATTGCCGATTTCTCGGCTAATATTGATATATTTGATTAGTGCAAATACTCTTTTTTCTGTTAAAACCAATAAAATCACTGGGGCGAACCCTGAAGTATAACAAATACCTTTTTAAATACCGGAAAACGGGTTTTCGTAGAAAAATTTCGAGTAATATTTTCTACGTTCAAAATATAACTAACTATTTAAAAAGAAATATATAAAAATGAACAATATGTATGCGCTCTTACCTGTAATATTCAAATCCATCATAAGATAAACTCCAAAAAAGAAAAATCACTTTTTTAAAAAACCGAAGGGTGACAAGCAAAAACGATCAGAGTCCATTTTTTTTTCGAAAATGAGTTTTAGTGCTGCCTGTACAGCTGGAAACAGTTAGAATACAGCAAGACAGATCATAGTTGTAAATACAAGGAGAAGATAGGTGGTAACAGTCCATAAAACCTGCTAAGTTGAAGGACTTATTACATCCTACTCAGTTCTTGGTGAACACCAAAGCTCAG
Source organism: Pachyrhynchus sulphureomaculatus (assembly GCA_019049505.1). Classification (NCBI taxonomy): domain Eukaryota; kingdom Metazoa; phylum Arthropoda; class Insecta; order Coleoptera; family Curculionidae; genus Pachyrhynchus; species Pachyrhynchus sulphureomaculatus. Next base: position 96,112,360 of record CM032456.1, read on the forward strand.
GCATTTTACGTAGGATTAGCACGCCCATTGAAGATGACAATGCAGTTGAATTTGTTGATTACCCACTCATTGATGACGGCCCTTAACTGGCAAGAGAGATCAAGGTTCTGCATTTTTTTCATGAAAAAAATTATTTCTCATAATTAATGTGAATTTATGTTGCCTCTAATAAAATATGTTAGTCTTTAAAATGCATTTTTAATCTTCCCCTCATGTCTTCAAACCTATATAATCGACTCTAAACCTAAAAATTTGAATTGTGAACGTTTAGGGGAAATGGACTCTGATCGTTTTTGCTCGTCACCCTGAATCCTGAGAATAGAAACGAACACTCAGAGTGGCGATCAAATTCCGACTGAGACTCCGGAACGCGCGCTGTCTAATAGGTAACGGGAAGGGGGTGCCTATTGTTCAATGCCTTCAACCTTATTAGGTAGCACATTTTTTCTACCTGGAACAAGTTTTAGGAAATCGATTTAGGGCCGCCTAAAACGCTGAAATACCCGCACTGCTCTCAATATTATCCAAAGTTATGGAAAAAGCTATAAATCAGCATCTTGTAAAATATCTAAACGCTTATTCCTTTGAACGCTCAAACTTCGGCTACTCATGAAAATATCCGCGGACAGCTGGCAGTTGTACAACTTAACACAGACCTGGAAGAAATTCTATTGGACTGACAGTAACCAAGTAGAATTTAACGCTACAAAAAACCAGGCGGCAGTTTTTTCTAAAAAAGTTAGCGGGTCTGTGCTCCCAAACATACACTGCATTTGTTGGATTCTACATCGAAGCGGGTCGTCTGATTGGAGAGCGGTGCATGCTAGGAATACATGTTGCGCTAATACAATACATCCATATGCGGTTCAGTTTGTCACTCCTTGTACAATACTTTCCAAGCAGTCTTTTCTATGGAGAACTTCATCGCTTTGGAGTGATTTGCCCAGGCCTGTGTTTCCCACCGATTACAATTGACAAGGATTCAAAACCAATGTGAATCGCGTCTTCCGCACATGTGTCGTTCCTGTAGTGCTTTCGGGATTTCTCTGCAGCATGTGTGTTAGGCCCATAAAAAAACTTAAAAACAAGGGGAGAAAACCTTGAATAAGCCTATCTTGAGTGCTACTTCAAAAAACGACCGGGAATACGGGCTAATAGAAAGTTAAAAGAAAGAAAAAGAATGTTATTGATTATCTGGAGTTAAGAATTAAGATTATTAAACCAAAACCGATTTAACGTTTCAACAGAAGATTGTTTAAATTGAGCGCCGTCTTCGAACCAATGTGAAAATTCAATGATGCATCTCTTGATTAAATTTATGGAATTTTAAATTTAATAACTTGGTGCTTAAACGTCAGGAATTTTTAGCAAAAAGAAAACTCTCTTTTATAGAGAAAGAATTTTAGCAATTTAAGCTTTGAACTACTGCGGTTAACGTATATAAGAATGCATTTTAATCTCTTTTTACTGGGAGGTGAATATAATTTAAATCACTGATTTATATTTTTCATTTTTTGGGACGTTTTTGTCTTCAAGAGTCTTTTTTGTGTTATCTTTTGCGTTACATTTTCAAAATTAACTAAAATATTAAAACTGCTTATAGCAATTCTTACTAGACTGCTTTTTGAAAGTTTTGGAACCTTTAAAAGTGGAATTGGTAAATATAATACCAAAGAGCAATATAGAGGTACAAAAATGTCAGGTGAAAAACGTGGTGAAGTGGATGAAAAAGAGCAAGAGAGGACGGCACGACCATGTGCAAAGAATGGATGAAAACGAATTGGATACAATATGTAACAACCAAAAACCTAATGGAAGGCGACCACGAGGCAGACCACGTAATCGATGGTTCGAAAGTAGGAAATCATCATCCACAAAAGTTTAAGATAACAGCCAACAGGATGTGAATCCTAGTCTATAACAAAGGAAGAAGAATAAGACTACCAAAGTAATTTTTAATTGTCAAAATTTGTGACTTTAAATCTAATTAACAAATTGTGGTTTTTCTTGAAAATAGCCCCTACTTAGTGGTTTATTGGAAAAACTCCTAGAACTATAAAATATTAATTCAATATTTTTACTCCAACCCTTTTGATTTATCACTGGCAAAGCAGGTCGCATAGACCATTTAAACGTGTTCGTCGTCGAACTGTTTTAAAACTGATAAGAAGAAAAGTTAGAGAGATTAAGAAAATGCTTGGTCTGTCTGAGGAATTTTACCATTAGGTTGAACTTGAAACTTATAGTCATAAATAAAAGGTAAGACAATTCGGTTAGACGATAACAAAAGTTTGTCGAACTCATATCCTGTGCGTTGTTCCGATTCTATTGTTCGATACAATGGTACAAAGGCATTTATATAAAGAACAATTATTACACAAATCTTTCAAAAGCGATTGTTAGTTTTAGAAATGTTTGTATTATTCAAAACGAAGAAGGGGCGTAAGTATATACGGAGAGATTTAAAAAACTGATAAAGTACTTCCCTTACAAACACGTTGTTCTAACATATACGTGGTACGATCGAAAAGTTCCCGGATTAAAACCTTAACGTGACTTCCATCACCTTCAAACTATACCCCTATACTCGAAGGCACCGTTTCCAGCGTTTTTCCCACTGGCAGAACATTTCTTGGAAGGTAGAATGCACTGCTTGCAGCGCCCAACCCGAAGGGGTGACCTTTTAACTTCATCTTCATATAGGGGATGGTGGGGATGACAGTCATGGAATTCTTCGCCAAAAACTGTTGCATACATTGCCGTGATTCGCTCCATGCCTAAGTCTACCAATAAAATTTGCTGACGTGTTCCATCAGTAATAAAAAGTTCGTCAGAGATGCTCAGAATTGTCCGACGACGACTTGGCGATGATTTCAGGCGTGGTTGCAGTCTTTCGGAATGCTTGTCGTCTTCCACCGAAGTTCGGCAGCTCTTACCACATGAAGTAAAAAATTGCGAGAGTTATGAAGAAAAAAACAATGTTTTTGCCAAAAATCGATTATACTCTTCAACACTACACTTATTTCAGCGATCTTCCAACATTTGGATACCTTTCATATAGTACGATTTAACGAGCTCTTTAAAATAAGCCTTAGTTTCCATTAGATTTCTTCATTTGAACCAAATCTCTTTCCCTGGAGCCACCTTTTCAAACTTGGATAGAGGTAATAATCGTTGGGGGCCAGATCTGGTGAATACAAAAGATGAGGAAGCAATTCATTGATGATTCATTGATCCAATTTCACTATCGATTTTATGGACTTTTGAGCTGGTGCATTACACTGGCCTACACACATTTTGGTGCCTAGGATTTTAGGCCTAATTTTAAGTATGTCTGATAAAGGTGATGTCAAAAATGTTATTGGTTTTTTTTTGTATCAGCTCTAGTTAATGCATTTTTACAAAAACATGGTTTTATTTTAACATTTTACATGAAGAAAGTGTTTTTTAAGTAATTTCCGAGGAAATTTTGTACAACCGCTACAAAACATTTCCACGCAAGTCGTTCAACTTCAGTCACAGATGTCTCAAAATTAGTGGAGTCTTTAATTAATCGACGTATTTGGGGCCCATCAAAAAAGCCTGCTTTTAGTGTTTCAGTACTTAATCCAGGAAATTTTTGAGAAATAAAATGAAAACATTGACCATTTTTGTCGAGAGCTTTGACATACTGCTTCATTAGCCCTAATTTTATATGCAATGTTGGAAGAACGATTTTTTCTAGCGGAACCAAAGGCTCATTTATCACATTTCTTTCACCAACGACCAAAGCATTTCTCACAGGCCAATTTTTTTATATCCAGTGTCTTGATTTGGCTCGACTGTCCCACAAACAAAACATGGATATTTTGTATAGTCACTTTGTTGTCCTAACAAAAATTAACCATCTTCAAGTCGACACATATCACCTATTTATGTTCAACATATTTTATTTTCTGTAAAAGTATTGAAATCACTTGATATTCTTCTTTCGTACAAGTAGAGTGGGCAATCGGAATAGAAGCATGTTTATTGCCATTATGTAAAAGTACAGCTTTTAGACTTCGTTTACTGCTGTCAATAAAGAGACGCCAATTACTTGCCTAATAGGTCTCCAAGCCCATGAAAGTGAGTAAGCACATCACTGCAATATACTAAAGAAGAAAAAAATTGCAATAAGTTTTATTCTCTAGTGCGATATCAAGAAATTTTTACATTAGAGGATAGGCAATTTTTTTCTTTTAATCTTGTTGCTAGCAATTCGGCACGCTCTTTTGAAAGATCTAAGTCTCTGATGAGATCGTTAAGCTCTTTTTGTGAAAATAAATTAGTTTGGTGTTTCTGCACAATATTCACATCCTTGAGAAGCACTGGGTTGTTCAATTTCTTCATTCTTCATTGTGATAGCTGATGAAAAACTGGTACTGGAACGTTTTCTGAACGGGGTATTGGTTTTCTTGCTGAAGAAATATTGAGATATTTCTATTTATGATGATTGGTTTTATTGATGCCCACTCTATTTGTCATACAGAAGTAACAGTCATCGTGATGATTTTTTGTTCTTTCCAAATCATGGGTAGAGATTTACGTGTACCTTTCTCCCACTGTCGCAGATGTTCAATGCACATTTTACATACACTATGAGGCACCCACGATTTATCTTGATTGAGAAGTTCTATGCTGAATTAAGTAAAATACAAACGGGTCACAGTATCTGTTACCAATTTTCGTTGATCTTTCAAAATATATTTACCACAAATGTAACAAAACTTATAAGGATCGTTAACACAACGTCTTAACTTACTAGAGTTCCGGAGGTGGAATGGCCCCCCGTTCGGATTTCCGGGTGGGGCCTGGTTCGGGGGCGTCGACATGCAGACATCATAATTTTAAAATAGATTTTTGCAACATACGAGGTTTAAACTCGAACATAAATTAAGTGCAGCAACACCTGCAATCCAATAAACCTCATGTACTCGCTCTATGTGAAACCAAGGTCAGTCCATCGACCAGCACGGTCAACTATCTTTATCCTGGGTACGACTTCTATTCCCGATTTAAGCGTAACTTTAGAATCTGTCTTTTTGTCAGAAGCGACCACTCTTGTCAATGAGAAGAGGCTCTGGAGCCCCCAAATTTTGATGTTATGTGGTTGAAAATAACGACTCAACAAACCACAAGGTTCATCTGTATCCTGTATCGACCACCAAGTGATGCTAATTTTCGAACACTTTTCGCTTCTCTTGCAGACACCATCGATCATTTACAAATTAACTATCCAAGTGCCGAAATTGCCATCCTGGGCGACTTTAATGTCCACAATATCAACTGGTTTAAATATTTAAATACTACCAACGAACAAGGTCGTGAAGCTGAATCATTCTCAATCAGTTGTGGCTGAACTCAGCTTATTGACGAACCAACACGGATCCCTGATTGAGACGGGGAGTTCGCCAGTCTTCTTGATCTGTTTTTAACCACCAATACGGAGATTTACACGGTCACCGTAAATCCACCGTTAGGTTCTTCCGACCATAAACTGCTTTCGACATGGAGTATCCTGCCAATCAGTGACAGAGAGGCGCCTAGGCTGCGCAAGATTTGGCACTACAAATCTGCTAAACGGGAAGATCTCATGGAATACTTTCGAACTTTCCCTTGGATCGACGTTTGTTTTCGATCCGATAACCCATCTGACTGCGCCAGGGAGGTCTCCGATGTTATTTTGGCTGGTATGGAAGCTTACAACCCTTTTTCGAAGAAATGCTCCTCCAACGGCAAGCCTTGGTTTGACCGAAAATGCACAGAAGCTGTTGCTACTAAACATATTGCCTACCGACAATGGCGTGAAAATCCTAACTCCATAAATCGTAACACCTTTGTTCGTGCCCGGAACAGATGCAAAGGGATTATCGACGAAACCAAGGACACGCACAATCAACGAATTAGAAACAAACTTCTCGCCTGTCCCAACAATTCCAGGTCCTTTTGAGCAGTCGCTAAGGCAGTTAGTCAAAATTTTACCAAATCCACCATACCACCACTCACACGGCCAGATAATTCCATTGCAACCATACCTGTTGAGAGAGCGAACTTGTTGGCTGAACTCTTTGCTTCACATTCTACTGTCGATTTCCAAGGAAAAACATCACCTACTATTCCCATATTGCAGTCAAAGATGTCCGATGTTGTCTTCAGACAGCGCATCATAAAGCGTATTTTAATGAAGCTAGACACCAAAAAGGCTTCTGGCGCTGACGGAATACCTGCCATAGTTCTCAAAAACTGTGTAAGGGAACTAACACCAGTTTTCTGTAGACTTTTTAACCTATCCTACAGAAAGGGAATATTTCCGTCCTGCTCGAAATGTGCCACGGTTCAGCCGATACCTAAAAAAGGCAAGAAGACCTTGCCAAATAACTACCGAGCAGTCGCACTGCTTTCAATAATATCGAAAGTCGTGGAAAAGGTTATCAATGAGCATCTTCTACAATATCTTGAACGATTCAATATTATTAGCGAGCACCAATATGGTTTTCGTAAACATTGAACAACAGGAGATTTTCTGATTTATGTAACACATGTTTGGAACAACGCAATTGAACACTTTGGAGAATCTCGAGCAGTTGCTCTTGACATATCCAAGGCATTCGACCGTGTTTGGCACGATGGACTGTTGGCTAAGTTACGCTCTTATGGTATGTCTGAAAGGTTTTGTTTGTGGCTCTCATGTTTCTTCAGAGAGCGTTCTTTACGAGTGGCGGTCGACAGATTTCTTTTTAACACCTTCACTATCAACGCCGGTGTGCCCCAGGGCTCCATACTGCCTCCTACTCTCTTTCTCATTTACATTAACGATCTGCTGGAAAAGACCGGGAATCCAATCTACAGCTTTGCAGATGACAGTACACTTGTCTCTTCATTCACCTTGAACGCTCGGACATCGGCTGCTCAGGCGAATACCCGCAGATAGCAGGAGGTCGTTCAACTTAACAAAGACCTGGAAGAAATTCTATCTTGGGGTGACAGTAACCAAGTAGAATTTAACGCTACAAAAACCCAGGCGGCAGTTTTTTCTAAAAGAGTTAACGTTGCTGAACCCCATTCCCCTAGCATCGTCGCTCAAATTGTTGGGCGTTAGTTTGGGAGCAAATATGTCCTGGCATGAACATGTTGCAGGCATAGCAAGGAGAGCTTCTCAAAAGTTGGGAATATTATTTCGAACCAGAAAGCTTTACGCCCCACAACAACGGTTAATTCTTTACAAAGCTCAAATGGAATACTGCTCCCACGTTTGCGGCTCCGCTCCCAAACATACACTGCTTCTGTTCAGAGAAGAGCTGTCCGTCTGATTGGAGACCCGGAATTGACCGGCGGCCTTAATTCGCTGGAACATCGAAGAACGGTTGGCGACTTGAGTCTGTTCTACAAGTATTTTCATGGAAAGTGTTCGAAGGATGTAGCCCACTTAATTCCTCCCAAAGCGGTGCATGTTAGAAATACACGTCGCGCTGGTGCTTCACATCCGTATGAGGTTCAGCTTGTTACTCCGCGTACAACGCTTTTCAAGCAGTCTTTTATATGGAGAACATCATCCCTTGGAATAATTTGCCCAGCGCTATGTTTCCCACCGAGTACAATTTACAGCGATTCAAGAACAACGTGAATCGCTTTTTTCCGCACACATGCCGCTCCTGGAGCGCTTTAGGGACTTTCCTACAGCACGTGTGCTAGACCCATAAAAAAAAATAGATAATAAGATTAATTTTATCAGTGTTATTGTAAAACTTGCTGTTTTAGAATAAGACGGCTAAAAATAAAAAATGAGGTTAGGTAGTGAACTAGAGCTGATAGGGTAAAGTAAATTTTGTCCATGTATAGTATATTACCTTCCTTATCAACTATAGATAAAAACAACATATTTTTTTTGTAGACTTGTGTTATCTTAGTGAAACAACACCTTTCTCTTCGCTAAATGACGATTTTTTTTTTACTTTTGTGCCATTCTTGTGCTTGTAAGAAGATTATTTTGTCGCGCGCATGATCTTCTTTGATAAACTGTTCAATTTAGTCAAGCATTTATTGATATGCACATCATAACTGACTGCAACAGCATTGCTTGGTTGGAAATATGGAGCTGAAATACCTTTCGATGAAATGCCAATCCACATCAACACTTTTGGTTTGTCGGAGCATTTTGACGTGGTCTGATGCTGCTTCATAATCGTCAGTGTAGAAGGAATCATTTCCACTGAGAGAACTGTTTGTCATCATTCATAACGATGAATTTCCCATGCGTAAAATGATTAACATAAGGTGCACGGCAACATTTTGGTATTTTTTCGAGCTCTCTTGCGGTGTATTTGGGTGTTTATTTATGTTTTCGAACTTGCACATTATTTGTCTTCAAAATTCGATGCACAGTAGATTGCGGAACACCGTATTTTCTCCACAATTTTCTTTGCGACTACCCAACTTTGTCTTTTGCGTTTGACAGAAGATGTTTCGTTGTTCTTCTCCTAAAAACAGGTGGCCGACCGGATTTTTTTTTTATTTTTTGGTTTTTTTGGTTTGGTTTTGCCTTCGCGGTAATCACGCAAAACACAATACACAAATATGGTGGGGCGAGATATTGGCTTTTCTTCAAGCGCTTCGTGGACAGTTGTCCAAACAAGGAAGCAACGCACTTTCGTAATTCCAGCTTGTATGACATTTACAATGCGAATGATGAAACGCGTAGATTCTGAAATCAGAGTAGAGGTACCGTTACACCTTCAGCGTAAACAACTACAGCTATCTGTCAATTGTTCAACATTTACCCAAACGTCTAAAATTAGTTTCAAGACTAATAGAGACCGGATTATATGCAACATAAAAATCTTGAAACATGCATGTAAATATGCATGAAAAATGCTTAAATATGCATGAAAAGGGTCAAAATATGCAATATTAAATAATAATAAGAGTAGTAATTTCTGGTATTATTCCAAATGTTGGGTAGTAAGATTGTGTCTTCGATCACTTAAAATATTTTTATAAGTGGAAAAAGACCGTTCCACATCCACTGAGGTAACTGGGCAGTATTTGAATTTGGGCGCTATGTTAGCACTTATTGTTTCTGGCAAAAGTTCACCCGTCCCATTAATAAAACTATCAATTTGACACAAAGGTTCAAAGCCTGGGTTATTGCACAAAATGTTTTCAAACTTTTCTTTAACTCTACGCGGGAATATATCTGACAATGAGGCGTTTATTTGACGGATTTTATTCATTAACTGAATTGATTCGGTCAACGCCAAACCTCGAGTCAAGCTATTTAATACCCGCAGATATGTGGGAAAAGTGAGTGTTAATCAAAGCTATGTTTTTTTTTAATATCAGAATCGTTAAATGCTTCCTTGGATTGACGAACTGCTATAGCCTCTGCACTATCGAAGTCATTTATTACACCTTTGATGGTCTGGAAATGTTCATTGTAAAATATTACAGCTTCAATCCATGCTCCCCATCGAGTTACCATTGGTTCGGGAGGTAAAGGCACATTTGGCAGTTTTTCTTTATAGGCGTTATTGTGAGCAGGTGCCTTAAGAAACACTTTCTTTGCTGATGAAATTAGTTTATTTACATTTCCAAACGTGGATCGTACTTCTTCAGCGAGTCGATGGACTCCGTGAGCAAAGCACGTTACATGAATTAAATTTGGATAAAATACTTGGAGAAATTTGGCTGCCTTGATCATATAGGGAGCAGCATCAGAGAAATATAAACACTATTTCATCTGCAGAAGATTCAGGAAATATTTTTTTAATACCCTCATTCACAAATCTGGCGATCGTAGAATGATTTGTCTTGTCAAGTTCTTTGCAGGCCACCAAATAGGAAGAAGGCTCTAATCTTAATGCACCCACAATTAAATTCGCAATATAGCGACCACAACTGTCGGAAGTTTCATCAGCTGAAATCCAAATAATGTCATCCTTAAGTTCATTACGTATTTCTTCCAGAACATGTTGGTAAATTGTTGGTATGTAATTTTTACGCAGTGTTGATTCGTCTGGTATTTTTTGATTCGAGCAATATTTTCGCAGAAAATCTTTGAATGTAGGATTTGTAAGTTTGTGGAGAGGAATATTACTTGCAAGCAATGCTTCACATAAATCCATGCTAAAGTGCTTTTTTTGTTTGCCTATAGAAGTGGAATCACTGCTACTTGCTGCTGTTATAAGTTGTTGTCGTGGGCCTTTTTTGCAATCCTGCGATATGAAGACTTGTCTTGACGTGCTGGTCAATTCGAAACTTTTTTGTGCAGGAAACCTTTTTTATCGCAAACTCGACAATATAAAACATTTCCGTCGTATGTAAATGTTCCAGGATAATCAGCAGCCCACGAAGAGGCACTTTTTTTTGCGGATGGCATGGTACACGTTAATCTTTAACACAACACGTTAAAAATTGCAAAAAGACTACACTGATGCAAGCGCGTCAACAATAATGTTAAAACTGATATATTGTTTTAACATAAAAATTCGTCTTCGAGAAAATTGTTTATTTGATCCACGTTCAAACAAATATTCTTAGAAACTAACTACTTATCACTTAATATCCCGACCAAGAAACAAAGGAATAAAATACCGTCGTAATTTTGGGCGGCGACGTTAACAATACCCTGAGCAATTCAATTGCCTAGTAATACCGAGAAATATTGTAAATATAGGGAAAATATGCATCAGTACTAGATTTTGGATAAAATATGCAATAATCGGTGAGAATGGTCTAAATATGCAAATGCATATGAAAATATGCAAATGCATATAATCCGGTCTCTACAATAAATCACCCTTTATGTATTTTTTTTAGACACTAGATAGATAAATAAATAATAAAAGAATATCGTGTTTCCAAAGATGTCTTTGTTGCTACTTTCAAATCTACACAATATAAAAGTCTATTTTTAGTCAAATAAAATAGACGTACTAAAATAAACAACCTATATAAACATCAAACGGCGTTTGATTTTCCAACAAACTGCAATCGAGTGCATTAGAAAACGCGCGAATGGGTAGTCTATTAAATTCAACAAAGTAACGCAAAAGGGAAGTAGTGAAATGTAAATTTTTCAGTCTAGTAAAGACAACGCCTCATTTAATTCAGCCATTACTCAACGACTATTGATTGAAATCCCACAGGAACTTTATAACGAGAATGATGGCAAGCCGGTGATGTTTTATGTAAATTCAGAAAGAAGCTTTCCTGTTCCAGTGAGAAAATTTAAAATACCCGCTCATTATTATCAGGGAGCTTTGAATTTAATAAGAGTTTTCTAATAGACATTTTATTAAAAGTTAAAGCGGCATTATCATGATGCATAACTTGCGACCATTCTGTCTGTCTATTTTAGTAAAAATGTTGTGTATCCAGGTTCGTATTTACGTAATGTTCTGGAATTCTGAAACACATGTCCTTGTCTCGAATAAGCTAATATTTTGACCTTATATAGAAAAGTATTTAGTGTCCATAAAGCAGTGAAAAAGCTAGAGACCTAATGACTTAGCGGACGAAGACGGCCGTAATCTTGGCCATTGTATTGGGAGTACCAGAACGTGTTTTGATCTATTGGATCTCATTAGCTAAATGTACTACTCAGTATATATCACCACTACACCAAACACTTTATTTTTGAACTCGACGCGCGTTTCGCTAACCATGTTAGCTTCATTAGAAGTGATCATTGACTAAAGCTAAACTACAAATCTACCCTATTTATACTTAGCCTAACCCTTGAATTACTCAGGCGGAACTAATGGCATAGGCAAGGCCATCAGTTTCGGTCAAGTAACCAGTAGAGGGCACTATAAGGAATAGGCCATCTGTCTTTATTTAAACTACTTTTACATTTTATAATTTCCATACTTTCGTATACTATCAGATACATTTTTTATTAATCTTAGATTATCCAATGTTACAATATGATCAGCTTCAAGGACATGTCCGGCAACGCTAGACTTTTCTGTTCTACTGTATTTTAAGTGTGCTAAATGTTCTTTAAATCGTGTTTTAATTGACCTTTAGCCTCATTACATTTTTTAGTTCATCGTTTGGTCACTTTCCCTCTGAATAGAGTAAACTTTAATAAAGAAACAAATCGTATTAGAAATATAACTAGAGTTAATGGTTATGACGATGACTTAATAAATAAGCTAATAGACATAAGTTTAGGTTTAATACTCAGAATATCACCTTTTTTACACGCGAAGAAAATAACACCAAGTATGTATCCATCCCATATAATCCGAAATATAGCAAGGGACTCAATAAGGTATTTACGAGTAATAAGGTAGGCCTCACCTTAGTCTATAAATCATCAGACAATCTGAGGAATATCTTAGGAAATCCCAAAGATAAGATTCCCAATTGTGAGAAAAGTGGAATTTATGAAATTAGTTGTAATGATTGTGACAAAAAGTATATTGGGCAAACTAAAAGGTCAATTAAAACCTGATTTAAAGGACATTTAGCACACTTAAAATACAGTAGAACAGATAAGTCTAGCATTGCCGAACATGCCCTTGAAGCTGATCATATTGTAACATTAGATAATCTAAGATTAATAAAAAATGTATCTGATAGGAGATTGTTGAACGCATACGAAAGTATGGAAATTATAAAATGTAAAAGTAGTTTAAATAAAGACAGAGGGTCTATTCCTTATAGTCCCCTCTACTGGTTACTTGACCGAAACTGATGGCCGTGCCTATGCCATTAGTTCCCTCTGAGTAATTCAAGGGTTAGGCTAAGTATAAATAGGGTAGATTTGTAGTTTAGCTTTAGTCAATCATCGCTCCTGATGAAGCTAACATGGTTAACGAAACGCGCGTCAAGCGCAAAAAAAAGTGTTTGGTGTAGTGGTGATATATACTGAGTAGTATCATTGTGTCAAAGATTCCACATTCCCAACTTAGCTAGATGTAGGTAAATTTTCGACCGATTTAAACCTTTCTAGATCATATTTAAAACTTTTTTCGTCTGCCTAGTAAAAATTGCACAAAGTTAGATCATTATGCAAACAGGTATATAAAACAAAGTGAATTAGTTAGCAATTTGAAACTTACCACGCAGAGGTGTTAAGAGATGTCGCTTATCGGCGAAAGTTGATAGTATTTCGCATATTTGCTATATAGCGTTAAAACCTTTTGAATCGCACCATGTATTTTAACATATTGTATATAGATTTTCTTCCAATGCTTGCTATATTCTTAGTAGATGGTAGTTCTTTTAAATTTTTTTTAGTTAGTCGACAGAAACGTCTACAGTTGCTTCACACTCTACTGTCGATATCCAAGGAAAAACACTACCAAATATTGCCCGATACTGTCTTCAGATAACGTATCATAAAGCATTTTAATAACGTTAGACACTAAAAAAACTTCTGTACACTGTTCAACATATCCTACTCTCCCCCTCTCGCTTAATCTTTTCACCCCAATAGAAGTATCGGTAAAACTATGCAGTTGCTGCCTCAAGGATCTCGATCCTGAGCGACCTGACTTGGCACGTGCATACTCATACCAAGGAGAGATCTTACTTGGTAGGACCATCTTGTTGGAGACCGTCCCCTTGATCTTCTACCTTCTCCGCTACTACAAGCTTTTCCATGGCATCCACTTTTCTCATAATGTAACCAAAATGTTTCAGATACTGTCTATTAATTCTATTTGAAAGTCGGGTATTTATACTAAGCTCTTCAAGAACAGATACATTAGTACGGTGTTCGGTATATGATACTGTGAGGATTTTTCGATATGCCCACATCTCAAACGAATCGATTCGCCTTTTGTCAGCTTGTTTAATGATGTATATTTCCGATGCGAAAGTTGCTATGGGGAATGTAAGGCGGGAATGCAATCTTAACTTTGTGTTTTTTGTGACTGAGCTGGATTTTTCTAGGCCTTGGAGTCGAGTTTCTAACCATAGCCAAACGTTTCCTTACTTCTGCCTCACAACCACCATTGTTAGTTAGGAACATTTTCTTTCTGCTGGAAATGCGCTACAGTTCAGCCGATACCCAAAAAAGCCGAGAAGATCTTGCCAAACAACTACTTTCATTAATATCAAAAGTTATGGAAAATGCTATAAATCAGCATGTTCCAAAATATCTAAGAGGATTCAATATTAATAGCGACCATCAATATGACTTTCGTAAGGAAAGATCAACAGAAGATCTTCTAATTTAAGTAATAACACGTAGGCTGAAAAGTTTTTGGTCGGACAGATAGATGTCGCCCTTTTTAAAAAGTCCATATGATTTTTAGGAAGTACCAAACTTCAAATGATACGCGTCAAAATTTCATGACATTTTGAAGATTAGTTAGTAGTTACGATGGTTTTAGTGACGCTACTTTAGATATTTTCAAAACAATGGCAAAAAATCGAATTTCGTGTGTTGATTAAACACTGTTTTGATGGGAAAAAATACCGTTCAAGTAAAGCAATGGCTTGATAAGTGTTACGCTGACTATGCCCCTGGAAAATTACTCGTCATTTACTGGTATGCTAAATTTAAACGCGGTCGTACAGATACAAATGATGCTGAACGCTCTGGACGCCCAAATGAGATGATTACACCGGAAAACTAAAAAAAATCGACCAAATTGTTTTGGATGACCGTAAAGTGAAACTGCGTGAGATAGCTGACACCCTAAAGATATCAAAAGAACGTATTGGTTTTATTGTGCATGAACATTTGGGCATCAGAAAGCTCTATTTGAAGTGGGTACCGCGTTTGGTCACAGTGGATCAAAAACAACAATGTGTTGATGATTCTGAGCTTTGTTTTGACCTGTTTAACTGCAATAAAAAGGATTTTTTCAAGCGATATGTGAAAATGGATGAAACATGGATCCACCACTACGCAGCAGGAAGTCGTCCAACTGAATAAGGGGGCTGGAAGAAATTAGATGTTGGAGTGACAGGAACTAAGTAGAATTTAACGATTTTTTCAAATTAACGTTGCTAAATCCTGCATAGTTTTGTCGTGACACTCCAATCCTCCAGCATCGTCACTCAATTTGCTGGATGTTAATTTGGGAGTCTTGGCATAAACATGTTGCATGCATAGCAAAGAGAACTTCTTACAAGCTGAGAATATTTCCTCGAACTAGAAAGCTTTATACTCCACAACTATTAATTCTGTACAAAGCTCAAATTCGACCAACAATGGAATAGTGCTCCCATGTTTGGGGCTCTACTCTCAAATATACACTGCATTTACTGGATTCTATTCAGAAGAGAACTGCTCGCCTGACTGGAGATCCAGCACTCACCAGCAATCTTAATTCCTTGGAACATTGAAGAAGAGTTGGCGACTTAAATATATTCTACAAGTATTTTTGGAAAGTGTGCGATGGATGTGCATGCTAGGAGTATATGTAATACTTTGCATCCGTATGAGATTCAGCTTTTCAAACAGTCTTTTATACGAAAAATCTCATCTCTTTGGATTGATTTGCCCAGGACTGTGTTTCTTAACGAGTTCAATTTACAGTGATTCAAGATCAACGTGAATCGCTTTTTCACACACACATCGCTCCTGTAGCGCTTTAGGGATTTCCCTGTAGCACGTGTGCTATGCCCGTAAAAAACCGTTGAACTTTAAAGTGGTAACATTGGCAATTTTATAAAGCCAGAAGTTTTATTTCGTCACTAAACCCTCTATTGACAGCTTAGCGTTAGAAAGTGCGAGAAATTGCTTAAATTCAACAAAGTAACAAAAATGGGAAGTAGTGCAATGTAAATTTGTCACAGTTTAGTAAAGACACTGCCTTATTAATTCTATCATTACCCAACGACTATTGATTGAAATCCCACAGGAATTTTATAACGGGAATAATGGTGTGCCCGGTATTATAACAAATGAGAAGCTTTCCTGCTCCAGTGAGAACATTAAAAATATCTCGACATTATTATAACAGTTTTCAATTTAATCACGCGTTTTTACTGGAAACTTTATTATTTTAAACTTTAATAATATCATAGCAACATTCTAATCTTTACTGAGGCAAAAAGTTGCACGTTTAGGGTGGGATTATGCATTGTTGCATGGACCCTAAGCAAAATATTTTCAGATATAACAAAATTATATTATTTACATCTGAAAATTATATTATTTGTATTTGCACAATTGCCCGGGTTTCCACATGTCCACACATAATACGTAGCTGAAAAGTTTTTGGTCTAGCTACTTATAACATATTTTTTTTTGCAAAATTCTTCTTTATTCATCAATCTAGTCTCTTTCAAGAGCGATACAAACAGTCCAACGATTTTCTAACATTTCTATACCTTTCTTGTAGAAGGATTTGTCTTTGCCTTCAAAACAGGCCTCCGTTTCGGCAATAACTTCTTCGCTGGAGGTCTGTGGATAGATAATAGTCGCTGGGGGGCCAGACCTGGAGAATACGGTGAATGAGGAAGCAATTCGAACTTTAGTTCATGTAATTTTGCCATCGTAACCACTGACTTGTGACACGGCGCATTGTCTTGACGAAAGAGCACTTTTTTCTTGTTCATTGGTTCATTTGTTTCTTTACCATTTCTGCCTTCAAAAAACGCACCAATAACTTCATATAATATTCACTATTGATGGTCTTTCCCTTCTCAGCATAGTCGATGAAAATTATTCCATGTGCATCCCAAAATACAGAGGCCAAAACCTTCTCAACCGACTGTTGTGTCTTTGGTCGCTTCGGGCGGCTTTCACCGGCTGCTGTCCACTCAGCTGACTACCGATTTGATTCTGATGTGTACTGGTGGATCCATGTTTCATCCATTGTCACATATTGCATGAAAAAACTCTTTTTATTGCGTTTCAACAGCGTTTAGAATCATCAACGTTTTGTTGTTTTTGGTCTACTGTCAGCAACCGCGGAAACCATTTCAAACAGAGCTATCTCATGCCCAAATGTTCACGCAAAATATGGCCAACACGTTATTTTGATATCTTTAGGGTGTCAGTTATCTCACGCAATTTCACTTTACGTTCATCCAAAACAATTTTGTGGATTTTTTTATGTTTTCCGGTGTAACCACCTCATTTGCGCGTCCAGAGCGTTCAGCATAATTTGTATCTTTACGACCGCGTTTAAATTCAGCATACCAGTAAATGATGAGTGATTTTCCAGGGGCAGAATCCCCATAACACTTATCAAGAGATTAACGATATTTTTTCTCATCAAAAAACAGGGTTTAATCCACACGAAATTAGATTTTTCCATTGTTTTGAAAATATCAAAAGTAGCGTCACTAAAACCATTCTAACTTGTAAACTAATCGTGAAAATGTCTTGAAATTTTGACACTTATCGTTCATCATCATATGGATTTTTTGAAAAGGGCGCCTACGTGTTAACTAGAGTTTATATATTTGGAGACAAGGTGTATAGTGACCTGAAAAATCTGGAATTATCAGGATATTTTTAGGGAAATTGACCTGGAAAAGGCAGGTAATTTTAATTTGAATTTTGGCTCTACTTCCTTTAAATAGGGTCCTACAACAAAACCTCCTTAAAATCCCTAGTCACAAAAAACAAAAACCGATTAAGGAATATTCATCGAAGACACGAAGACGGAGGGTCGAGATGAGGTTTCGTTGAAACAGTTGTTCTTGATTCCTAAAAGAATATGTTTATAAAATTCAATAAAGGTTATAAAAAAGTGTTATTCTTTTACTTCCTAATAAAAAGCCGCTTATTGGTATATCGGGCGCTGCTTAGTGCCGGCGCCTTGAAAAGTATGCTTTACGATCAATCTCTACAAACCACAAAAATACCAAAATAATAAACCGTTACGAAAAATTGGTACATGAACATGTTAAAAAAGTGGATCAATCAGCCAAAGAAGTCACGGTCTCCGAGGATAATATTCCTGGGTGCAACATATGTATGTTGCACCCAGGAATATTTTTGTGTTTGTAAAAAAAATTTTGAAGATCGACACCGGTCAATTCTTCAAGGCAATGTTCCCTCACGTGAACAAAAAACCTTGCTTCTATAATATACATATATAAAATGCAACGTATGTCTATCTGTCCGTTAGTGCGCTTATCACTCGAGAACCACTTATCCGATTTACACGTTTTTGTTTTTTAATTCATACATATGTTCTCTGGACAGGTTATAGGATATATTTTATTACGTTAGATAACATAAGGAATAAGCAGTGACGATAATAGTGAATCAAGTCGGAAAAAAGTTTGCCGCTAGCACGCTCTCTTGCAATACGTTACCAAAACCGTTAAATATGGAATAATATAATGTAGCAAAGAATATAATATATATAAAATGCAACGTCTGTCTGTATCTCTGTCTGTTAATGCGCTTATCACTCGAGAACTACTTATCTGATTAACGTTTGTTTTTTTTTTAATTCATTAATTCCCTGACCAGGTTATAGGTAACATAAGGAATAAGCAATGACGATAATAATGAATCAAGTCCTCGGGAGCGCAGCCGCGGTCATAGCTAGTTTATAACCAATGAAAGACTGATTTTGTCAATTTCCACTTTGTTTTATTTTACAAAAATTGTATGAAGCGTTTCGCTATCACTGTAGCTTCGTCTGATATAAAATGATATCTAAATTGAATGTTGTTACATTTTAATAAATACCCTAAAGTAAGTTGGTAATAAAAATTATGACTACGTATGTTACTAATGAAAATTGATGGGAAATCCATTCTGAGCTTTAATTGTTGTATAAATTAAGCCAAGGTGAGTTACCATGGGTTAGGTAGGCATCTTTCTGTTCATTTAGGATGATATCTGAATTTTTAACTCTATTTCTAAATTTAATTTAGGTTTAATTTGACTCCTTTGTTTTGTATTTGTAAAATTTTAAATTTTCTGTCAAAAAGATGATTGGATTCTGTTAAATGATTACTGTAAGCGGAATCGGTTTTGTTTTTATATAACTTCTTTTATGCTTTGAATCCCGAACTTCTAAAGATCGACCTGTCTGACCTATGTAACTTTTAGGATAAGAACCACAATTTAACTGATACACTCCAGATTTTTTTGTTCTATTTTATTTTCCTTTTGCATTTTTAATAAATTTTTCCAAAGAGTTGTTTGTTCTAAAAGCTATGTTGATATTTATTTAAGTGGTTCTTAATTTTTTTTAATGTGTTACCCAAATAGGTTGACATGATATATATTTAATTTTAAAAATATTGTTAAGTATTCCATCAAGTAACGGCCACAACAATTCAAAGATAATAGAAATTTTATACAAGTAATAAGTAGAATAACGAGTATCAAGCATGGTATCCGATATATAGAAATAGTATAGGCCTACAGGGCAGTGCGACTTGCGATTGACGGGAAACAGGAGAAACGCAACATTGTATTTTAGATTGTAGATTTAAATCAAATTATAAAGTCAAACTTTTCAGAAAAACTAAATCACATGCACAATTGCTGATTAATTTACATCCATTAAGTCTAAATAGCATTGATATTTATAGAATTAACTATCATGGTTATGGAATCTAGAATTAAGGTTAAAAAAATAAAGAAGGAAGAAGAGAAAAAAAGGGAAAAAGGTAGGAAGTGGAGAAAAAATAAGAAAAACAATTAAACAAATAAAATACATTTGTATATAATGAAGGAATAGTAGATTTTTTCTTGTTTTCTATTAAAAAAAATAGAAAAGCTGGCTAGTTGGTTATCATCATCATATATCAGCCCTTAACGTTCACTGCTGGACATAGGCCTCCCTTAATATTTTCCAGTTAAAACGGTCTTGGGATTTTTGGATACAGTTTTCCGCTACTCTTCTCAGATTATTCATCCATCTGGTGGGAGGTCTTCCTCTATTCGGACACGCTTCTTGTCTAGGTCGCCATTCCAATACCATCCTAGTCTATTTGTTATATTGCGTTCTGGTTAGATCACCGGCCCAATTCCATTTCAAAGGTAGAACTTTCTCAACTGCATCTGTCACTCTCGTTCACTTCCTAATTCCTTTAATTGGGACTTTACCTCGAAGAGACAAACCATCGCTCCATTGCCGCTTGAGTTACCTTTATCTTATTTATTGTCTTCTTTGTTAAGGTTAGAGTAAGCACCAATCCTCCGTTGTAGTTCATGAGTCTGATTATCTCTGCCTAACTTAATTTCATGTTTCAAATATTTGTATGTCATGATTTGCTCGATGTTTACTCCGTTGTTTATCCCGTTTACTGATAGTGGCTTGGTAAAAACTAGATGTGCCATAAACTGCGTCTTCAAAAAATTTATCTTTAGGCCAATTTTATGGGACTGTTCTTTTAGTGTGTTAAGCATGACTGTTAACAGGACTATGTCATCGGCGAATCTCAAGTTATTCAGAATTTTTCCATTTATATTTATGCCCATGTTGCTCCAATTCAGATTTTTAACCATGTGTTCCAGAAGGGTGATAAACAACTCTGGAGAAATAGTGTCACCCTGATGCACACCTCTTCCGACTTGGAATTTGTTTGTTTCCTTATGTAATTTAACTGTTGATGTTGCCTGACAGTAGATGTCTTAGGATTTCGATGTACCTTGAATCTATACGGCGTTCAGAAAGAGCCCTAAAAAGCATATCCTGGTTCACTAAATCGAAGGCCTTCTCATAATCCACGAAGATTAATATTAAAGGCCTGTTATAGTCAACACACTTTTCCACAATTAACTTAACAGGCAAAAGGTGATCATTGACGCCATAGCCTGATCGGGTGTTTGGTAGAAGTCCAGCTTTGAGATCAAACGTTCTGTCAATATTTTTGTGAACATCTTATAAACATGCGAGAGGATGCTTATAGAACGGTAGTTTGATAGATCTGTTGAATCGCCTTTTTTATAGAGGAGAATTATAATAGCGTTGTTCCACTGCGTTGGTGTTATAGACTTAGTAAGACATAGGTTAAACAGTATTGTGAGGACCCTGATAACAGTAAGTCCAGCCAGCTTTATGGCTTCAACCACAATACCATCACCATCTGGAGACTCATTATTTTTCATCTCTCTCACGACTTGTATGATCTCATCTATTTTGAATATGTGGAATCTCATACGGTGCGTCGTTATTAGTGTTTCTATAAAGCTGTTTTTAAAAACATTCAACAATATTCATAATCTCTTCCCTATCCATTATCACTCTTCCATCTTCGTTCTTTAGTTTTTGTATAATTCTTATTCCCGTAGATAATTTAGATCTAAAAACTTTTAGACTTTTATTCTCCTCGATTATTACCATATTGTTACTTGTTCGGTGTTAAACTTTCTAATATCTGTTCTTATTGATGTTGATACTGCTTTGTTGAGAGCTCTATGATCTTGTGTATTACCGCTTGCCGTTTCTCTTCGCTTCTTTAATAATTTCTTTGTCGGTTCACTTAGTTTTTCCAATTTTTGGATTGTTTTGAAGAATGGTCATCTATTGCACCTTTTACTGCTTTAATAAAAGCATTTTTCAGGTGTTCTACAGAATTTACGTTCAACTGCTGCAGATTTTCTTCTACTGTCTTTGAGAATTCTGTTGGATTTTCAGTCTACTTCCACTTGCTGTTTTTGCTATTCTTCCTTGTAAGTTTTTCTCTTTCTTATTTTATGTTCAGTCTTATCTTTGACCTCACCAAACGATGGTCGCTTCCAGTTGAAAACCTGTTCAAAGCCTGCACATTCTGAATTATCCTCTTCTTATTTGAAATCAATCGTATTTCTCGTGGTTCCGTCTGGGCTTATCCACGTCCACTTTCGATTTGGGTGTTTTTGGAAAAAAGTCTTCATGATGAATAGGCTATTTTGGAGTGAAAAGTTTATTAATTTTTCTCCTCGAGGATTTCTTTCCCCAAAGCCATGACGTCCGATACACCTCCCAGCTTCATCGTCCTTTTTCCTATTTTGGTATTAAAGTCTTCAATTAAAAGTGTGAAGGGGAATCTGGTGTATTCCACAGCCTTAGTAAAGTCGTGATAGAATGAATCTAACTCCTCTTCAGAATTATCTGCTGTTGGTGCATAGCATTTGATGATCTTCAAGCGTTTATTTAGATTAATGATAAGTATTGCAACCCTGGAATTTATGCGTGTGACTTCTGCAATCTTCATTGTGTATTTCCTGTTTATTAGGAAGACAACACCTCCTAGAGAGTTTGTTCTATTTCCTCTGAAGTATAGTTCATTTCCCGATTTTAATTTTATTTGGTCTTTTTCTTTCCTTTGGTCTTCTCTTCGCCGAACTTCGCTAATTCCGACTATCTCCCATTTTATACATTTAAGCTCCTCCTCCAATTCTTCCAGTTTTTCGGGGGATTCTAATGTTCGATTATTATAGGTACAAATGTAAAGCGGTCGTTGTCGTTGGTAGCCTCACACACACCACGAATATGTTAACTAGGCTTTTAAAATGACTGGGAGGGTTGAAATTTTACCGGTAAATTACAAAAAACAGTAAAAATATATAGTGGTGAGCAAGAAAATCTACTCAAACAAGTTTGGTTCATTTAACACCGATCCTTGAATTTAATTTCAAACAGCGGTATTATTTTAAGTATCGTTAGAATGTTAATTTTCTATTCTTTCCAATACCAAAAACATTTGGATTTCCAATTTACTGATTAAAACGATTTTACTCAACAGAACCGTTTTTGCTCGTTCAGCAACGTACCCATTGCGTGCTATTTATCCCGACTAGTTCGTGGTCGGGCTGTCAGTCAGAGACCAGCTAACGAACCTAAACTGACAGTAGTTCATCGACAATCGCGACTCAGATATATCCGAGAACATGACGATTGGACCATAGAACAATGGCGCTCTGTTTTATTCTCCGACGAGTCCCGAATGTGCCTACATGGCAATGATGGAAGAAGACGAGTCTATAGGACGCCTGGAGAGCTCTATGCGCAGTGTTGCATTACTGAAACGCTCGCCTAAGGAGGTTCTGTCATGGTGTAGGAAGACATCTCACTGGACGCCAAAAGCGATTTGGTTTTCGTGACTGATGAGACTCGTAGCGGTGGATTAACTGCTCGCCGGTATATCGAGGAGATCCTGCAGGAACACGTCATTTCTTACGCAGGGTTTGTTGTCGTGCTGATGTTACGTCATCTTTATGTTTAATTTTTGGAAGTGTCTAATGCACGGTTTATTGGACGTCGACATAATAAAAATTGCTGCACCGTCCACGTTTTGTGTGGAAAATTTGTGGTATTCAGGAAGGGTGTGTGTAACAACTTTTTTAAATAAATAAAGCCGCGTTACGGAAGTTTTACCATAAAATCAAACATTTCCCAGAGCTTCCCACAAAAAACGTGAACAGCGTAGCGATTTTTATTCAACGTATATTGGACAATGCAGTAGGTACTTCCTTAATTTTTACGGCAAACGGTCACTATTGTTTCTATCCCATTATTGAATTTTGGAATATACTTGCCAACTAATAAGTAGTTCTGTTCAGAGCTCTAATATTTGTGAAATATTGACCAAATAGTCTTCATATGAAGCCACCAAAATGCCTGAAAAACGTCATAGACAAGCAAGAGATTTTGTGGCGAAACCAGTGTATTTTACATCGGAAAGGGATAACAAGGGTCCTCTTATATCTCTTAATGCTGAACAAGAGGTAAATAAATCACATAGGTATATCTTTTTAATGTGTTTACAATGTTCTGGTTCCAGAAAGTCGCTGCTACTTACAGATTAGTACTAAAATTGGCGTTCGTAATACATTATATGATATGTATGCACAAAGTAAGTAGTTATTAATATCTATCGGTTTAAGTGAAATCGAAAGTAATCATACTGTACTTTTAGAAAAACATGTTACTATTAACAATTTACGTAAAGAACTGCGACAAAAAGAGATAATTAATGTCAGTTATGGAACTCTTCGAACATTACTTCTGGATTTGGGTTTCAAATTTAAGAAAGATGACAACAGACGAGCACTAATTGAGACACCAAGAATTTCTTCAATGTGGGCAGCTTTTCTTAGAAAGTATATGGAAAACAACAAAAATGCACACATTGCCCGTCAGCTTGTTTTCATAGACGAAACATGGATTTTTTCAAAAGGCAGTCAAAGGAAATCATGGCAAGATGACAACATTAAAAGTGTTCATAAGCCTGGGGAATTTGATGGTAAAAGGTTTATTGTTTTACATGCTGGATACAGTGGAGGTTTTACGGAAAATGCCAATTTACTATTTGCTAGCAAGTCAAAGTCACTTGATTATCATGGAGAAAAGAATAGTGAAATGTTTACGAAATGGATTAGAAATCAGTTGATTCTTAACTTAGAAGAACCATCTTTAATTATAATGGATAACGCATCATACCATTCAGTTAAAGTAAAAAAACAGCCATCTTCAGCATGGAAAAAAGAAGAAATTCTCGAATTGTTACAGAAGAATAGTTTACCTCATAACAAACAGATGTTTAAGACAGAATTGTTAAATATTGCAAAAGCTCATAAAAAATCAAATGAATATCAAATTGATAAAATTTTTCAAGAGCATGGACATGAAGTGTTGAGATTACCTCCTTATCACTGTCAATTTAATGCAATCCAGCTGATTTGGGCAAATGAAAAACATTTTATAACAAGCACATTGGTAAAGAGGGATTTGGCGATAAACAAGTATTTCAGATAAGGAATAGAGCCTGAGAAAAGTGTACACCAGAGGTATGGCGTGCCAGCGTACAACATACAGAAAACCTGATTCAACAGTGGTATGATCGTGAGGTAATAATCGAAGAGATTCCGGAAAACAATATTCGGGTTGGGAATGACGAAAGTGAGAGTCTCTCTAATGCTAGCGATTAGTGTCATTATTCAATTAATAATTTAAATGTTACTTATTGACACGTTCCAAGCCCCTTGGGTAACATTCATTGTAAATTTTGCAGGATAAATATAGACTTACCTATCTATCTATTAGTTTGATTTGATAAATCATATTAAAATTAGATTATGCAATTTATATCTCCTATTCATACTTTATACCCTCGTCATGAAATATCTTTCTGTTTTTAAAAGTATTATATTTCAGTTCTCTATTTTATTTAATGAGCTCTACGGTGCAACTTTTTACAGTTTTTATAATGCCTTATATATAAATTTGATAAAGCTGTGTTAAGTGTGTATTGTAATTTCATTACAAACATTACACAAACTTCAAATAACTAACAGATAACAATTGTAATTTTTTCATAAAGTAAATTTACTCACGAAATAATTTAATAGCAACCTGTGATATTAGATCTTGGATTTATGCAGAGAGGTAAATGTCCTTCACAAATAAGAACTAGGGTATTTTACCATCATACACATTTAATATATCCGTAGTTTTCGTTAATTACCAAACCGGATGAAAAATTTTAAATTCTATTTTGACTTTTGAAATTGTCATTTAAAACTCAGACCGCCGACACTGAATTAACAGCTGATTGAATCGTATGAATATTCTTGACGTCGCGTTGATCACATGACTGCAAAGATCTATTGATCAGACTTTAGAAATCTGAAATGCACCGGCTGCAGAAGTCTTTTAGATATGGAAAAAACCGGTCAAGTGCAAGTTGAACTTGCGCAATTAGTGTTCCGTACGTTGATTGCTTTCAAAAAAAAAAATGTTGTAACGGAAGTATAAAATGATCAGTGACTTCACAAAAGACACCCCAAATGAGTTTATTTCCAATCTTTACTGAAAATTGATGACCTTAAAAACCTTGTTTTTTTTATATATACCAGATAAATTATTACAGGTAATGCACTCGTGATAATTTTCTCTACACTCCGTGGAGAATATTCCAGAATTTTTTCAAAATTTTTTGATAAGTACTTTTCGAGATAAGGGGTGTGGACAGCGATTTTTCGCGATTTTTTAAAAATAATACAAAGAAAAGTGCGCGCAAGTATTACATTATATATATATATATATATTTTTTACTCGTGTTTTCACAAGCTTTCATTTGACACCACACTCGATTACCTAGTAAAAAATTTTTTTTTTCACCTCCGAATTCACCCCCCAAAACGAATCCCTTAAGTCAAAATTTAACTTTTAAAACTACATGGCTCTGATGAGGCCATCAATTCCTATATTATTACCAAATTTCAACTTTCTATGACAAATAGTTTCGGAGAAAATCGGGTGTGACAGACAGACACCGAAGTCATCTTATAAGTTCAGTACGGAACACTAAAAATTGAGTGATTTCCAAAGGGAAGGGCTTCATTCAAAGTTTAAAATAAAATGTGACAACTGTACTAAATGTAATTTCGTAAATCCTGGAGTGATAAGAAACCAAGTCGCTTCTATTATATAATATGCTACTATGTATGTTGAATACTAATAAATAGTTGATTTGTTATAAATATTGACTTTTTATTTACGATAACCCATATTTTTTCTATATCTGTGAGCTACACGCATTTATTAAAATCAGCTGTGCGGTGACGGTATTTCAAACTTCCCGCGCAGTGCGACGTTGTCAAGTCGCAAACTTTTATTTATCAAGTTATGCGAAGAAAACGATCAAAAATCAACATTTTATAAAAAACGAATACCGCTTGCTATAATTTTCTTTACAGAAAAATATTTGTTACATTTTTAATTAATGATTCTAAGTTTTTCAATACAATCGTAAGAAAATTACCACTGTTATATAATAAAATATCCGTTTCAACATAGGTGGGGGTAGGGTTCGTATGTTAAAAATGCAAATTTTAACAGCCAATGTTTACAAATTTAGTGCCGGAAGGAGTATTGAAATTTTTTCTACGTATAAAGGACACTAATAAATACGTATATTCAAATTTTCTAGATAACTGTAAGAAAATTTATTTTCTTGGGAATATCCTTAAACAACATTTTTATAGAGTTAAATAAAGTTATAAAACAGTGTATGCCCCTATATTTTCATTAGTATGCCTTGAAAAACTTAGTGTCAGCTTCATAAAAAGGATTTATTACTTTACATCTCCACCAACTACGAGAATAACAAGATAACCAACCCTTCCTAAGAATTAGGTCATAAATATGTTAAATTTATCATCGGTGTTGAAGGCCGAGCACCCTACGGCCTTATTTAAAACGCCTCATCACGAACCCGGTAAGCTCCTTAATATAGACTTACGCCGGGACGTCAATTTTCGAACTTGAAAATTGATTTTGGGATCTTTGTCATCATTGTCCCTCGGAGTGACGTTTTAGACATGGGCATTTTGTTAATGAACAAAAACGTCAGACAAAGCCTCCGGGATATTGGGGCAATTATTAATTGCGACAAACTGCTGAAATAAAAACCATTTATAATTGCTAGTATTTTTTATTCGCTCAGCGAACAGTTTTTTTGACTTAAATAAATCGAAAGCGGTTTTCTGTTGGAAAAAGGAACTCTCCGTAAAATGGAGGATTTTATGACTTTGGTCAAATGAAAAATTATGGTCTTTAAAAATGATGCGAAACAGGAAAAAGTTAAATAAAAGGATAACGCTTTGACGTCACAGCGTAAAAACATTTTCTAGAGTTTAAAATACTGAAATATATTTCATTTTCCTGTTTATGTATTTTTTGGTGCTTTATTCTTGGGTTTGTAGTTCGTAGTTTACATAATACATTTGAGTGTCCGCAATACGTTGTCTACGAACTACAAACACAAGAATAAATCACCAATATATATATATATATATATATATATATATATATATATATATATATATATATATATATATATATATTTAGCTTTTATTTTAAAAGAAAATAAATTAAACACTTTTGGGCAATTTCGACAACAATAACTTTTATTAACAATTGCATTCAGACATCTAACAAAGCTGGCCGACTACTTCGGCTCTCTAAACTATTCTTCATAATGCGTACCAAAAGTATCCCTGTTACCTAAATCCCATTACGGTTACATAAACACTTTTTATAACGTGTGTGACAGATATGGCCTACCTGTCACATAAAACAAACTCAAGGGTTTGGTGATTTGAGAGATATCAATAACAGTAACTTAAGTATAGTTTAATTTACGTAATGTAAACAAGTCAGTTTGCCTGAAACCAATATCAATAATTAATATTCTCCTTCTCATATTGCATAGTTCGGCCTATCCTAATTTTTTTCACCGGGGGTTTTTCCATATAGAATGGTATACAATAATTTGTTTCCCACAAGTCATCGATGAAATTAGGAAAAAACAACCGAAAACGTCGCCAGTTCTCACACAGCACGTCAATCAATTGATTATTTGACGGAGAAAAAAGCATCGAATTAATATCTCACTGCTCGTATTCACCTACCTAAGCCCAACGACGACTTCGTTTTGTTCCCGACTGGCAAAAAAAATGCGTGGGACAGCGATTTTCATCACCTTAAGAATCTGTTGAATCCTTCCAAAACCATGCTTTTGAGATACCAACTTCAGAGTCAAAAAAATTTTTTCGAGAATTGGTTCGAACGCATACAAAAGTGTAGTGTTAAAGGCGAATATTTTCAGAAACAATAAACCGATTTGTACCAAATTTTGTTTTTCTTTCATCGTTTTTGTAGAAACTTAAAAGGTAGCCCTTGTACTAAATAAATTTACAACAAGTGACCATCGAATGCTGAGAGCGATAATTGAAAAAACGGATTAACCAGGAAAGATAAAAAATGTTAAGGAACAAAAGAACTACTACTTGGACTTAACCCATTATAGAAGAAAAATTCGAAGAAAATATCGGTACAACTTTACAAAACAAATCAACAACAAATGATATTAACAAGCTAAGCTATTTGATAACGGACGAAATAACAGGAGAATAATAAAAATTCTGCCTCCCAAATGTGATAGAACAACGACTTAGTCAAGAAACAGAAACACAAATTGAATAAAGAAGAAAACTAAAGTTTAAGAAAAACACAAGTCAAGATACTATTAGAGAAATGAACAAGGAAATCTCAAAGGCCGTAAAGAAAGATCTAAGAAATTTTCAAACTGAAAGTGGCAGAGTAAGGAACAACAGAGAAGAACTACTAAGTATAGTCGAAAAATTCTATGAATCGTAGTAAGACATATTCAGAAGTTTTTTAATCTGTCTTCACAACCAAAGCATGACTGAAAAAATTCTCCAATGATCCCTATCCACAAAAAAGGAGATAGGTCAGATCTTGAAAACTACAGACCAATTTGCCCGCTCAGTCAACTATTTAACTTCATACCCGAGTAATTGCGAATAGATTGGAAGCCAAATTAGACTATATATAAACCCCGGGAGCAGGCTGGTTTTCGCTCTGGCTATGGTATAAATGATCATCTTCAGTGTCTAAAATTCTTATTGAAAAAACAATCGAGTACCCCCGCCCCTTATTAGTATTATAGTATTAGGCACCCCTAATAAACACGCGAAACTCATAAAATATTTAAAAAAAAGACTAATGTTTTAACAATATTATAGGCGGCGCTGTCAAAAGCTAACTTAAAAAATAGACAATCTCTTTTACAGGTCCATAAAACACCTGGCCCACAAAATTGCGATAATGAGGTTTTTTGAAAAATATTTTTAATGTTTTATCAGTCTCTTTGTCTACTTGTAGTGTCAAGAAGCTTCCGTGCGTGTTTTATTTGTAACCTGGACATTCTTATATTTGAGAAATGCCTAAGAAAAGTGAGCTTGGTATCGAAAAACGAATTAAAATTCAAACCCTACATGAAGTCCCGTAAAAATAACCAAGTTAGTAAAATGTTCTCGGTGCGCAGTGCAATGTGCTATTAAAAGGTTTCTGGAGACTGGCTCCCATGCCATCAAAATGGGAACGGACAGAAAACGTAAGACTAATGAGCGACAGGACAGAAAACTCATCCGCGAGTCTATTAAAAATCGAAAAAAAACATCATCTGAGCTCGCTGCAACTATGTCGTAAGAGATTGGGATGCCGATTAGTTCTTAAACGGCAAGGAGAAGACTGACAGAAGCTGGATTAAGAGGGTGCAAAGCTAGAAAGAAGCCTTTTCTTTCAGAGACCAATAGGAAGAAACGCTTAGAGTGGGCTCTGAAGCACCAACATTTTAGCAAGAGGATTAGTCTATTGTTGTATGGTCCGACGAATCCATCTTTGAGGTAAGTTTTTATATGATTTATTTTAACAAATAACTACATACAATTACTCTTGATTTAATTCGTTTTACTCAAAATAATAATTAATTTTTTAATTGCGTATTTTTTCTATTCTTACAGCTATTCGGAACGTCAGGTATAACATTTGTGAGGCGGCGTGTCGGCGAAGAATACCATTCAGATTGCGTGGTACCTACTGTAAAACACAGAGGAGGCCGCATTATGATCTTAGGCTGCATGGCTGCTAAAGGTGTCGACGAAATGTTCATAAATGTACTAGAAACTGTACTGATGCCTTCGCTAATGCGCATTTTTGGCGACACTAATTTAGACGACATCAAATTCCAGCAAGATAATGCACCTTATCATAAATCAGCTGCTACGATGCGCTGGTTTAGAGACAATAACATTGTCTTGTTGGATTGGCCGGCGCAGTCTCCAGATCCAAATCCTATCGAGCATCTTTGGGGTATTCTGAAGCGCAAGATACGGGGGCATAGCATAACATCAAAAGCAGCGCAAAAAAGCGCTTTGATGGATGAGTGGGATGTCATAAGTACAACTGAATGTACTAGGCTTGTATGCAGCATGCCCCAAAGAATTGCTGCTTTAATTAAAGCTAAGGGCGGACACACCAAATATTAACTTATTTCATAATTTTACCTCAATATACGATTTTACAAAACATACGAATTTAATTCTTTACCCTGAAACACAAGAAATGAAGTAAATTATAGGGTGCCTAATACTTTTGGCTATATATATATATATATATATATATATATATATATATATATATATATATATATATATATATATATATTGTGACGTCTTTTTATGACATGCTAAACTGTCCTCAGTTTGAGGCATCTTTTTCCGTACCCTGTGAGAAGTTGTTTGTCCCACGCTTGAGCGCAATTTTGTAAGGTGTGCTAATTTTGCTTTATTTTTCGCCCCATGTAGACTGCGTCATTTTGTAACATTTTTAAATACTGGACGCCCCAAGCTTGAGCACAATTTTCTTGCAGCCCCGCTTTAATTTCTGATAATGAATTGAGTGAGACCTGATTTTAAAAGAACTAAAGAAATTAAAGAAATACTAGCTCAGTTTTCCTTGGTAGAGAGATATGGGTAAGAGATAATTTTTGTACGTCTTTTTGGAATTTAATTCTATTTTTAAAGAAACCTCAGTTGTACGACTTTTTTTTGGGCACCACTCATTTTAAAATAGAAACGGTTTAACTTCAGCTAAGAAAAATGAGAAAAAACTGAAGTGTTTTATGGATATTACTAAAAAGAAATTAGTCTAGCACAACTGATCCTGAAAAGAAAAATAAATATTCAGTGAGACACTAGCTTTAATCAACAAAAAAAGAATTTATTCATGTTTTTAAAATGAAAATAAAAAGTTCTAACCTTTACAGTTATACCAAAAAATTCTAGCCTAAATAGTAGTTGTTACTTTTAAACTTTAAACTTTTACAACCCCCCGAAGGCGAGACATCGTGTTTTACACTTCACTTTTTTTGTCTGTTATACATTGCTGTTAATGCACTGCTCTTCAATAAGTCTATTGGAGGGAGTTTTGTTGACTTACTCTTTTTCAGTCCTGCTGTGATGGACTTCGTGCGATTTCACACTTTTTCTTAACACTTAGAAAGCTCACTACAGCTTTTATTGTCGAAACTGGTACTTTTACTTAGCGGCTTCTGAAGAAAATTAGCCTACTTCGGCTAGATGGAAAATAGCCTCTCGGCTAGACGGTACTGCCTGGTCTGCGGCTCGATCGAAAAAAGCCCTTCTGGTAGTTTCTCAGGCCCTTAAATAATCGTGCGAGTTTTGCCGGTAATATCCGGACGCTCCAATCAAAACTCCGGGTCAAACATTTCGCCAATCGCGGCCTGGCGGTAGGTTCGATCAGCAACCCGCACCACACAGTATATACTGAATGTCCTGAAACTTTTGTTTAATATACCGGTCGATGTTTTAAAATAAAAATAAATACAATTTGAAGTGAAAAAAATCAGTAACATTGCATGGTCTTAAAATCCAGGAAAAAATGAATGTTACATTTACCCCCTTCCAAAAAGAAATAGACTACACTAGTCTATTAAACTAAGGCTACTGATGAAAAGGTACAAAGTGGTACACTATCACTTAATACTAAGGTCAGAACTTAAAACAAAATTACAAACTTCGGTCCTTACTACTAGACTTAATTCTATTAAGCACTAATATTAAGTACAATGAAAACCAAATAAAAATCCTTGCATGAACATAAGAAATACCTGTGCAAAGTAACAATCGCGGTCTTCTTATATAAAAGAATCAGCTCTGTTATTGTTACCAAAACAAAAAAATAACTGTCTAGACTCTTGTCTAAATCAAAAAAAAAGTGAACTGAAATAAAATATGAACACCCCCCTTAAAATCTTTTAAGGATTGTCTGAAAATTTTTTTTAATTCAGCAAAAGAAATTTATAAAAATTCTTAAATAAAGAAAAAAAATAAAAAAAATGATTCTAGTGCAAACACTTACACTAAAAAGAAAAAGTCTTGTCAGACCATTTAGCACAAGGCCAAAAAAAAATAATATCTGGATAAATATCCAGACAAACGCTCGGGAAAAAATCGCTATCCATGCTCTAGCTCATCGCTAAGAGGACATTCTAAATCTAGTATCACTACTAGTCGCACTCAGAAAATAATCGCACTCTATATCGCAATGTCGACGTCCTAAGACATCTAGACATGCTAAAGTCGCTAGGGAAAACGCTCTGGTTGATCGCCAGAAAACACGTCAGCTCATCGCCAACAAAACACTCTGGTATCGCCAGAAAAAAACTCGGCTCCTCGCCAAGAAAACACTCTGTAAATAGTCCTCGACTACACAAAGTCTGCGTTCTAAAAGAACAAACTCGCCATGAACATAGTGAGCAGCTATAAAAGCTAACTAAATCACTATAAGCGCAGTGAATAGCTACAAAAGCTAAAATTCACTCTTAACACAGTGAATAGCTATAAAAGCTAAAATTCACTCTAAACACCGTGAATAGCTATAAAAGCTAAAATTCACTAAACTGAATGATCCTGCTTCAAAAAGCAATGTTCACAAAGAACAGAATGATTAGTCCACGCGCAACTAACATTCAAGGAAACATTCCCAACATAACTATATGAGACAGCAAGTCTCGAAATAGGACCTCCCTAAAGTCATAATCCTATATAGGAGTCCATAAGCAAAACGACTCAAAATCTCGCATTTTGAGCACATGCCCTCAGGCAACCAACATACACCGAAATATATACAGAAATATGTACAGTAATATATACAGAAATATATACAGGAGTTCAAATCCCAAACTCTTGGTTATGATAACTCCATACTGAGCTTGGTGAAAGCTCTTAGCAAAGCTAATCCAATCTTCGGCACATCGCACCAAAGTGACAAATCTGCCTAGAAACATGAGCCAGAAAAAAAACGCTCTCCGTCATTCTTCAGGGTGGCTACACAGAGAAATAAAACTTAACCAGCATTGCGCCTCTTCAAGTTGCATGAAGAACCCTCGTGTACTGGTCTCGCCCTAGAACAACAACGAAAAACATTCAATCCATCCCACATAACAGGAGACAAACACTTCACCACGATATACTGAAAGGTGGAGACAAAAAAAAATACAGAATTGGTGACCCTGGAGTCCACCAACAAAAGGGAGTAGATTATAGCATCCACTAAACTAAAACGGTGTCTACCACACCACCATAAGTCAAAAAAAAATTAATCAATAGGGTGTTCCGAAATACACTACTGCCAACAGCCTGTCACCACTAATAGGCTAATTGGAGCTGAGGTCGACTACAGTAGTTAGGCTCTCCTTTGGTTCAAATAGAAATAACCATCGGGTAACAAAACCTTTAAAGGTCCCAAAGGTCAAACGTTCACCCCCCATAGACTACCCTTCCAATCAGTCTGTTCCTCAGGAAGACTAACTCCCTGCCAAACGTCGTAACGGCATCTGTTAGCACCCGGTGCATCACAGCCTGTAAAAACAGATAACTCATGGGATACAACCTAAAAGGTTTACAAGGTTGACTTAACCAAGCTTCTAACGAAATTTTAAAAAACGAAAATGAGCCTAAAAAGGCTACATGAAACAAAAATTGCTCAATTTTTCGGTGGCAACGCAACAAAACTTTTGAAGACGACAAGAGCTTTCCCAGCTTAATCAGAAACAAGAAGAAAACATCGTTGACAGCTAAAATATTCGATCATGGTGTTAATCGTCTCCCTAAACAATAGCCTCTAGAAGAAACTGCTACAGGTATCAGGCATAACCGTTTTCTGTCAGCCCAAACTTCTAGATTACCTCTTGGAAATCTAAAAATTCGGTTAGGAATCTTCCTTCACTGCGCTTAGCCTCTCTTGACAAGGTTCTCATCTCGGTATCAGATTTTGATCATTTCTTTGTGAAACGACTGTCTTACTCTGCTCTCATCTCCTGTAAATGATCAGCCTTTAGTTCTCCTGCAGAACTTCAATTTTCTATCAATCTGATAGTAAACCGAAAAAACTCAACATACGCCTATGAGTCCATGCAAAAAAATTTTTAAAAAATTAGTGACTCAAAGGTAACGTTTAAACGGCTCTGAAAAAAATAGAAAATACCCTTAGTTTGTCAATTCAGAAGAAGGTCTAAATCAAAATAATCCAAGTCTTAGACTTACTGGATAAACCAAAATCAATTTACTCTTAATTGCACCCAAAATATACCACTAAGGTAATAAAAATACACCCTCTCGGGTAGCAAACTTTGAAATTGCTCTTATACATTTTGACTCTACATCATACAACACGAGCTTCATCCTGCGCTTGTCCTAACTCAAGATCACCTTGGATTGCCTCTAATCAAAATTTCGCTTCCAAGTGTCAAGAACTGGATATTATTTGGGGTCATAAGCAAATCAAATCCCGCGACCACCGACATACCAGTCTTATGATATATCCTGAGTGTGACTCTTTCGCAAGCTCGCAACAGCTGAGTCGATGCTAAACATCAACCACAATCAACCTAAGTTTGGGATATGGCCAATACCCAAAACCTTAGCACAAAACTATAAAAGTAAGCTATCCTCAGCTCAACTTTTATAACAGGCAAAAAAACGAGGTCGTCACCTCTACAGAGCAACATCAAAAAGAAATAAACTAAAGCAATTAAGATAGTGTAAATATAAATTATTCTTCTTCTGACAAACTTTCATTAGGGTTAGGTTCATTGAATGGTTTTAAGTCTTTAATATGCCATCGTCCTACTTTAGTCCCATCTAAATTAACCAAACCATAAACTAAATCCGAAATCTTTTCTCTAATCACGCAATGCACATACTTAGGTACCAACTTAGATGTGAATTTATCAGCTGCACTGGAAAGAATTTTATAATTTCGCCAAACGTGATCACCTATCTTAAAGGAAAAATCCCTTTTTCTAAGGTTGTAAGACTTACTGTTCCGCTCATAAGCCTTATGTATCCTACTACGTACGTCGGTGAAAATATCTTTTAAACCCTTTAAATTTTCGGCGTACGCGCCCCTGTTACCCGGAATTATTTCGCTGTCAGCATTGACATCCAAGTCTAAGTTTTTATAATATGATCCAGATAGAGGTATATGTCTGCCGTAAACTAAGAAAGACGGTGTGAACCCTGTTACTTCGTGTCTCGCGGTATTTATCGCTTGTTGGATTTTGGAAATATTGCTATCCCAAGTGTCATGTGAATCCACGTAACTTCTTAAAGCGGTCCCGACTGTTCGGTTATTACGTTCCACAAAATTACATTGGGGAGAGTACACGGGATTAAAACGGATGTTAAAACCATAAGTTTCACTCAAGCTCTTAAAACTCTTAGAGGTAAACTGAGTACCGTTATCGCATATCAAGAGCGATGGAACACCGTGGATTAGAAAGACATTATTTTCCAAAATTCTCTCTATATATCCAGCTTTAGAGCTTTTCAAAGGAAATAACATGGTATACTTTGTAAACCAGCAAGAAACCACGAGAAGCCATTTATTTCCCTTTTTTGAACGTGGGAATGGGCCTACTAGATCAGCTGCTATGACTTGAAAAGGGTAATTAACCGTTTTCTCTTTTCCCATCAGTCCCATAGGTAGTGTATTTGGAGATTTCTGCGCTCCACATACTTCACAAGTCCTCACAAACTTTACGATATCAAAACGCATTTTTGGCCAATAATACTGTTCCTGAACCCTGTGAAAAGTTTTATAAAAAGCCAAAATGACCAGAAGTAGGAGGAGTGTGACACATGTCTATAACTTCCTCTCTCTGTGGTTTAGGAACTAGTATTTTCCACTCGGGTACATTAATTTTTAAAGGCAACTGGTTTGGGATAAATTTGTACACGAAATCATTTTCCACCTTCCACTGTGGAAAATTTTGAGGAGATTCTTTAATTTGCTGCCGTAAATTGTCGTACCATGGGTCAATGCGATCTACATCTACTGTATCAATTCTTACGCCAAACTGTGCATTAAGACTGTTTTCGTCCGCTGTATGATCTGGGATTCTTGACAAAGCGTCAGGAATAACATTGTGGACTCCTTTTCTATGAATTAAAGTAAACGTGTGTTGTCTCAGCCTAATCGCCCAACGCGCTAGTTTGCCACTAGGGTTTTTAATAGAATTAAGCCACAATAAGCTATAATGATCTGTTATGACCGTGAAAGGAACACCTTCTATGTAAGGTCGAAACTTTTCGATGTTAAAGAGTACTGCTAAACATTCTTTTTCAACAACCGAATAGTTACGTTCAGCCTTTGATAAAGTTCTACTGGCATACGCTATCACCCTTTCCTCACCATTGATTTTCTGTGTTAGGACGCCCCCTAAACCAGTATTAGAAGCATCACTAGAAATATAAAACTGTTGGGAAAAGTCTGGTTGGGATAAAATGGGAGCTGAAACCAATAGTTCTTTAATCTTTATAAAAGATTCTTCGGCTGCCTTTGTCCAATCTATCGATTGTCCTTTTTTTCGTCCTTTCAAAAGATCATTAATAGGCGACAACAGGGTAGAAAAATTCCCGATAAAACGTCTATACCATAAACACATTCCTACGAAGCGCTTAACTTCCGTAGTATTAGTAGGTCTCGCATAATTAACCATGCTTGCTACTTTATCCGGATCGGTACGCAAGGAATTTGAGCCTACAATATAGCCTAAAAACTTTAGAGAAGTTTTGAAAAAATCACATTTGCTCAAATTTATCGTCAGTCCGGCCTCTTTCAATTTATCTTTTACTTCCTTAAGTAAGCGAATATGCGATTCGAAGTCTTCCGATGTTACTAAAATATCATCAAGATAGGTAAAAATATGTGGCTCATATTTCGGACCAAATATGGCGTCCACTAAACGTTGCTGAGTTTGAGCAGCGTTCTTAAGACCAAACGGCATAGTGACGAACTGAAATAGACCTCGGCCTACTACTGCAAAAGCGGTCTTTTCTTTAGAGGATTTGTCTAAAGGAATTTGCCAGAAAGCCTTTCTAAGGTCTATCGAAGATACATACTTAGCATTCCTGAGTGATGTCAAAATTCTGTCGATGTTCGGTAATGGGTAGTTATCAAATTTGCTGACCTCGTTGAGCTTTCTTCCGTCAAAGCACAGACGATACTGTCCATCGGCCTTTTTCACCAATAAGATTGGAGAACACCAAGGACTGTTTGATTCTTCAATCACTCCGAGTTTCAACATTTCGTCTAACTCTTTATTTAATACTTTTGACATATAAGGAGACATGGCGAAGGGCCTTGTCTTTACAGGACTGGCATCAGCCGTATCTATAGACATCTTGATTTTATTCGTTCGGCCTAACCTATCTTTACTACTTATTTCATTGAAAGAGCTTATTACTTTTTCTGCTTTTAAGCGTTCCGTCCGCGAGAGATCATCTAGGGTACATAGACGCGAGAAAAGGTTTTCAAAAGAACTTTCTGAATAACAATCTTTAAAACTTGTTTGAGAATTGACTTCTAGGGACTGTGGATACCACGAATTATTTTTAAAATTTACTAAAATTCCGAATTTTTGTGCAAAATCACATCCTAGAACCAAAGTATGTGATAGAGAAGGTACTACTAGAGCAGAGATTACTAAACAATGACCATTGCAGACTAGCGGCAACTCAACCGTACCTAAAACTTTTAGACGGCTGCCATCTGCAGTGGTAACACTTGTATTTTTGACGTGGCATATTTTTATACTTAAACGACTTAAAATCTTAATACCATTCTGACCTACAACGGAGGCATTTGCACCAGATTCAAATAAATCCGAGAAATGGGCACCTAATAGATTTATCTTGATATGCGGTCTGTTGTCTAAATATTTATGCACGAATAAAGGAGACATGTGACCATTTGGAGAAGCAGGAGTTTTAACTTGAGAAGGATAACTTTTATTAGACTTAAAAAAATCAGAAACTTTTTGTAACCATTTAGTCCAATCTGATCTACTGGAATATTTTTGTTCGTCTGTGTTTCTAGAACGTTTTGGATTAGGGGCTTTACTGCGAACATGAGCTTGTGACTTAGCCGAATGATTAGAGGCTTTTTTGTTGGACTTAGTATATCCGCCTCGGTAATATACCGTCCTTACTCGTTTTTTGTACATTTGGGGCATGATGCTAGTCTCACACCAGTTGTTCCACATTTGAAACAAAATACCCTCTTAGGTGCTGTACAACTTTGGTAAGTGTGATTCGGACCGTCGCAATTCCAACACGTGGAAATTGCCTTAGGTAAAACCGACTTGTCATTCACTTTAGCTGCAGTGTCGCTAATTTTAGAATCACTATCTTTTCTTTTACCCGTTTTCCGGTTACTCCTAGAGTTCCGATTTAAATTCCCAACTTTATTTGTCGAGACTCCACTTCGGCCATTTGGATTATACTCTACTTGATGTATATTAGTTTCGCCCTTTGTTCTGCTCTTTTCCAACAAATAATCGGACTCTTCAAGTTTTCTACATAACCCGGCGAGTTCGGCTACCGAATTAATATCTAGTAGAGCTAACCGATTGACGAAGCTAGGCAGAACATTCCTACGTATAAATTTAACTCTGGTACTTTCCGAAGGCTTGGTGGATAATCTACCAAATAAAGATTCCATGTGGGCAATAAAAATCACAGCGGACTCATTCTTCCTTTGTCGCCTCCTCTTTATTTCCGACCACAATTCTTCATCATCATCACAGTGCAAGAAGTCCTTCTTTAGCCTATCTACCAAGGAATGCCAGTCGTTGACACTTGATTTTATGCTCCTAAACCAAATGAACGCATCGCCAGTGAAAAATTCAACAGCAGAGCTGAAAAGTTCATCTTCCGATACTTTCCTAGCTTGTGCTATTTCAGTCAGCCTCTCCAAAAAAGGATAGAGTCTCTTTGAGTCTCCATTAAATTTCAATTGCCATTCGCTGACAGGAATATTTCTGGCTGCGCAATTCACGATTGGAGCTGGCACGTTTATGACTGGGGTTGTAATAGGCAGCTGTGGTAACTCATGACCAGGAGCTATCTTTTCTGCAAGATTTGCTTCCATGAGCACACACGTAGCTATTGTTTCCTGAACATATTTGGAAAGCTTCGACGCTTCCTCTTCGTCATCCGGCATGGGAATTCTTTGTACGCGACCCGCTACATGCGATAAACGTGATTTAACCCGGTGTACAAGTGAATCATTTGGATCACCGTCATAACTATCGATTAAGTTTTGGATTGAATTTAAACTCTTTTCGATACCAGCCGTTTCTTCTGTAAAAGACAGGGTGTCATCCCCTATTTTTATCGTTTTTCCCGGCTCATTAATTTCTTTACTTAAGATCCTCGTTAGAATCTTTCTTTTATCTGCGACCGGACGTTCTGAGAAAGTACGACGGATTTTTAGTTCATAGTCTAATTCATATTCCAATAGGTGATTGACTTTAAAATTGAAGGCTTCCATGATAAATGAATACTATAAAATTTAAAAGAATTGTTTAAAAAGCCGTGAAAATATTTCTCCTGTGCTCCCAATAGTCAAAAAAAAATAACAAAATCTGTAAAGGCACTTAAAATATGTAAACTTCTTTACCAAACTTTAAAAAAATCTTCAACAATTTCAAAAAAATTTCTAAGTATTGCCTCGTATTAAAATCCTTTTATTAAGATATCTTAAGAATTTCCTATAAAAAAATCTCTAGATATCGTTTCGTATATCAGCAAAGTATTTTTAATATTCATGCAAAATATAGGTGAGAAAAAAGAACAGTTTTTTGTTCGGTTATCCGCAAAATAAATCAACAATGCAAAATTAAAGTCGACCAACACATCTGCCAATCTGAACTATAAAGCCAGCTTTTAAGAAAAAAGTAGGAATCTCTTATCTTAGAGTCAACAACAAAATTCAAATATCTATATCAGATAAATTGAAATAAAAAAATTCTACAAATTTCCTGCTTTTGTCTTACTGCTATAGTGTAGTTTCGTTTAATAAATATTATGAAATAAAATATCTGCAAAGTCAGAGCTTTTATTTTGTTCGAAAGCTAGTACACTGAACCCTTTCTTTAAAAAAATAAAATTCCAAAAGCCCCGCGTTGACAGCGCTATTTTTATTGTGACGTTCACTTTATGACATGCTAAACTGTCCTCAGTTTGAGGCATCTTTTTCCGTACCCTGTGAGAAGTTGTTTGTCCCACGCTTGAGCGCAATTTTGTAAGGTGTGCTAATTTTGCTTTATTTTTCGCCCCATGTAGACTGCGTCATTTTGTAA
The DNA here is from genome assembly GCA_019049505.1 of Pachyrhynchus sulphureomaculatus. Lineage (NCBI taxonomy): Eukaryota > Metazoa > Arthropoda > Insecta > Coleoptera > Curculionidae > Pachyrhynchus > Pachyrhynchus sulphureomaculatus. The sequence continues at coordinate 96,153,289 of CM032456.1, forward strand.
CATTTTTAAATACTGGACGCCCCAAGCTTGAGCACAATTTTCTTGCAGCCCCGCTTTAATTTCTGATAATGAATTGAGTGAGACCTGATTTTAAAAGAACTAAAGAAATTAAAGAAATACTAGCTCAGTTTTCCTTGGTAGAGAGATATGGGTAAGAGATAATTTTTGTACGTCTTTTTGGAATTTAATTCTATTTTTAAAGAAACCTCAGTTGTACGACTTTTTTTTGGGCACCACTCATTTTAAAATAGAAACGGTTTAACTTCAGCTAAGAAAAATGAGAAAAAAAACTGAAGTGTTTTATGGATATTACTAAAAAGAAATTAGTCTAGCACAACTGATCCTGAAAAGAAAAATAAATATTCAGTGAGACACTAGCTTTAATCAACAAAAAAAGAATTTATTCATGTTTTTAAAATGAAAATAAAAAGTTCTAACCTTTACAGTTATACCAAAAAATTCTAGCCTAAATAGTAGTTGTTACTTTTAAACTTTAAACTTTTACAACCCCCCGAAGGCGAGACATCGTGTTTTACACTTCACTTTTTTTGTCTGTTATACATTGCTGTTAATGCACTGCTCTTCAATAAGTCTATTGGAGGGAGTTTTGTTGACTTACTCTTTTTCAGTCCTGCTGTGATGGACTTCGTGCGATTTCACACTTTTTCTTAACACTTAGAAAGCTCACTACAGCTTTTATTGTCGAAACTGGTACTTTTACTTAGCGGCTTCTGAAGAAAATTAGCCTACTTCGGCTAGATGGAAAATAGCCTCTCGACTAGACGATACTGCCTGGTCTGCGGCTCGATCGAAAAAAGCCCTTCTGGTAGTTTCTCAGGCCCTTAAATAATCGTGCGAGTTTTGCCGGTAATATCCGGACGCTCCAATCAAAACTCCGGGTCAAACATTTCGCCAATCGCGGCCTGGCGGTAGGTTCGATCAGCAACCCGCACCACACAGTATATACTGAATGTCCTGAAACTTTTGTTTAATATACCGGTCGATGTTTTAAAATAAAAATAAATACAATTTGAAGTGAAAAATCAGTAACATTGCATGGTCTTAAAATCCAGGAAAAAATGAATGTTACAATATATATATATATATATATATATATATATATATATATATATATATATATATATATATATATATATATATATATATATAATATATATATAATATATATATATATATATATATATATATATATATATATATATATATATATATATATATATATATATATATATATATATATATATATATAATATATATATATATATATATATATATATATTAATATATATATATATATATATATATATATATATATATATATATATATATATATATATATATATTATAAAAATAGTTTAATATATTGAAATCGCGTCAATTGGAGCAATTAAAGATACGCCTAATACCTAATTTTATTAAATTTGAGCATAGTTGAAAATTGTGTAAACCACTGGACTACGTAATTTTAAAAAATAATGTGCCGATATTAGCACAGCTGAGATATGAACACTGGAATGCCTGAATGATTGAATCCTTAAAGCGAATGGAATAGAGATAATAGAACCATCGGTGAAATGTTAAAAACAATACCTCTTGTTTACGTCGTTAAACGTGCTAAAAAAATTAATGTTTTTTTTCGTGAGAAAATGTGAGTTGGTAATGTAAAATGTGCCAGTATATCTGATGTGTTTAATGCATTTTTCACTATGAAACTTGTAATAGTTAAAAAGAAACAAAGTGTTTCTTACTTACTCAAAATTCAACAGCAATATAATAAATAAAATTGCAAACTAGTACATTAACCGCCTTTATCAAATTCCAATCTTACCTGTGGAAACACTGTGTTCAATTAAAACTAATATTCCAGTATTCCTCGATTTAACTTTTTTTTTGAATTTTATTTATAAACTTCAAATAAACATGGACGCCACAAAGACCATTTCGTGTTAAATGTTGTGTTCGTGTACACAATGTGCTGTCGTGTTGTTCATTCTTTCTTTATAGTACCTATCGCGATGTTTAGAAACAGACATCTAATTAAAGTTTACTTACTTTATATACAGGATGGTTTTTAATGTTAGGTATTACATAGTGCCCACTAAATAAACTTACTTCGCCGAACACAGCCTTTAAAAAAGTTTTAATTTTTTTTCTAAAGTCACCTTAAAATTTTATTTACCCCGGCCAAGACAATTTTTATATCAGCTCTTGTTAAATACTGTTAGAATCTTGGCACAGGTTAGAGTAAAGTATAAAAAATGAAAAAAATGGAAACAAAGAAGAAATGGTCATGATTTTATAAAATTAGTTAAGATTTAATAACAAGAAAATTATTGTTAGCACAAATATCTAATTATCTCTTTAAGCTAAGCTAAACAACGCCTCTGCATGACCACGTCCATTAACTGCATATATTCTTTACCCTTTTACCTATCCATCTGCTGCGCAATATTAAGCTCAGAAATAAAACCATAATCATACTTCACAATAATAAAATTTTGCATTATCGTCGGCCATTTTCTCTCGACTCTTTCCGTTCAAAATTATTCCCGACGCCATATTTTATTCCTCCCTGCCCTCCGGAGTTATTTACAACAATCCCCGCGACACAACATAAGGTCGTGACGCGAACTGTAACGATTCCTATTCGGTGGCTTTTCAAAATTTGTGTGAAAAGTGTTATTGGAGAGATGCTGACAAATTTATGGGTCACGGATTTGCGGCCTTTAAGGGCTCGTTTACAATGAAAGATTAACATAGAGAATGCCTGGTATATAGACAATTTAGAGTAAGTACGAGGGTTATACGATAAATACCTGGCCTTGACAAGAAAATAGCATTTTTAAGCGTAAAATTTATTTTATTTTTCAACACATTCTCCTTTTACCTCGATACACTTAGTCCAACGTTTTTCTATCTTTTGTATCCCATCTAAAAAATACGATTTCTCTAACCCTTCAAAATAGGCGTTTGTTTCAGCAATCACCTCTTCGGTTGGGCTGAAGTTTTTCCGTTGAGCCATTTTTCATATTCGGAAATAGAAAATAATTGCTGGGGGCTAACTCTGGTGAATATGGCAGATGCGGAAGCAATTCGTATCCCTTCTCATGTAATTTTGCCATGATGGTGACACAAGCGTGCACGCGTGTATTTTTTTTGATGAAAAAGCCGCCTAATGCGGACGTTTTTATTTTACAGCATGGTTGAAACGAACCAATAAGTTAAAATAATACTCTCCATTAATCGTTTTGCCCTTTTCAAGGTAACCGACGTGGATTATGCCGCGTGCATCCTAAAACATTGTGGCCTTAACTTTGGTGGCAGATAAGGTCGCCTTGACCTTCCTTGACGAAAACTGTGTGGAGTGTTTCGTCTCTGGTGTGCTGTGATGAATCCATGTTTCGTCAACAGTTATGAAACGACGCCAAAAATCATCCCGATTGGGCTTTAACATCGGTAAAAATTCTTTTGAAGTTGACACACATGCGTTTTTATTATTAATTGTGAGCAATCGCGGCACTCATCTTGCGAAAAGCTTTCTCGTATCCAAATGAGTTGTTAAAATGTTCTGTACCCGTTCAATTAAAATGCTCACAGTCTCAGCAATCTCACACCCTTTCACTCTACGATCATTTATCACTATATCGTGGATTTTTTCAATTATTTCTGATGTGGTGACCTCATTTGGACGACCTTGATGTTCTTCATCAAAAATGCTTGCACGGCCGCATTTGAATTCAGCTCTCCAATATTTTAATGATCAATAACGGAAGTGCAGAGTCTCTATAAACTTCGCTGAGTTCCGCTTTTATCTCATCATTCGTTTCTATTTCAAAAAGAAATATTTTAACTCTGCTCGATATTCAATTTTTTGCATTGTTGTAAAATCATAAAAGCTGTTCTATTGAAATGGCTACCACTTACATTACAAACTAAATCACACAGCGACATAAATATTTGGCAGGATTCTTGTGAAAGGTTATGTTTACGAAAAATATAATTTTTTAAATAGTAGTAGCGCCATCTCTGGCCGAGGCAAAGTACTTATCATACAACTCTGGTATTATCACAGTAATCGAGTCTACTCAAAAGAATAGAATTTAAAATATTTTTTGTGTGTTCAATAAAACCTAAATATTAATAAAAAATTACAGAAAGATATATCTTTCAGACTGTTTTGCTGGTAGTGCCCAATTGCCATTAAGAGTAATTTTAATGTCAATCTTTTTTTATTTTTATGTTTGATATTTTAATTTTTAAATATGAGCAAGCAACAACATCTGTAAAAGTACACGGATGCACAGCCAAGTTTCCAATTAACAGAGGATTAAGGTAGGGAAACACTATCACCAAAGCTATTAACAATGACCCTGGAGGGAATATTTAGAGACCTGAACTGGTCGGACAAAGAAATCAACATATGCGGAGAACACCTAAACCATCTGAGATTTGCCATCCTGTTTGCAGAGAAGATAAAAGACCTAAAAACCTTGTCAATAGAACCAGAAAACAAATCAAGAGCGATGGCTCTAAAAATGAACCTTAGAAAAAAAAATAACCGGCCAAGTGCAAGTCGGACTTGCGCAATTAGTGTTCCGTAGGTTGATTGCTTTTAAAATACAAAAAATTGTTACGGAGATATAAAATGACCAATGACTTGACAAAACACACCACAAATGAATTTTTAACAGTTTATTCCCGATCTTTGTTGAAAACTGATGACCTTAAAATTTTTGTTTTTTAATTAAAAATTAATAAAAGTAATGCACTCGTGATAATTTTCGTTCATTATACACCCTGTGGAGAATATTCCAGAATTCTTTCAAAATTTTTTGATCGATCAGTACTTTTCGAGATAAGAGGAAGGGGACAGCGATTTTTGGCAATTTTTTAAAAATAAGACAAAGTGTACGCAAGTATTACATCTATAATATGTATAAAATGCAACGTCTCTCTGTCTGTTTGTCTGTCCGTTAGTGACATACATATGTTCTTTGGCCAGGTTATATAATATATTTTATTACGTTGGGTAACATAAGGAATAAGCAGTGATGATAATAGTGAATCAAGTCGGCAAAAAGTTTGCTGCTAGCGCGTTTCCTTGCAATACACTGCCATTAAATATGGAAGAATATCATGTAGCACAGAATATAATATATATAAAATGTAACGCATCTCTGCCCGTTAGTGCGCTTATGACTTGACAACTACTTATCCGATTTACATGTTTTTTCTTTTTAATTCATACATTTGTTCTCTGGCCAGGTTATCTATAATCGTTTATAATATATTTAAAATGCAATGTCTCTCTGTCTGTTTGTCCGTTATTGCGCTTATCACTCGAGAACCACTTATCCGAATTATGTGTTTTTGTTTTTTAATTCATACATTTATTCTCTGGTCAGGTTATTTATAATGTTCTATAATATATATAAAATGCAACGTCTCTCTGTCTATCTGCCAGTTAGTGCGCTTATCATTCAAGAACCACTTATCCGATTTACTTTTTTTTTTAAATTCATATATTTGTTCTCTGGTAAGGTTATCTATAATTTTCTATAATATATATAAAATGCAAAGTCTCTCTGTCTGTCCGTTAGTGCGCTTATCACTCGAAAATCATTTATCCGATTTACATGTTTTTTTATTCTTAAATATGTTCTCTTTCCAGGTTATATAATAATAATAATCTATAATCTATATAAAATGCAACGTCTCGCTGTCTCTCTGTCTGTCCGTTAGTGCGCTTATCACTCGAAAACCACTTATCCAATTTACGTGTTTTTTTTTAGATTTATACATATGTTCCCTGGCCAGGTTATAGGATATACCTTATTACGTTAGGTAATACAAGAAATAAGCAGTGACAACAATAGTGAATCAAGTCGGAAAAAAGTTTGCCGCTAGTACACTCTCTTGCAATACGCTCCCTAAACCGTTAAATATGGAACGATAACATGTAACAAAGAATACTATATATATATATATATATATATATATATATATATATATATATATATATATATATATATATATATATATATATATATATATATATATATATATATATATATATATATATATATATATATATACATATATATATATATATATATATATATATATATATATATATATATATATATATATAATGCAATGTCTCTCTGTCTGTCTGACTGTCCGTTAGTGTGCCTATCACTGGAGAACCATTTATCCGATTTACGTGTTTTTTTTTTTAATTCGTATATGTGTTCTCTGGCCAAGTTATATTGTAACATTGGAACTTGCCCGCACGTTGTGGTGTCATTTTGTAACATGCGAAACTGTCCTCAGTTTGAGGCATCTTTTTTTGTACCCTGTGAGAAGTTGTTTGTCCCACGCTTGAGCGCAATTTTGTTGCCTATGAAAAAGTGTTTAATTGCGCCCCACGTACACTGCGTCATTTTGTACCGTTTGAATATTGGACGCCCCAAGCTTGAGCACAATTTTCTTGCAGCCCCGCTTTAATTTCTGATAATGAATTGAGTGAATCCTGATTTTAAAAGAACTAAAGAAATTAAACACACACTAGCTCAGTTTTCCTTGGTAGAGAGATATGGGTAAGAGATAATTGTCTTACGTCTTTTTGGAATTATTTTCTATTTTTAAAAAGCTTTAGCTGTACAAATTTTGGGCACCATCCATTTTAAAATAGAAAGGATCTAACTTCAGCTAAAAAAATGAAAAAATACTGAAAGAATGTATTGTTGGTAAATAAAAAAAAAACAGTTTGGTACAGCCGTTCTTATCCTGAAAAGTACGATAGGTATTCAGTGAGACACTAGCTTTAATCAAAAAAAAAAAAAAATTAATTCATGTTTTTTAAAAATAAAAAGTTCCAACCTTTGCAGTTTTACCAAAAAAATTCTAGCCTAACTAGTAGTTATTACATTTAAATTTTAAACTATGACTACCCCCGAAGACGAAAAATAGTGCTTTTCACTTCACTTTTTAGTCCGTTTAAATTGCTGTTAAGGCACTACTCAGGGATCGGTCTATTGAAAGATGTTTTGGTAACTTACTGTTCTTATCCCGGCTTCGATGGAATACGACCGATTTCACACTTTTTCTAGTAGACACTTAGAGAGCCCACTACGGCTTTTCGTTAAGAAACTTTGTGCTTTACTTAGCTCGCATGATGGTTGTTATGAGCCTTTACTGTAGCTCAGTCGAAGGAAGCCTCCTTGGCGGCTGGATGGGAATTAGCCGGGCGGCGGCTTGATGGTACTCGGCCCGGCGGCTAGATGGAAAATAAGCCAAGATTTTCGTTCACCGGACTCTTAAATAAACCGTGCGAACTCTGCCTGTAATATCGCGACGCCGGAACCAAAACCGGATACAAATTTTTCACCAATCCCGGCGTACTATGAACTCGATAGATTCGGTCGGCAACCCGCACAACACACTATATACCGAACGTCTTGGAATCTCTGTTTAATATACCGTTCGATACAAAAATGAAAATAAATACAATTTGAAGTGAAAAATCAGTAACATTACATGGTCTTAAAATCTAGGAAAAAATGAATGTTACAATATAATAATAATAATGTATATAATATATATAAAACGCAACGTCTCTTTGTCTGTCCGTTAGTGTGCTTATCATTCGAGTAACACTTAACCGATTTATGTGTCTTTTTTTTAAATTCTTAACTTATTATTTATCAAAAAAAAAATCTATAATATATATATATATATATATATATATATATATATATATATATAAATAACGCAACGTCTCTCTGTCTGTCTGTCCGTTAGTGCGCTCAGCACTTAAGAACCACTTATCTTCGATTTACGTGTTTTTCTTTTAAAATACTATGTTTTTTATATTAATGAACTAAGATGCTGTCTAATCTCTTATCAAAATTTATAAAAAAACTTTTACATGGCCAGCGGAAATAGTCTCCTTAGAATCATAAGGTACGTTCTGAAAACTCGAAATCAAAATTTTTTGAAGAATTTTGTAGAAAATAATTACGAATATTTTACAACGTGGACATATCGAATATTTTGATCAATAACTTTTTAGATAACTGAAGGTCGATACTCGAGTTTTAAATAATAAAAAAATTTAGTTGATAAAGTTTAGTGTGTAAATTTCAGTACTGAAGAGTTTTTTTTCAGTTAACTAAACTATAAAATTAAATAATTAATCCATAATATATATCCGATTTCACCCCCCAAAACTAACCGTTTAAGTCAAAATTTAACTTTCAAAACTACACGGCTTTGATAAGGTCATCAATTCCTATATTAGTGCTAAATTTCAACTTTCTATGTCAAATAGTTTTGGAGAATATTGGGTATGACAGATGGACAGAGTCCGAAGTGATAATAGGAGTATTCCGTACGGAACACTAATAAAAACGATGTGCCTAGGAAACCTACAAATAATATTAAGAGAAACGCCAATAGAGTACGTCAGTACATATGCGTATCTTGGACAAATAATAACACTGGGTAAGGAAAACAAAGAAATAGAAATAGAACGGCTAGTATGGAAGGACCAGGTCACTGCTTCCGCCAAGAAAGCCAACCAGCTCCTAGGCAAGTTCTACTCCTTACTCAAGTCTAGGAAATTGTCAACACGAAACAAGTTGACAATCTACAGATCCACCCTCCAGACCATCCAGAACAAGGCCCTCCGAACCATTGCCAACGCCCCGTGGTTTGTCAGAAATACCCAACTCCATAGGGACCTCCAAATGCCAACCATCCGGGAATTCATCAGCAGCACCCAGCAGAGATTCCTGGACAAAGCTACCCGTCACGTCAACCCCACAATCAGGACCACTTACCGCCCCCCCCCCCACGCCATGCCCGCCGACGTCTATTAAGACCCAGCGACCCGATGACTCAGAATTAGCTTAATATTAAGTACTATAAGCTCATGTTAATGAAATATCTTAAGTTTATTTATTTAAGTTCTGTTTTAAAAGTATATTCATGAAATATCTTAAGTTGAAATATCTTAAGTTTGTCAATACCTAGGCTAAGTATTTAGGTCCATACGATGTCAAGATCTTAAGATCCAAAATTTATACACGCTTATTCTATCAATGTATATTAGTTATAGTCTAGTTACTAGCTAATTTTGTCAATAAATGAGATGTAGAAATAGAACGCAGAAGACGACCGGCGCGGTGTGGGCAGGTTTAAGAAAATTATAACATATATTAAAAAACGAGAAAATTCCTCTAAACTTACGGGTTAAAGTGTTCAATCAATGTATTATTCCCATTATGACAAACGGAGCACAGATATCGACTCTCACGAAATAAACAATAACAAAATTACGCGTCACGCAAAGAGCAATGAAGAGATCAATGTTGAGAATTACATTAAGAGATAGAAAGCGAAATGAGTGGATACGACAAAGGACAAAAATGAATGATGTAATAGAAACGATGGCACAGCTAAAATGGAACTACGCAGGACACGTTGCCAGATCCAAAGAAGATAAGTGGAATGCCAAAATGATACAGTGGAGACTATGGTCGAATGGGAGAAATAGATGAAGACCTCAAATAAGATGGTACGATGACATTAAGACGATTAAAAAGACTGCAGGACCACCGTGGCGGAGGATAGCTCAAAATAGAGACAAACGGAGATAATTAAGAGAGGCCTATACCCAACAATGGGTCCAAGAAGACTAGAGAGAGAGATTTTAATTGAAAAGTAATTAGTTTTAACACCATTTATTATTAAACTTTGTCATTTATAGTTTTATAATATTAAGTATCTCTTCATAGCACATGTGTTGTGCATGTACCCATTTTTTTGAAATTTCATATAGTAACTAACTGAATGGTACTTCAGAATCGGGAACTAAGGCTAAAATATTTCCATCTTTGGTATAGTCATAAAAATCTAAATTATTTAAAACAAATAATAATGGGTCATGAATACATCCTCCGGGAACATTTTTTGATACTGATAGAGTTTGAAATATCATCTACAGGCGGTGAAGTAAGAACGTGTAACCTATAACTTGTAGCCCGTAAAAGAAATTCTTTTTTTTTTTTGAGGGTATTTCTTGGCATCCCTGTAAACAATGCTTTGTAGAAACAGATTTATTTCTAACCTTATTTATGGTTAAATAGTACATTATCGAACATGAGTGCACAGAAGAGAAGAATCAGACTGATATGGGCAGCATTTGACAAAAAAAGGAAAATACTAACCAATAAAGAATTCCTCTGAAATTAAGAAAGATGGTATTCGATCAATGCATTCTACCGGTTCTCACCTACGCGGCCCAGACAAGGACATTGACTAGGAAGATGATGGACCAACTAAGTAAAACACAGAGAGCAATGGAACGTCAGATGCTAAGTATAAGATTAGAAGACAGAATGAGAAACGAAAGGATAAGACAAAAGACCAAAGTGATAGACGTAAGAGAACAGGTAGCAGGTTTGAAATGGAGATGGGCAGGTCACACAATGAGACAACATGATGAGAGATGGAATAAAAGAATTCAAGAATGGGGGCCACGGTTGGGACAAAAATCCAGAGGAAGGCCCCAAATAAGATGGAGAGATGCTCTGAAAAGAACGGTTGGTTTAGGATGGATCAGAAAGACGCAAAACCAAGAAGGATGGAAAAAGGAAGGGGAGGCCTATGTCCGACACTGGATGGAAGAAGGCTTATTAGATAGATAGATAGATAGTACATTATCGAACATGAGTGCACTTCGCGCTTCGAGGTTGGGTTCGTATGTAATCATCAAAAAGGTCCGAAAATGACGCCTACAGCGGTTGCTAAATATGTGGGCAAGTCGAGGGTATTCGTTAGCAAGAGGGTGAAATGATACTCTCAGTTAAAAAAATGTTGATGATCTACTAAAACGTGGTTCAAGAAGTAAAGTGTCGGGCAAGGACGAAAAAATTATTAATATGTTTTCCCGTAATTCTCAATTAACTTTGCCATAAAAAACTAAATCAGAAAGACATATCGTACGAAACGATTCGTACTCATTTCCGGGCTAATGATTTGAAGAGGCGAAGTATAATCAAGAAAACACTGCTGAGCGAAAAATACGGAGAAAAAAGACTCGCGTGGGCAGAGGAAAACACAGAGACTGGAGTAATTTTTTCTGATGAAGCTTGAGCCTTGTCAATTTTCACTAACCGATTGGTTCGGCGCACCGTGAAACACCCAGTCCCATGTTTGGGGATGTTTTTCGGAAAAAGGTTTTGGGACACTCTCCATCTTTACCTACAATTTGGACGCTGAAAAAATGCTAGATTTAAGAGAAGGCATTAGTACTGAGTGTCAAACGGTGGTTTGTCGATAAAAATGAGGAATAGATTCCTTAAGAGAAAAACGATCCCAAACATCGGAGCCACGTGTAGCCAGTGGAAAGAGGAATCCGTTATTGTCACATCCTAGTGGCCGGATGCAAACCCATTCGAGAACATGTGGTCATAAATCAAGCAGAAGCTTCGTAGTAAAAAGGTGTACACAGTAAAGCAGCTGTCAGGGTAAATTCGGGCAATTTGGAAATTTTTACCCCAAGAATACGCAGAAAATCTTGTCGAAAGTATGGGGAGTGAGCGAACTACTGAATTATTAGCATGTTAATGGCAATCCTTTAGTGTCGAATGATGTAAAAAAATTTTAAAATAAATACATTTTTTAATGAACAATGCGCGACACGTTTTTACGGGACAGACTATACACTGTACTTATTTTAGATTAGTTCATAATTAAGTGTTAGGTTAGGTATTAGAGGTTTATAGTTTTTAAGAAATTATTTATTGTTCATTGTTGATGTTTTTCATACGTTTTTATGGTATTTGAAAATAAAGACTTTCTTTTATTTTTTTTTTATCGCATAGTGAAAGTGAATCTAAATTTTTATGATTTTTGGGTACAGCTTGGAAATCGATCGACTTTGAAACAGTGCCAACATAATGGAAACGAGTTTTTTCAGCCTAATTTTGACCGTACGGCTACTTTTTTTTCTATTTTAGTGCATTTTTTCACATTTTAACGCTTTTGACTCACTATTTTTCAAATATCTCAGCTTCTGTTCGTTGTCATGTGACAAAAAAATTCATTTTACTCGTCGTAAAATTGCCTAAAAAACTGCGTAGATTGCATTAAAAAATATTGAGTATATAACCTAAAAAAAGCATTTACTACGGCAAATTGAAAAATGGGTTTTTAAGGGTAACTTCAGTTCAATTCGATATTACGGCTTCAAATTATAGGAAAATGTAGCTTTTATATTAACAAAAAAGTGTGTCCAGTTTTATTAAAAAAAATTAAGAGGATTGGTCAAAATTCGCATTTTAGTCCAAATTTATTATGGATTTTTCTTGTGGGCAAAAGGTCGTAGGAAGTTTTTTTTTTTTAAATATATATATATGCGAAATTTTATGTTCTTCAAGAGGGTTAGCAGGAAAAATAAAGAATTTACAAAAAATAGCTTATTTTTAAATTTTTCCGTTACGAAGAATTCATTTTTTTGCTTTTGCTCTAGAATAGGTTTGATTCATTCTCTTTATTTCTATTTAAGGAATTACACCACCTTGAGATTTTCAAAAAATCCATTTTTTTTTTTTGGCTAGATAATTGTTTATACTTTTAAGAATATTTTAAACGTTTAAAAAATTCAAATTATATCCGAAGTTATAGCAATTAGAAGTGAGCGCGGCAGAGAGTCGGCCCGAAACTCAGGTAGCGATCGGACCGGCACAAGCGGTCAAAGCCTTGACAAAGAATACTGTTCCTTTAGTCAGTCCTTTATAACAATAATTCCTTTGGGGAATTTTGGAAGCTAAAAGTAACGCAGGTACACAAAGTTAAAACTAGTTTAGACTCGCTGAACATTCAATGTCACAGAATAAGTTTGCTTTGTGACGCAGAGTGTACATATCGCCACGTGTATTACAAAAATTATAATTTTTTATTATTTTTTAATAGAAAACTATTATTGAAATGTCGAAACAAGTATACGTTGATAAAAAAGGTAGCCGACAAGCAGTTGGACGTCCTTGTCGGAGCAAGAAGAAACGACATCATCCGATAAATCGTTATTTAATGGAAAGAGAGGAAGCTAGCACCAGTACATCAGCTAAAAAATTAAAGAGCAGCGAAAATGTTGATTCTGATGTGGATGCATCTTTCGGGTACCGGTTAATAAATTTTGTATCTGTTTTTTTGCTATAAGTGAAGTGGTAAAGTGTAAACAGTGCGGGGGGTGATATAAAATTTACCGAAACTTCTCTTCGTGGTCTTGATTTTAAACTAAAAGTGAATTGTGCTGAATGTGAACCAGTTCTGATAAACTCATGCCCTCTTATCAGTGGTATAGCATATGATGTGAATAGACGATTAGTTTTTGCGTTCAGACTCCTTGGTATTGGTTTAGTAGAAATAGAGAAATTCTGTGGAATCATGGACTTACCTAAACCAATTTTCCAATCGTTCTACGATAAAGTTGTGAATGACATTAACACTGCTACAAAAACTATTTGTGAATTGTTCATGAAAACTGCTGTTCAAGAGGCAAAAAGATCGAATAACGCAGTAGAACTCACCGTTTTAGGGGATGGAACTTGGATGAAACGTGGTTTCGCATCCCTTTCAGGCAAGTTCTTGATCTTATAGTACAAAGTTCATACCGTAAAGCTAGTGAATTTTGGAAAAATTTTGAAGGTACAAAGGGGTATGATGAGTGGAGCAATGAACACTCCGGTAAATTTTCTGCGAATCACGAAGGGTCAACTGGAAAAATGGAAGTGGATAGTATTGTAGAAATGTTCAAAAGATCCGAAACACTTCATAACGTACGATATGGTAATTACATAGGCGATGGAGATAGTAAGACTTAAAAAGAAATTGTTGACTCAAATCCATATGAGAATTTAGTTGTTAAAAAAAGGAATGTATAGGTCACGTGCAAAAGCTAATGGGTACGCAATTACGCAAAGTAAAAAAAACATAATCTTGGTATAGGTGGCAGAGGAAAGTTGACAGCCAAGCTTATTGATGAGTTAACAGTTTACTATGGTCTTGCAATTAGAAGGAGTATAAATACATTAGTTGAAACAATGAAAAATGCGATATAGGCAACTTATTACCATAAAATATCCACTGATGAAAAGTCACAGCAGGACAAGTGCTCGTTCGGCGAAGATACCTGGTGTTCGCATCAGAAAGCGAAGGCCTCTGGAACTTTGGATTCTTATATGCATAAAAATTCTATTCCTGTAGTTGTCCAACAAGGAATGGAACCGGTATACGATAGATTAACTGATATCGATTTGTTAGAACGCTGTTTAGAAAGATACACTCAGTATAACAAGGAAAGTCTAAACACTGTCATTTGGTCTATAGCTCCAAAAGTGCATTACAGTGGCACAAAAATTATTGAGATTGCATCTAATATTGCAGCTAGTATATTTAATGATGGATATACTAGGGTATTACAAATGATGCAATTATTAAACCTTGTAACTGGCTCAAGCGCGAAGCGATTTACTGAGAACTTGGATTCTTAACGAATATCTATAGCTGAGAGTCCAACAGGAAACTAAAGAGGCCAGGAAATTGAAAAGAGCTGCTCAAAAGGAGTCGGAGGACATCGCGGCAACAATGGAAGACGTCATGTACAATCCAGGAATCGCAGATTGAAGATAATTTTAAAAAATATTTGGTTCTAAGACGCTGACGCCGTACGGTTTTTTCTGCGCTTTTTTCGAAACTACTTTTTTCAAACTGGTGTACAAGATATCTTAAGATCTACGTAACCGATTTTGTTAAAATTTACAACACATATTCTTTATAATATTATCTAAGATGTAGCAGAGAATTTTTTGATTGGGTGCCATATTCATAAGTTATAAATTTTTTAAACTCAAAATTTCGATAAAAATCAGAGTTTTTTTTTTCAAACAGCTGTCATTTCTATAAAAAAATTTTAAATTTTTTTTCCTATGCTTCATCTTAGCTATTACCTTTCTAAATAAGAAAAAAAAATTTTTTTCAGGCGCTGCCTCACAGAGAAAATAAGTACACCATCAGCAAGGATTTTCAAAAGAGGGTCCTACGTGATGGCTCTCTAATTTTTTAATTATTATTTCAAATTATTCATAAAACTACTATGTATATGTGTAAAAGAAAATTTATTTTATATATTTAATAGCTGCGTAAAATTTTTTCATCTTTATACCTATTTTTCCGAGCGCCAAGGTGACGCGTAACCCTTTAATGTTATATCTTAAATTTAACAAGAAAAAGTTATTTTAAAACAAATACTATCTGCCCTTCTTTTTTAGGTTATGTACTTAATATTTTTTTAACGCCATCTAGCAGTTTTTTAGACAATTTTATGATGGCTATAATGATTTTTTTTGTCGCATAACAACGAACAGAAGCTGAGATATTTAAGAAATAGTGAGTCGAAAGCGTTAAAACGTGAAAAATGCAGTAAAATAGAAGAAAAGTGTCCTTGCGGTCAAAATTAGGCTGAGAAAACTTGTTTACATTATTTATGTTGGCACTGTTTCAAAGTTCAGTAGAACCCCGATTAACCGTGTCGAGATTATCCGAGCTCCGGATTAACCGAGCCAATCTAAGAACCTGATTATTCGAGGTACGCGCGTCTATGCTGCGTATTAACCGAGCTTCTAAAATATGTATGTACATATTTCGATTTAAAATCGTCGGGGCTTTCGGGGAATCCGCCTGGCCCGTGTGAGGGTTTCACTATTTATGTTTTTGGACTCTTTCAGCATGTAAATTTCCGTGAATGCAGTGCGGAGAAGTACGAGTATACTCACATAATTTATTTGGTTGGAGTTCTAGTAGTTAAGTCTAATTAATACGAACGGCTTTGTTTGAATTTTTGTTTGTCGTATTATAATGGAGCAAAACAAGCGTAAAAGAATCGTCGTTCCTATTGAAGAAAAATTAAAAGCCATCAGAAGAATTGAAGCAGATGAGACAGTTAAAGTTGTTGCACGAGATTATGGAGTAGGTGAGGTAACAGTTGGAGATTGGAAAAGAAACCGAAACCGCACAAAAATAGAATAAACCAAGCCTCCTCGTCCTCAGGAAGAAAATCAATGAAAACCGGCGAGTATGGAAAGCTTTATTCGTGTGGTTTAACCAACAGAGATCAAAAGGTGTGCCACTGTCAGGTCCAATTTTACAACAGAACGCAATAATGATTAGTAGGCAATTCCCAGAGATAGATCAGTTTACCGCCAGTTCTGGATGGCTTGACCGCTGGAAAAAACGGTACGGTGTACGACAACTGACTGTATGTGGTGAAAAACTTTCTGTTGATGTGTCATCAACTGAGAAGTTTAAGCAGAATTTTAAAAAGCAAATCGAAGATTGTGGATACACATGTGATCAAATTTACAACTGTGACGAAACTGGTATGAATTATAAAATGCTTCCATCAAAAACATTGGCATCTCGACAGGAAAAATCAGCTCCTGGGCACAAACGAAGTAAGGAAAGATTAACTATAATGGTATGTTCCAATGCATCTGGCAAGCACAAAATCCCACTAATGGTGATTGACAAGTCTGCACGTCCAAGAGCTTTAAAAGACATCTCACCCAAAGCCCTACCAGTCTATTACAAAAGTCAGCAGAGCGCATGGATGAATGCGACCTTATTTACTAACTGGTTTGAAGAAGAGTTAGTGCCATCTGTGACTAAATTTTTGAACAGAAAAAGTCTCCCTATTAAAGCAATTTTGTTAATGGATAATGCCCCCTCTCCCCTGGAGAAGGACTTCACTCCAAATGTAACAAGCATAATGCAACGAATGGAACAAGGCATCCTCGAAAACATTAAAAAAAATTATAGGCGTTTATATCTTGAACATCTGTTAGAATACACAGAAAAGGAGGATATTGTCAATGGGAAGAGAAAGGTTACACTGAAAAATGTTATTTACTGGGTAAGTCAAGCTTGGGATTCTGTGCGAACTACCACTATTCAAAAATTTTGGTCAAAAGTTATTGATTTTGAGGACTATAATGACAGTGAAGATGATACTCCATTAAATGAATTAGCTTTGAAATTGAGAAGCCATGGAGATATGTCCTGTTCAAATTTTGACAGCGAGATAGAAGAAAAAGAAAAAAGTTTATTTGAATTAATGCAAAAATTAAAAGGTTGCGAAAAAGTGACAAGAGAAGATGTTGTTGAATGGATTACAGCAGATGATTTAGAAGAAGAAATGAGTATTGAAGAAATAACGAATGCCTTTCAGGAAACCGAAAAAATCAGATGACGATGACGATCACGAAGCGGTGGTGGATGAACAGTCTCCCATTAAGATCTCTCATCAAGAAGGTTTTGCTTCTTTGGAAAAAGTTTTGAGGTATATCGAACAACAACCAGAGGCAACCCCAGCGGATTTGCTTCTTCTTAATAGATGGAGAAACATTGCAGCGAGAAAAAGAAGAAGCAATATGAAACAGAAGCGCATAGATACCTATTTCACTGTTTTGTAATGTATGTACCTATTTATATGTTAAAAGCGTAATACTCGTACATCGGTTTAAAGTATTGGTGTTTATCTTTTGAATGAATAAAAAACAAATCCGGATTATCCGAGTTTTCAGTTATCCGAGGAGGGTGCCCCCCACGTTACCTCGGATAACCGGGGTTCTACTGTAATTAAATCGATTTCCAAGCTGTAACCAAAAATTTCCAAAAATCATGAAAATTTTACGGCATTTGCCTCCGCTATTAATCTTATGCGTTAACAAAAGAAACTACGAAAAATACATTTACATAATAATGCTTAAATAGAAAATTTCTACAAATGTTTTATTCACAGAATTTGAAAAGTTATCAAATAGAAATTGTCCCAATTTGCCAAAGGGCGCAGGAAATAATTTTAAATAAAAACACCTCAGGCGATGAATCGATTTTTTTAATATACGAGGAATGTTTAATAGGGAACATTCTGAACTAACCTGATTAGATTTTTATCTTTTCTGTCTATATTTTGATTCTAAATTAAAACGGCTTCAAAAATTATGTGTCGCTCTTTCATAACGGATAGCAGGTACCACTCATTCTTTTATAATCATTTACTCGAGAGTAAATTTATTTTTTATAAAAAATATATACAAGGTGTTAATAAGGCATAGAATAACTGAAAATTGTTTAGATTTTTGTGAATGACCAGAACACATCAATTTTATTTTATTTTTATCCTAAGCAAACATTTTAAACCATAGTATTACGTGTGTGCGCTTACGCTCGCGTAATCTACACGATTTGCAGCACTAAAGTGGCAGAGGACATAAAATAGCGCCAGAACTCCCACTATCTATTACTTTGCTTGCGGAGTCTTATAATATACATACCTGCAATACGATTTGCGTAAGCATTTTTTTATGGCCTAGTCGAATCCGTCTTGATGTGGCATAACCGCACTACACTTTAAAATATTTTTCCGGTATTTCCGAAGTCACTGAACTAATGTGAATGATATTTGGTGGAAAACCTAGTCAGATAACGTATCTTCAGGTGAAAGAAAGCTGCATGAAAATTGCATTATTCATTCTTCAGTTATAGCTGCAGATCCTGCACTTTTTTTTTTATCTTGAAAAAGGTTTTCAATTCGAGGTGTTTAAGGGCATATACCTAGTCAAGGAGCCAAAAAAAACGCTTTTTTAGGATTTCTTCATTATATAAATAACGTTTTTAGTGTTCCGTACACTTATAAGATGACTTCGGTGTCTGCCTGTCTGTCACACCCGAATTTCTCCGAAACTGTTTGTCATAGAAAGTTGAAATTTGGTAATAATATAGGAATTGATGGCATCATCAGAGCCGTGTAGTTTTGAAAGTTAAATTTTGACTTAAGGGGTTAGTTTTGGGGGGTTGAATTGGAAGTGAAAAAAATTTTTTTTTACTAGGTTATCGAATGTGTCAAATGAAAGCTTGTGAAAACACGAGTAAAAAATGTATATATAATGTAATACTTGCGCACACTTTTCTTTGTATTATTTTTTAAAAATCGCGAAAAATCGCTGTCCCCCCACCTTATCTCGAAAAGTACTGATCAAAAAATTTTGAAAAAATTCTGGAATATATTCTCCAAGGGATGTAGATTGAACGAAAATTATTACAAGAGCATTACCTTTAATAATTTATCTGGTATATATAAAAAAAAAAAATTCAAGGTCATCAGTTTTCAGTAAAAATTGGAGACAAACTTTGTTGAAAACTCATTTAGAGTGTGTTTTGCGAAGTGACCGATCATTTTATACCACCGTAACATTTTTTATTTTAAAAGCAAACGTACGGAACACTAATTGTGCAAGTTCAACTTGCACTTGACCGGTTATTATTTTATATCATAACACAGTCTGTCAAGTAAGAACGTGTCTGCGACAATTCATTTTTGGTCGATGCGATTCAACGAAAAAATCGGTAGAGGAAGCCTTTGTCTACGACGCATTTTAGTAAAAGTATCAGTCGATTCCGAACTTTCGTCAAAATCACGTAAAATCCAAAATGAGTCACTTGTTTGCGCGCCGGTTCGGAGCAGTGTTTCTTTGTTCCCATCCAAAGGAGCTTAAAATGACACCTACGGCGGCTGCTAAAGATATTATAAAGTCGGTATCGTTTGTGAAAGAGTGGGTAACAAGACGCAAAATGTCGACGACTTGCTAAAACGTGGCTCGGTAGGCAAAGTCACTCTGAAAGTAGAAAAACGAATAGTGTCTTTGTTTTCACGAGACCCGAAATTGACGCTGCATCAAGAAGCGGCAAAATTAAGAAAATCGGATTTGAATGTTTCCCATGAGACCATTCGACAACATCTTCATGCTTATGATGTCAAATTCCCAAGCACGTTGAAGAAAACCTTTGCTGGTCGAAAATCAGGCTGCGAAGCGGCTTGCTTGGGTCCACGATAAGATACTAGAGTCGCCGGATGCCATCCCTATTGAAAACGTTTGGTCCCTTGTAAAGACAAAGGTCAGAGGAAAGACTCTGAGGACTTTGACTCAGTTTTCACGCGAGATTCGGAAAATTTGCAGAGTACGCAGAAAATCTCGTCGACAGCATGCCTTGAAGATGCCAGGCGATTATTGATGCAGGAGGCGATTTGACAACTTACTAAGATAATTGCGCTGTTGTTAGCAATGTTCTCCAAACACATTTTTTCAAGAATACGAGCGGTTACGTCCTTACTTGACAGACTGTACATACCTTAAAACACAATTTGTGAAATTTTATTAAAAAAAAAATGGCGACGCTGTACCCGTTCCTCTGAGCCCCTTTTTTTAAGGAGCATTGCGATGTGCACGATTTCTGGGAGCTGGATCATCTGAAATCAAAATTTTCAAAGAAATTTGTTTTTTACTAGAGGACTAATCTTGTCTTTGAACGAAGGAATTTTGATTTTGTCAAGAACTGTAAACTGTAAAACGCGGTAAAGTCATTTTTTCGCTTTTTTGTTTAAATCAATGCCATTTGATGATTTTTTTTAAATCCTACGTTCAAAGATAAGATTGATCCTCTAGTAAATTAATTCCTTTGGAAATTTTGGTTTCAGGTGATCCAGCTCCCAGGAGTCGTGTATACCGCAATACTCCGTAAAAAAAAGGTATATGCCCTTAATTAAAAGCTTCGATAGGTTCACCTTTAGATGATACTGTGATATATTGATTACTAACACCTTTTGAGATATGGTTGCGATGATTTTCATCTTTAAACTTGGGAGCTTTGAATAGATAGAAAACTTCATGAACTAGATTGGCGATTGATAGACGGCACGTCCAGGTTGTTCATGGTCTTAGACATCCCGTACTTTTAATGCAAGGGCAAAACTTTCTGATGGTATTCGTCAGATAAGTTCCTATATTTTTTTTACACGTAGTTTAATCTTTAAAATTTTTAAAAGAAATTTATTTTGAACTATCCTGGTATAACAGAAAACTTTGGGATTTCATAAATGTAAAGTTGCCTCGAGCTTGTTAAAATGAATTTGAAAAGAACAGTCCTTTTAATAAAATCAAATTACTTTTCTGCTCTGTTGTGGTTATCTTTTCAAATTTTTAAATGAAAAGAACCTTACTGTAAGTGAAACCATAATCAATACAAGGATGCTGACTTGAATAGTTAGATTATATAAATTTTATATCAAAAAAATTCGCCATGTTTTAAAAATAACTTTTGAATTTCTTGAAAAAAAGCAATTCGCACAACAAAATATTTTTACTAGGCAGTCATCACCTCTTGTTCATACATGTATCTGTGGCCTCTCAAGTCTTTTTTCAAATTCTTAAATAGATAATGGTCGCCTGGTGTTAGGTCAGGGTTGTAATCTAGTTTCACCTATCAAACGTTTCGCAACTGTGCTGTTTGAACCGGGGAGTTTTAGTGGATAAGCAAAACATCGTTCTATGCCGTTTCTTTTTTACAGTTACGCAAACGCTGCCAATTAATTCAGCATAATAATTGCCTATTATTATAATATTTTTTGGATGGTGGTCAATAAGAATAATTCCTTTTGTATCCCAGAATATGATGGCGATAAACTCCGCTGACATTCGTGGAACCTTGAATTTGCAGGTGACTTTTCTGTCATTTCGATCCACATCAATGATCCTCCCTTTAGTTGATAATCATACTTTTAAATCCAAGTTTTATTAGAGGTTACTACATGGGGGTGAAAAGTCCCGAGACTCTCCGAGAGATGGCAGCACAAACAAAAAATCATATGATTTCCAGTTAATGTCAACTTTCAGAAGATCCGTGCAAAATATTGTCTATTAATTTGGGAGTTACAGCTGTTTCAGTGACACCACTTTTGATTTCCGCAAAATGATGGAACAAAAAAATTTCGTGTGTTGATTAAATATTGCTTTTTGATGGAAAAAAATTCAGCCAGAACCGTAGAATAGCTTGATAAGTGTTATGGCACAGCTGCTCCGTTGAAAGCAACTATATGTGAACTTAAATGCGGTCGTACAAGCACCGATGATGCACCACGTTCCGGACGTCCAAATGAGGCCGTTACTCCAAAACACAGAAAAAATTCACCAAATTGTTCTGAATAACCGCAAAGCGAAAGTGAGACATATAGCTGATATCCTGAAGATATCAACAGAACGCGAGAGGCATATTTTGCATAAATATTTGCATATGAAAAAGCTATGTGCCCGATGAGTGCCGCGCGCACTCACAATTGATCAAAAATAGCAACGTGTCGAAGATTCAGAACGCTGTTGGCACTGTTTCGGCATAATCCAAAGGGGTTTTTGTGTCGATTTGTAACAATGGACGAAACATGGATCCACCACTATGCCTGAATTCAACAGGTAGTCCGCAGAGTGGCTGGAACCGCATGAAAGCCGACCGAAGCATCCAAAAACACAAACATCAGCTGGAGAGGTTTTGGCAAGTATTTTTCGGGATGCGCACGGAATAATACTGATCGACCATCTTGAGATGGGACGAACAACCACTGCAGACTATTACGTTGGTTTATTGCACCGCTTGAATGATTAAATCAAGAAAAGAAGGCCGCATTTAGCGAAGCAAAAAGTGTTATTTCATCAAGATAATGCACTAGCTCACAATCCGATAAAATCGATGGTGAAATTGGACCAACTGGGCTGCGAATTGTTTTTTCATCCACCGTGTTCGCCAGATCTGAGATTCAGCGGTTACTACCTCTCCAAATTTGAAATGGTGGCTCCAGGGAAAGAAGTTTGGCTCAATGAAGAAGTCGAATGGGAAAATGAGGCTTATTTTAGAGAGCTCGGCAAATCGTACCATATGAAAACTATCTAAATGTTGGAAGATCGTTGAAATAAGTGTACTGTTCTTGAAGGAAACTATATTGAAGAATAAAAACGATTTTTGGCAAAAACAGTGTTTTTTTTTTTAAAAAACTTTAAGGGCTTAGTATAATTCGCTTAGCATAATATGTAGGCTAAAAAGTTTTTGGTCTGACAATAGATCGCCCTCTTCAAAAAATCCATATGATTTTTGGGAAGTATCAACCTTCAGTCAATACATGTCAATATTTTGTAACATTTCGACGAGTTTACAAGTTACAGTGGTTTTAGTGACGCTACTTTTAATATTTTCAAAAAAAATGGAAAAAAATCGAATTTCGTGTGTTGATTAAACACTATTTTTTGATGGAAAAAATACTGTTCAAGCAAAGCAATGGCTTGATAAGTGTTACGGGTCTCTGCCCTGGGAAATCACTCATCATTTACTGGTATGCTGCATTTAAACGCGGTCGTACAGACACAAATGATGCTGAATGCTCTGGATGCCCAAATGAGGTGGTTACACTGGAAAATATAAAAAAAAATCCACAAAATTGTTTTGGATGACCATAAAGTGAAACTGCGTGAGATAGCAGACACCCTAAAGATATCAAAAGACTGTGTTTGATCATATTTTGCATGAACATTTGAACATGAGAATGAACGCCGATGAAAGTCGCCCGAAGCGACCAAAGACACAACAGTCGGCTAGGAAGGTTTTGGCCTCTGTATTTTGGGATGCACACGGAATAATTTTCATCGACTATGCTGAGAAGGGAAAAACCAACAATAGCGTATATTATATAAAGTTATTTGTGCGTTTGAAGGTAGATATCGCAAGGAAACGGCAACAAATGAACAAGAAAAAAGTGCTCTTTCAACAAGACAATGCACCGTGGCACAAGTCAATGGTTACGATGGCAAAATTGCATGAATTGAAGTTTGAATTGCTTCCTCATCCACCGAATTCTCCAGATTTGCCCCCCAGTGACTGTTATCTATTCGCAGACCTCAAAAAAATGCTCGCGGGAAAGAGATTTGGCTCCAATGAAGAAGTTATCGCCGAAACTGAGGCCTATTTTGAAGGCAAATACAAATCCTTCTACAGGAAAGGTATAGAAATGTTAGAAAAGTGTTGGACTGATTGTATCGCTCTTAAAGGACTATGCTGATGAATAAAGTCGAATTTTGTGTTTTAAGTAGCTAGACCACAAACTGTTCAGCCTACGTGTTAAATGTTAACATTATTTTTTATCGGATTAAATGGACCACTGATGAAAACTATGGCGCCCCTTGTCTGCAGAATAACTTCACAAAAAAATAAACCAATGTGCAAAAATAAAAATTAATCTTGTAAAATAACGTAGTAGTTAAAAATTGTCGAAGGGTTTTTTTCAAAAATAAAAAATGTATTTTTAATTATTTATAAAAAAATCTATTAGAAAAATTTTAAAAAGATTTACAAAAAAACGTTAAAAAATATTAAAAATTGACTGAGTAATATTGCAGACATTGCATTAAGGCAGGTAGCGGTCCCAATTCGACGATAGGTCACATTTAATGCTGTAACTTTGTAATGGAATAGAATTTTCTTAATTTTTTTTTGAATAAATACAGAATACAAATCCGTAAAAAAAATAGAATTTTGAAAATTCCAGGTGTATGTAACCCCACCTTCGATTGACTCTCGTCTTACGTCATTGAACAGTAATGTATGATGGTACAGACCCCCTTGGGTAGTCTCTTGAATTTTTTTAGCCGATTTTTTATTACTGTACAAATTGACATTCTCATAAATGTTTGTTTTCACACGACTTACATCGTGTTGCTTAAGGGGTAATGCCACTTCAGAATTTTCAGAAAATCGATTTTTTTTTCTAATATGCCTTGAAGCCTTAAGAATAAGAAAAAAAAAATTACATAGCCTGGAAAAATCTTAAGAATCGTTTACGAAGGTTTACCGAGGCACCCCGCTACGCGTTCCAAGCCTTTTTAGGTCGGTACAGCGCGCTTAAGTTTAAACTTTTTTAATCTTCCTACCTGATAAAAATCCCGTACACTGTGGGAATCTAGAAAGTTTATAAGGTTCATATAATAGCTTAGAGATGTCGTAAGTAGTACAAATACAGCAAAGTATTAGTATATACTCAGAACAGTCGTTCAAAAGACACCAAGCGCACGCTTTTATTTCTCGTATTCCATCAGCTTTCTTTTATTATTAATTACTTAGATTAGTGATTAAAAATGAGTGACAGATCAAAATATAGTAGTCGCAAAGGTAGAAGAGGCAGAGCAAGTTCTTCCAATAAGCCATCCAAGTCACGGTCACACCATCGACTGCAAAACCGATTTGAAATGGAGTCACCGGATCCCAGTAGCGTCGGCATCTTTTGCTGCTATCAAGCCCATCTACGAAGCGTTGAGCTACGGTTTAGTCAATGGCCCAAAACCGTTTCGCCCGTTTCAGGTCTCGAATAAAAGCTGTCTTGTCTTGGATTCTGAAGCGGCCAATTTGAATTAAAAAGACAAAATTAAAATATTTTTGTACACTTAAATATTTGTTTAATAAAGTACTTCGAATAAATTTTCGACTTCTTTTATTATACTCTTGACAAAAATTCAGGAAAGTAGCCTTATTTTCCTGGGACCTGGAGTGGGCTTACCCCCTAACAGATAGCTAATTCCAATTTACGTTTTTTTTTTCGAGTCTGCACTTCTTATAAAGGGTTATCAAACTAGTACTACAGGGTGCCCCATATGTACGGAATAATGATTTCACAGCATTTATTAATCAGTGTATCAAAAAAATGTTTAAATAAAAGTTATAGGGTGTTAAACGGCGCACATGCTGACGTTGACAATAAAATGTTTTGAACTGTCAGTTCGAAGAAATTACGCCATCTTGATTTTTTTAAATGGAAAGCCCAGTATATTATTTTATTTTTGAGTCCTACCAAAAATTCTAGATATTATTTGTCTAACATACAATATGTCTAAATTGAACTGTTTTGAAATTTAAAATTAAAAAAAGACAAAAAAACCTTTTTATAAATTCTCTAGGTTTATTTTTAATGGCTCAAAATTTCTACCATTAACAACGAGGCAATGACCCAATCTGTCATAAACAGCCTGAACAGAGTTTTGCAGAGAATCCGGGGTGATCTGTGCTACTTCATATTGAATTCTTTTTTTGTAAATATTTTACAGTTTCAGGTTGACTTTGGTAAAATTTGGTTTTCAAATGACTCCATAAAAAAAATCGAGTGGCGTAAGGTCGGGACTCCTAGCAGGCCACTCTACAGCACCTCTTTTGCCTATCCATCGATTAGGAAATATCGCATCCAAATATCTACGAACATTGATTTCATAGTGAGGAGGTGCTCCGTCCTGTTGATACTACAGATTCCTGTTAGGGATATCCAAATTATTTTCATCGGGAAAAAGACCTGCACAAGTTGCAATAACTTGGTTTTGGAGTAACTGTAAATACCGCTGTCCTGTAAGATTTCCATCGATAAAAACGGGACTAATGATATGACGTCCACAAATACCTGCTCACGCGTTTATCTTTTTTAGTTCTTGAGAATGGCTGTTGATTATCCAGTGGGGATTCTCAGTAGACCAGTAGCGGCAGTTATGCCTGTTAACTCTTCCGTTAAGAAAAAATGTGGCCTCCTCAGAAAAACAATATGATGAATTAGGTTAAGATCATTATTGATTCGTTCCATCATGACCTCGCAAAATTCAACGCGTCTATCGTAGTCATCTTTAGATAATTCTTGCAATAGAATGGGCTTGTAGGGATGCAATTTTTCTTCATTTAGTATACGACTTAAGGTACCTTTACTTATGTTGTGGTCTAGGCAAAGCTGAGAGTGGCTGTATGGGGATTTTCTGTAATATCCAATAAAATATCTAACTTTTTATCATCGCTTGTTTTAACTTTTAGAGGTCCAGATTTAGAACGATCCTTAACATGACCTGATTGTCTAAATCGTTTTAATGTATTTTTAACTACGGAATGGGTAATAGGTTCTCGATTCGGATAGTCTGCGTTAAAAAGATCACACACCTCCTGCTGTGTTCTATTACGGTCTCCGTAACCAACCATCATTAACAAAGTGATTCTTTCAGATTCTGTTAAATGTACCAGTCGTTACCTGACAGTAAATGTTTGACACAAGCCAGCTTATTTTTTTTTTTTTTTAATTTGATCTCCTTAATTTCAAATACCAATAATTCCAAAACAGTTCAATTTAGACATATGATATGTAAGACAAATAATATCTAGAATTTTTAGTAGGACTCAAAAATAAAATAATATACATGGCTTTCCATTTAAAAAAATTTAAGATGGCGTAATTTCTTCGAACTGCTGGTTCAAAACATTTTGTTGTCAACGTCAGCATGTGCACCCTACTTTTATTTAAACATTCTTTTGATGCACTGATTAATAAATGCTCGAATCATTATTCCATATATAGTGGACACCCTGTATATATTTTTAAAACGTCATAGCGGCCATGTTTTTTTCTGATTCTCGCCAAAATTGACATTTGTGTTCAGTATTGTTTCGCAAATCATCATGGAAAGATATGTATCTTGTTGCACAGCGTATAGAAATTGTTAAAATTTGTTATAAAAATAATGAATGCATTCGGGATACGTTTTGGGTATTAGCTAAAATTTATGGTCAACACAATCGACCTACAGAGCTTACTATTCGTAATTTAATTAAAAAAATCGAGTCGAAGGGCAGTGTTTGTGATGTTAAAAATCCAGTCCGTAAAAAACGTAAATCTATAGCTGAAAATATCGATGCTGTCAATCAAAATGTGAATGAAAATCCAGAACAATCAATTACACGTCGTTTTCACGAACTTGGACTTTCTTATAACACCACATGGAATATTCTTTATAAAGATTTGCATTTGTGGGCGTATTGAATTCAGTTGAACGAAGAATTTAAACGAATTGACCATTTATAGCGTAGAAATTTTGCAGCTTCAAAGCAACTTGAAACAGGACCATTATTTCATGAGAAAATAATCTTCAGTGATGAAGCTCATTTTTGGAAAATGGCTTCGTAAATTAGCATTTGAAGTAATGAAAAGCTACATGCTGTTCTTGAAATGTCATTACATCCACAAAAAATAACAGTTTGGTGTGGCTTATTATCTGGATATATATATATATATATATATATATATATATATATATATATATATATATATATATATATATATATATATATGTATATATATATATATATATATATATATATATATATATATATATATACATATATATATATATATATATATATATATATATATATATATATATATATATATATATATATATATATAAATTGGACCGTACTTTTTTTGAAAACGAAAATGGCAATGGGGAACCCAAAAAACATGATTACTGATTTTTTTTTCTGGCATGAATTAGATGATCTTGATCTGGATAGCATGTGTTTTCAACAAATGGTGTAACATGCCATATATCTCGTGACATAATCAATTTATTGAAAGAAAAGTTCAATAACAGTGTAATCTCAAGAAAAGCCGATATGAACTGGCCACCAGGATTATGCGGTATAATTTTTTTTGACTTTTTTCTCGGGGGTTATGTTAAATTATATCTTCAAAATAAAATAAAATTACAAACTAAAAATATATATTTGATCACCCCTTATGTCATGCCCGCAGCAAGCGGTGGGTTTCTAGAAAAAGTGGAAATCTTCGAGACTCACTTCCCGTCAAATATCCCTATACCGTCTGTCAAATAAGAACGTGATTGCTCGTAGTTTTTGCTATCAATGTATTCTTTGGGGTGCTAACAACGGCGCAATTACCTTAGTAAGTTGTTCAATTGCCTCCTGCATCAATAATCGCCCGGTATCCTCCAGGCATGCTGTCGACGAGATTTTCTGCAATGGTCTCCAAATTTTTTCAAGCTAGCGAGACAACTGAGTCAAAGTTCTCAGAATCTTTCCTCCAAGCTTTCTCTTTACAAGGGACCAAACGTTTTCAATAGGGTTGGCGTTCGGCGATTGTGAGGGCCGTTCATTATCGTGGGCCCAAGCGAGCCGTTTCGCGACTTGATTTTTGCCTAGCAGATTTCTTTATCGTGCTTCGGAATTTGACATCATGAGCATGAAGATGTTGTTGGATGGTCTCATGGAATACATTCAAACCGCTCCTAGAGGCAGCGTCAATTTCAGGTCCCGTGAGAACAAAGACACGATTCGTTTTTCGACTTTTGGAGTGATTTTGAATACCGAGTCACGTTTTGGCAAGTCGTCGACATTTTTCGTCTCGTTAAAATGATTTACCCACTTCTTCACAAACGATACCGACTGTTATCTATTTAGCGGCCACGAAATGTGTCATCTTAGGCCCCTTTGGGTGGGAACAAAGATAGACTGCTTCGAATCGGCACGCAAAGAAGTTGCTCATTTTAGATTTTACGTGATTTCGACGAAAGTTCGGAATCGACTGATACTTTTACTAAAATGCATCGTAAATAAAGGTTCCCTCTACCGATTTTTTGTTGAATTGCTAGAATCGCATCTACCAAAAATTAATTATCGCGGAGACGTTCTTACTTGACAGGTTGTAAGTATAATTCTTCTGGGTTTCTCATGTGTCGATTGAATAAGGTGGTAGCATCACTTATTGAAGTGACATAACAGAAATCTAGAAAAATTATTTCTATCAAAACTTTTATCCTTATTACAAATCATTATTTTTTTATTAACCAAATTAAAAAACAGTCTTCGACAGCAAAATTCTTATCTCAAAGAACATACATTATTTTCCTAAGAATTTCATTACAAATTGCAGATATAAAAGAAACTAATAATGGATCCTTCCACTAATTCTTGCTGGTGTATTATCCTAGAAACTAATCTTGGATGTCTGCGCTGCAATTCTTATAAATCCTTGGCAATTGTGTATCCGGGACTGCCCTAAATACCTCGGCCGCAAAAAGTAGACAACAAATAGAAAAAGGACTAAAAGAACTCAAGAAGAATAAGATACGTTACGACGAATAATATTAAGCTTTTAGATCTTATGTACTACGAAAAAGTAGGTTAATTCTAAATTATACGTAGGAACATTACAGTTTTCTTCTTTTATTTCGGAGAAGTATAAATAATTAACTAGCAACGAAAAACAAGGAAATCTTCCTTTACATAATTCCATGGAATTCAATTTATCCAAATCCACCTTTTTAATTCTCTTTCTACGAAGCGATATCGCTCAAAAATTAGTGATTCCTTTCTACATCAAGTATGCACTTGTATCAGATTTTCAATCGATATCTCACTTCGCTCGAGAATTATAGAGACGCTAACCTTGGAGAAAAACTTTTCACGAATACAATACGGTCCTTGGCTAGAGAAGTAACAATAATATAGACAAAAAGTAACCTTTAGTAAATTTTGTTTTATAAAACCAATCATAAACTGAACAAAGCGATTTTAAGAGCTTGGTCTACCTATCGTTGCAAAGTTTAAAATTTATGCTTCTCCGCAATTTTCGTAAAATCTGGAAACATCAATTCAAAGCAGCCTTCGTGATACTTTTGAAGCACATGCCAGCAATCTAAAGCTTAACTCCCTGACATGTACATACATATATCTTAAGATCCAATATGCAATATCCCTTAAATCAATCGTGTATAATCTATAATATATATATATATATATATATATATATATATATATATATATATATATATATATATATATATATATATATATATATATATATATATAAAATGCAACGTCTTTCTGTCTGTCTGTCCGTTAGTGCGCTTATCATTCGAGAACCACTTATCCGATTTACGTGTTTTTTTTTTAAACATACATATGTTCTCTGGGCCAGGTTATTGGCTATATTTTATTACGTTAGGTAACATAAGGAATAAGCAGTGACGATAACAGTGAATCAAGTCGGAAAAAAAGTTTGCCGCTAGCGCGTTCTCTTACAATCCACTGCCTAAATTTAAATATGGAACAATATCATGCAGCAAAGAATATAATATATATATATATATATATATATATATATATATATATATATATATATATATATATATATATATATATATATATATATATATATATATATATATATATATATATATATAAATAAATATATAATATATATATATATATATATATATATATATATATATATATATATATATATATATATATATATATATATATATATACGAGGCTGGTTTGAAAAGTCCGTGCAAAGTCCGAGAGATGGCACCACCGACGCGTATCGAGGTCATGTTTAGTTAGTAGCATCTCTTGAATGAACGCACACCAAGTTTCAGCCATATTGGTCTATTTCTTTGTGTTTGGCATTCGTGTGAATCAAGGAAGTCGAGTGATTTTCAAGAAATGGACGAAAAAGAATTTCGTGTGGTGATTAAACATTACTTTATGAAAGGCAGAACGCCTCAGGAGACTAAAGAGAAGCTTGATAAACATTATGGCGACTCTGCACCTTCGATTAGAACAATTTATAAGTGGTTTCAAAATTTTCGGACTGGCCATATGGGCACAAGTGACGCTGAACGTTCTGGACGGCCTGTGGAGGTTACGACTCCAGAAATCATTGATCAAATCCATGATATGGTGATGGATGGCAGAAGAGTTAAGGTGCGTGAGATTGCTAGTGCTGTGGGCATCTCGACTGAACGGGTACATAATATTTTGCATAAACATTTGGACATGAGAAAGCTATCCGCAAGATGGGTGCCGCGATTGTTCACGCTTGACCAAAAACGGAATCGTGTGAAGTGTTACAAGGATGGTTTGCAGCTGTTCTAGAAGAATCCGGAGGACTTTAAGCGTCGCTTCGTCACTGTGGATGAAACATGGATACATTACTATACTCTTGAGACCAAACAACAATCTAAACAATGGGTTACCAAGGGGGAATCTGCACCAAAAAAGGCGAAGACCGTTCCTTCGGCCGGAAAGGTTATGGCGACTGTCTTTTGGGATTCGCAAGGGATAATCCTCATCGACTATCTGGAAAAGGGTAAAACTATTACAGGTGAATATTATTCATCGTTATTGGACCGTTTGAAAACCGAGCTGCAAGAAAAACGCCCGCGATTGGCCCACAAGAAAGTCCTTTTCCATCACGACAACGCACCAGCACACACCTCAGCAGTTGTGGTCGCAAAATTAATGGAAATAGGATTCCAACTCGTTTCACATCCCCCCCCTATTCTCCAGACTTGGCTCCCTCGGACTACTATTTGTTCCCCAATTTGAAGAAATGGCTGGCGGGACAAAGATTTTATTCAAACGAGGAGGTGATTGCAGACACCAATGGATATTTTGCAGACTTGGACAAATCCTATTATTCGGAAGGGATCAACAAACTAGAACATCGTTGGACGAAGTGTATAAGCCTAAAAGGGGACTATGTCGAAAAATAAAAAAGGCTTACCTCAAACACATAAGTAGTTTTTATTTTTTGCACGGACTTTTCAAACCAGCCTCGTATATATATATATATATATATATATATATATATATAATGCAACGTTTCTCTGTCTGTCTGTCTGTCTGTCCGTTAGTGCGCTCGTGACTTGAGAACCACTTATCCGATTTACATGTTTTTTTTTTTAATTCATACATTTGTTCTCTGGCCAGGTTATCTATAATCTTCAATAATGTATATAAAATGCAACGTCTATTTGTCTGTCTGTCTCTGTGTCCGTTAGTGCGCTTATCACTCGAGACCTACTTATCCGATTTACGTGTTTTTTTTTTTTTTTATTCACACATTTGTTCTCTGGCTAGGTTATCTATAATCGTATATAATATATATATAAAATAAGTCTTTCTGTCTGTCTGTCTGTTTGTCCGTTAGTGCGCTTATCACTCGAGAACTACTTATCCGATTTACGTTTTTTTTTTTTTAATTCATACGTTTGTTCTCTATGCAGGTTATCTATAATCTTCTATAATATATATAAAATGCAACGTCTCTCTATCTGTCAGTTCGTTAGTGCGCTTATCACTCGAGAATCACGTATCCGATTTACGTCCTTTTTTTAAAACATACATATGTTCCCTGGCCAGGTTATAGGATATATTTTATTACGTTAGGGAACATAGTATATATTTTATTACATCAGGTAACATAATAAGCAGTGACGATAATAGTAAACCAAGTCGGAAAAAAGTTTGCAGCTAACGCGTTCTCTTACAATCCACTGCCTAAACCATTAAATATGGAACAATATCATGTACCAAAGAATATAATATATATATAAATTGCAACGTTTGTCTGTCTGTCTGTCTGTCCGTTAGTGAGCTTATGACTTGAGAACCACTTATCCAATTTACATGTTTTTTTTTTTTTAAATTTATACATTTGATCTCTGGCCAGGTTATCTATAGTTTTCTTTAATATATACAAAAGCAACGTCCTCTGTCTGTTTGTTTGTCCGTTAGTGCGCTTATCACTCGAGAACCACTTATACGATTTACGTGTTTTTTTTTTAATTCATACATTTATTCTCTAGCCAGGTTATCTATTATCTTCTATAATATATATAAATATATATAAAATGCAACGTCTTTCGGTCTGTCTGTCTGTTTGTCCTTATCCGATTTAGGTGCTTTTTTTTTAAACATACATATGTTCCCTGGCCAGGTTATAGGATATATTTTATTACGTTAGGTAACATAGGATATATTTTATTACGTTAGGTAACATAATAAGCAGTGACGATAATAGTGAATCAAGTCGGAAAAAAATTGGCCTCTAGGCCGTCCTCTTGCAATCCACTGCCTAAACAATTAAATACGGAACAATATCATGCAGCAAAGAATATAATATACATATATAAAATGCAACGTCTCTCTGTCTGTCTGTCTGTCCGTTAGAGCGATTATGACTCGAGAATCACTTATCCGATTTACGTATTTTTTTTTAGATTTATACATATGTTTTCTGGCCAGGTTATAGGATTTTATTACGTTAGAAATAAGCAGTGACGATAAGAGTGAATCAAGTCGGAAAAAAGTTTGCCACTTGCGCACTCTCTTGCAATACGCTGCCTAAATTATTAAAAATGGAACAATATCATGTAACAAAGAATACAATATATATATATATATATATATATATATATATATATATATATATATATATATATATATATATATATATACATACATATATATATATATATATATATATATATATATATATATATATATATAATGCAACGTCTCTCTGGCTCTCTGTTCGTTAGTGCGCTTATCATTCGAGAACCACTTATCCGATTTACATGTTTTTTTTTTAAAAATCTCGACCTAATATTTAACAAAAAAAAATCTATAATATATATAAAACGCAACGTCTCTCTGGCTGTCTGTCCGGTAGTGCGCTTAGCATTCAAGAACCACTTATTC
The DNA here is from genome assembly GCA_019049505.1 of Pachyrhynchus sulphureomaculatus. Taxonomy (NCBI): domain Eukaryota; kingdom Metazoa; phylum Arthropoda; class Insecta; order Coleoptera; family Curculionidae; genus Pachyrhynchus; species Pachyrhynchus sulphureomaculatus. The sequence continues at coordinate 96,187,615 of CM032456.1, forward strand.
AATTTACGTGTTTTTTTATAAAATACATATGTTCTATGTTACGTTAGGTAACATAAGGAATAAGCAGTGACTATAATAGGGAATCAAGTCCACGCTAACGGAGCCGCGGGCACGGCTAGTATGATATATATATAAGTATAACAATGATGATTTACTAAATTTATACTTGGTACAGGAACGATGTTATTTATTTAACAACATGGTCGCGTTATTATAATCCTTTTAGTATTCCGAACGGAACACTTTTAAAATCACTTCAGTGTCTGTCCGTTCGTCCGTCTGTCACACCCGATTTTCTCCGAAACTATTTGACATAGAAAGTTGAAATTTGGCACTAATATAGGAATTGATATCCCCATCAGAGCCGACGAGTTGTGAAAGTTCAATTTTGACTTAAAGGGATTTTGGGGGGGGTGAAATCGGAAGTGAAAATTTTTTTTTTGCTAGGTCATCGAGTGTGGTGTCAAATGGATGAAAGCTTGTGAAAACACGAGTTCAAAAATATATATAATGTACTTGTGTACTTGAGCACACTTTTTTTTGTATTATTTTTAAAAAATTGACAAAAATCGCTCCCCTTATCTGTTTAAAAATTTTTGAAAAAATTCTAGAATATTCGCCACAGCGTGTGGATTGAACGAAAATTATTTCAAGTGCATTAACTTTAATAATTTATCTGGTTTAAAAAAAAATAATAAAAATTTTAAGATCATCAGTTTTCAACGAAAATAAACTTCATTTTATATCTCCATATAAAAATTTTTATTTCAAATGCAATCAACGTACGAAACAATAATTGCGCAAGTCCGACATGCACTTGGTCGGTTATTTTAATATATATTTTTTAACCTACTATTTATATGCAGTTTTCCTGCATTATTTTGAAGAACATTAAAAGATGAAACACAAAATTGTTACTTTCTCCGCAAACTACTGTTCATTTTACCGAATGACATTACTGCATGACTAGAACATACAAATATTATATTTTTTAGAATGTTTCCTAAGCAAAAAAAAGTCAAAATTTGGCTCACATCAATTTTTTTTTGAAAACTGAAAGGAATTTATGGAATTTTTAAAATTTTCTTTAGGTCCATTTTTCATTCATAATTTTTAGCGAACAATATGATTTATGGTTCTAACTTCAGCAGACTATAAGCCCCACAAATTGATGGGAGCGAAACTTATGCTTAGAAAAAAGAGAAAGTATTCCCGGAGTCTGCAAACGGTTAAGTCCCCTTAATATGAAAATTTTTAACCTGACTATTTACTGAAAGTTAATTATTATGTAGGAGCTTCCTCCTAAGCAGATCTCAGAGATCACCAACATCATCAATGGCATTTTCCGACTCAGTTATTTCCCCACTACTTGGAAGAAAGCCGAAATTGTGATGATTCGGAAGCCTGTCTCTCCTTCCCACGAGGCTGACAGCTACCGGCCAATTAGCCTAATATCAACATTGGGCAAAGTGGCCGAGAGGGTTATCCTTGAGGAAATCAGAGACAAAAGCACCGAACTCAACATCATCACTGATGAACAATTCGGCTGTCAACCAAAGCATGGTACCATTCATCACGCCACAAAACTGGCACAGTACATCTCCAGCGGTTTCAACCGCGGTTTCCGGGTTGGCGCTGTTTTCCTTGACATCTCCAAAGCATTCGATAAAGTCTGGCACGAAGGCTTAATCCTTAAGCTTATCCGTTTTGGCTACCCTTCTCACCTAACAACTCTGGTTCAATCATTCCATCCAAGTCCGTGTCGAACAATCCCTGTCCGAGGTAAAGAGTATAAGGGCCGGAGTCCCACAAGGCTCCGCCTTATCCCCGCACCTCTTCAATATCTTCTCGTCCGATATCCCTAAGGATCGATTCACCAACCTCCAATTGTACGCTGACGACACGGCCATTACCGCTTCAGCAGGGAGAATTGATCACATCACGGCCCGACTTCAACGTCATCTAACGCGCCTCTCTGACTGGTTTGACCGGTGGAGGATTAAGGTCAATCCAGCCAAGACCCAGGCCATAATCTTTGGAAAAGGCTTCCGCATACCCCCTCCTCAACTCTCACTGAATGGAACTAGGCTCCGATGGGCCAACAACATCAAGTACCTGGGCCTTCTATACGACAAACGGCTCGTATGGAAGGACCAAGTGCCTATGGTCGTGCGCAAGAGAAATCAGCTTCTAGGGAAGCTGTATCCGCTCCTGAATCATCGTAGTAAGTTATCAACTAACAACAAGTTGCTAATTTACAAATCGATAATCAGGGCCGGACTTACGTACACCTGTCAGAACTGGTGCCAGATGTCCAAAACTCATCGGACCAAGGTCCAGACAGTCCAAAATAAAGCCCTCCATATCATAGCAGGAGCTCCTTGGTTCGTCCGCAACAATCAGTTGCACAGGGAGTTTGAAATGCCCACGATAAAAGAATTCACGCGTAATGCCCAGCTTCGCTTCCTTGAGAAAGCAGCGGTCCATCCTAACCCCGAGATAGCGAACACTTTCAGAGGCAACGTAAATGTCGGCAATCGATACCTACGACCAACGGACATTCTACCACTAGACTAACTAACACTAGATTCAACATGGACTACCCTTGATTAATTAAGGCCGTAGTTTAGTTGAGCAACTCCTTCAGTTTTAAAAAGTGTAAACAACACACACGACTAACACAATTATAACACCACACCCCCGGAAAATGGGGAACTAGGTTAAGTTAGCATTAAGTTAGCATTAAGTTAGGTTAAGGTAGGTTAGATCCACATATTAGAAAATTAACAATAGCATACATCAAATATCTAGACATTGACAAACCAGAATTGTAAAAGGAGTAGAGGGTTTTCCCAGCTCACAAGGAGTTTTAGTGGGTATGCCAACCCTTCAGGTCGGTGAGCCCCACATACCTGGAGCACTTTGGGGCACCCTTACGGTGACGCAGACTGCTCCAGAAATCCATAAAGCGGATTTCTCCCTGTATAAAAAAAAAAAAAAAAAATTATGTAAATAAAAACTAACCTAATTTTCTTAATGTCGATTCAACGCCAAAACCAAACGAAAAGTACGTCACCCGAGCGCATCATAGGCAAAGTTGCCAAATTGCTTAAGCGTTCTTTACGTAACGAATTTCCGCTTTTTGCTTATTTTTATTTTAATATCAACTGTATACTAAAATTATATATCTTAAAGGGCTTAATTTGTGTGGAGCCAGGGTGCTCTTTGCCTAATTTATTTTTAAAATTCTTATTTCGACTGTGTGATGAACAAATATAGACAAAGGACATCTAAATATTGTTAAAAATCTGTGCTGGAATCAATCAGTGAAAGTTAAAATTGGGCTGGAAAAGTCCGAAAGCAGAAAAATAAACCAAGGTATAAGATAGGGTTGCATTCACTTACCACTTTTATTCAAGTTTTATTCCGATACTCTGTTTATTGAAGCCATCTATGAATACATTGAAAGCATAACAGTTAATGGGAGTATACTGAACCACATACGGTATGCTGATGATACTTTTCTATTAGCAAATAATATCGAAGATCTCCAGAAACTGATCACTCCGAGTATTAACAGCCAGCAAAAGATTTGGATTAACTATGAATATAAGAAATATCAAGTGGATGGTTGTAACAAAGAAAAATCTACCACCAGAAACACTTGAAATCAGAGACAACATCGTAGAACAGGTCTCCACATCTAAATATTGGGGAAACAATATAAATGACAAGAGGGACCCAAGAAAGGAAATATATTCCCGAACTGAACAGGCCCGAGTACCATACACGAACTTCGAATAAGAATAGTGAGATTCTTCGTACTATTGTAAGGACGTGAATGTTGGACCCATGACCCTGGCTCAGAGAAATGACTGGATTGTTTTGAAATGTACATTTATAGACGCCTTCTGCGCATCTTCTCGGTACAGAAAATAAAAAACACAGAAGTACTGGAAAGAATGAACAAAATGAAGAAATTATTAATAACCATAAAAATAAGAAAAACACAATACTTCAGGCTTATAATTAGGAGCCCAAAGTATGGATTGTTACGTTTAATTATTGAAAGTGAAATAAAGGGCAAACGATCGATCGAAAGACAACAGAATTCTTAGCTGAAGGACATGAGAAGGTGGTTTGGATGTGCTTCGAGTGATATTTTTCGAGCAACAGTTTCCAAAGTTCGTTTAGCTACATGGATTGCCAACCTTCGTAAGGAGACGGCGTCATAAGAAGAAGATTAATGGAAATATTTTTTTAATCACTTCATTTTAAGCTTTAATCTACAAATAGCCTCCCGCCCGACAAGACTGTATGCTGTATAAAAGAAAACCGGATAGAAAACTCTTATCAAGTTCGAAACAAAAGTAAAACTGGATTTTTTTTCTTTCTCACTCATACCCTTACCTAACAAACATGTGTTAGAAAATGATTTCTGTTATGTAAGACAATGGTGAACATTTTAATAATAAACTCTCCGAACGCTTCCCGTGACAATATAATATCTTGTAATATTAATCAATCAATCATTTATTAAATAAAGTTCTGAAAGCATAATAAAACAATGACGATTTAAGCAACCCGTCCACCGAGCCGTATAAATTTTTCATCAAGCATCTGAATATGCTCAAAACTTCAAAAGGCTCAAAACTGTTGACACCATGCTTTGTATAAAATTTCCTTTTGTAAACTTGCCCCGTTTTTACCCTCGGATGAATTATTTACAGGGACCTCGCGAACTTTACTTAATACCGTTATAATAGCTTGAACCCTTGAACGTTTATATTTTGCACTGTAATGTTCTCATTAACCTAAAAGAAAATAGGCGTTGTTCATTAATTACTAAAGAAAAAACTTACGTCGGACAAAAGCTGATATTGCTAAAATACCGATGGGGGGAAAAGTCCCGAGACTTTTAAAGAAAAAACAATGGTTCCGGCAAAAATCGATTTTATTCTTCAACATCGCTTCTTTCAAAAGCGATACGCTTATTCCAGCGATCTTACTACATTTAGATATTTTTCGTATAGTACGATTTGCCTCTCTAAAATAAGCGTCAGCTTCCCATTCGACTCTTTTATTTGAGCCATATCTCTTTCCCTGGGGTCACCTTTTCAAATTTGGAAAGAGGAAATAATCGCTGGGTACCATATCTGGTGAATATGGCGGATGGGGAAGGAATTCGCAGCCCAGATGGTCCAATTTCGCCATCGATTTCATGAGCTGATTATCTTGGTCAAACAACATGTATTTCTTCGCTAAATGAGACCTTTTTACTTGATTTCACCATTCAAACGGTCCAATAAACCAATTAATAGTCTCCGGTTATTGTTCGTCCTTTCTCAAGATAGTCGATTAGTATTATTTTATGCGTATCCCAAAAAATACTTGCCAAAACCTTTCCAGCTGATGTTGGTGTTTTTGGACGCTTCGGTCGGCTTTCATGCGTGGCGGTCTGTGGCTCCGCGGCGGTAACTTACTTGCGGTTCAGAAGGTCTCGGGTTGAATCCCGGCAGGCCAGTATACTTTATTTAAGTATATTTGCCTTGGCCACGTACATAGGTAGTAGTTGTTTGCAGAAATGCAATAACGTCCGTGGTAGCACTACCGCGTCTAAAAAGTACTGTGAAATAGAACAATGTATGTTTCGGCACTTAGACAACGTTGACGGACACTACGACATCTCCGCCGATATTCTCAGGATAAGAAATAGGGTAAAATCCGTAATCAGGCGAGGAAGTGAACAATAAAAAAAAATGCGATTCCAGCCCCTCTGCGGATTGTCTGTTTCATCATCATGCCGAAACAGTGCCAAATAGCGTCCTGAAACTTTTACACGTTGCTGATTTTCATCAATAGTGAGAGTGCGCGGCACCCATCGGGCACATAGCTTTTTCATATGCAAATTTCATGCAAAATATGCCTCACGCGTTTTGTTGAATCTTCACGGTGTCAGCTATCTCTCTTACTTCCACTTGGTGATCATTCAGAACAATATGGCGGATTTTGTGTTTTTTGGAGTGCCTCATTTGGAAGTCCGCGACGTGCGGGGCTTGTACGACCGCATTTAAGCTCACTAAAATATCAAAATATAGTTGTTTTCGACGGAGCAGATGTGCCATAACACTTTTCAAGTTATACTTGGGTTCTGGGTATATTTTTTCGAGTCAAAAAGTAATGTTTAATCAATACACGGAATTCCTTTTGTTGTTTTACCATTTTGCAAAAAGTACTGTTACTCAAACAGCGGTAACTCCCAAACGAATAGGCAAAATGTCATAAAAATTTTACACTAATTTCTCGAGAACCTGAACCTGAACTAACTGAAAATCATATGGTTTTTTTGTTTGTGCTGCCTTCTGCTATCAATTCTCGAAAAGTCTCAGGATTTTTGATCCCATGTAATATGTAAACATCAGTGGTAATAAATAAATGAATTTTTGCTTATGCACAACTTATGTGGGGAAATTCCTAAGGCATTAAAGGAACGACGCGTGTGCGGAAAAAGCCATTCACGTTGGTCTTGAATCATGGCTCGGTGGTAAGAAACACAGTCCTGGGCAATTCATTCCAAAGGGACAAACTTTTTCATAATCTCTGTTATGTGTGTGTAATAATTTGCATGGAAGATCGTAATATTACCAAAACATTTTGCATATTTTTAAGAAAAAAAAAATGATTTAAAAGTGATAATTCTTGGCACGAATGCGTAAGAAAGAAATCCTTACACGTTTTCATGTCAAATAATTGTTATTTCTGAAGAGCAGTGCATCAATAAGTAAATATGAACGTCATTTAAATGTATCGCATTAAACGCTTCTGTTCCATTATAAACTAATCATAAACCAATACTCATTATTAACAGAAACATTGATTTAATCGGCGGCCTGTTTACAGGTTTTATTCAAACAAATAATGTTAATCAGATTACCAAATTTAACTCAATAAATTTTTGTTATATTTTTTTTTTTGAAAGTAGTATTGTTTAAGTGTAAGATAATCTTCTTCTTTTTATACTTTTTATAGATCTGATGATCTGTTAATTCCGAGGTTGTGGGATTTCTTAAGCAGTAGATTGCCAACTGTTTGGTGGCCTTCCCGTAGACGCTTGCCTGCTGGTTTTCATTCCAGAGCAATTCTTGGTAACCTGTGATCCTCCATTCTTTTTTACATATCCCTCCCTTTTTATCAACTATCGCTCTTAGGGTATTCATTTCGTCGGTGCGTAACATACTGTTTGTTTTATCGATGTGTTCTCGTGTTTAGAACATACAACATCTCTTAAACAGCCTAAGATAATATTAATTTATCCTCTAAGGTCTGCAACTGGGTCGTGATAGCTTGATAGGTCGACCTCAAGGTATTTGAACTGGGTTAGCTGTTCTATAGATTTACCCTCCACTATGAGTTTGCACCTTATCGGGACTTTGACGATAATGACACTTTTGATCTTTTCAGTTCTTATGCTTACATATTTATAATAAGCTGTCGACAGGCTTGATAAAACTTAAAAAGTTGGCTTTGTAAGTCGTCTTCACTGCGTAACAAACCACACTAATTCTGTTGTAACTCATTCTGTATTTCATGCCTAATGACTCTACGTCTTCTATTATTTTGTCCATTAAAAGACTGAACAAAAACACTAAGGCAGAGGTGTCAAACTCAATTTTGCAGAGGGCCATATATTAAATTTAGAATGTGTAGGCGGGCCAGATTCAAATTAAAAAAATGTACTGAATTATTATAACATTTTATTTATTTAATTATATAGTATATAATATACGGTTGTTAAAAATTATGATTCTTCATTGCGATCGCGGGCCTTATTGATACGTCCCGGGGGCCGGATGCGGCCCGCGGGCCGTATCTTTGACATCCCTGCACTAAGGTATTTGAACTGGGTTAGCTGTTCTATAGATTTACCCTTCACTGCGAGTTTGCACCTTAAGGGGTCTTTGGCGATAGTTATGATTTTGGGCGTTTCAGTTGTTATGCTCATACGAGGCTGGTTTGAAAAGTCCGTGCAAAGTCCGAGAGATGGCACCACCGGCGCGTATCGAGGTCACGTTTAGTTAGTAGCATCTCTTGAATGAACGCACACCAAGTTTCAGCCATATTGGTCTATTTCTTTGTGTTTGGCATTCGTGTGAATCAAGGAAGTCGAGTGATTTTCAAGAAATGGACGAAAAAGAATTTCGTGTGGTGATTAAACATTACTTTATGAAAGGCAAAACGCCTCAGGAGACTAAAGAGAAGCTTGATGATGGTGACTCTGCACCTTCGATTAGAACAGTTTATAAGTGGTTTCAAAGTTTTCGGACTGGCCATATGGGCACAAGTGACGCTGAACGTTCTGGACGGCCTGTGGAGGTTACGACTCCAGAAATCATTGATCAAATCCATGATATGGTGATGGATGAAGAAGAGTTAAGGCGCGTGAGATTGCTAGTGCTGTGGGCATCTCGACTGAACGGGTACATAATATCTTGCATAAACATTTGGACATGAGAAAGCTATCCGCAAGATGGGTTCCGCGATTGCTCACGTTTGACCAAAAACGGATTCGTGTGAAGTGTTGCAAGGATGGTTTGCAGCTGTTCCAGAAGAATCCGGAGGACTTTAAGCGTCGTTTCGTCACTGTGGATGAAACATGAATACATTACTATACTCCTGAGACCAAACAACAATCTAAACAATGGGTTACCAAGGGGGAATCTGCACCAAAAAAGGCGAAGACCGTTCCTTCGGCCGGAAAGGTTATGGCGACTGTCTTTTGGGATTCGCAAGGGATAATCCTCATCGACTATCTGGAAAAGGGTAAAACTATTACAGGTGAATATTATTCATCGTTATTGGACCGTTTGAAAACCGAGCTGCAAGAAAAACGCCCGCGATTGGCCCACAAGAAAGTCCTTTTCCATCACGACAACGCACCAGCACACACCTCAGCAGTTGTGGTCGCAAAATTAATGGAAATAGGATTCCAACTCGTTTCACATCCCCCTTATTCTCCAGACTTGGCTCCCTCGGACTACTATTTGTTCCCCAATTTGAAGAAATGGCTGGCGGGACAAAAATTTTATTCAAACGAGGAGGCGATTGCAGATACTAACGGATATTTTGCAGACTTGGACAAATCCTATTATTCGGAAGGGATCAACAAACTAGAACATCGTTGGACGAAGTGTATAAGCCTAAAAGGAGACTATGTCGAAAAATAAAAAAGGTTTACCCCAAACACATAAGTAGTTTTTATTTTTGCACGGACTTTTCAAACCAGCCTCGTATTAAGCTGTCGACAGGCTTGATAAAATTTAAAATGTTGCCTCTGTAGGTCGTCGTCACTACGTAACAAATCAGACTAATTCTGTTGTAACTCATTTTCTATTCCATTCCTAGTGACTCTACGTCTTCTATTATTTTGTCCATTAAGATTGAACAAAAACGGACTGAGGCTGTCTCCTTGTCTAATTCCTCTGTGCGTTGGTATATATCCTGTACTGTTCTCGTTTGTTTTAATTTTTGTGTTGTTGTTCATGTTCTTTATGACTTTCACAGCGTTTGAATGTGTCTTTTTCTGCATCAACGTCTGTATTACGTCATTGAATCGATCTTTGCCGAAGGATTTAGTTAAGTCTATGAAGCTTGTACGCTGGCTTATTGTACTCTATTTCTTTAATTTGCTTCATAATGAATATTGCGTCAGTGGTAGATCTATCTTTCCGGAACCCTTGTTGTGCTTCTCTAGTTTTTATCTGTGATTCCAGTTTCAGTAAGACAATCAATAAAATAAATATTGTTTAAACTGTTTAAAAATAAAATTAATAAAGTCATGGTAATTAATACATTTAACACTGTTACTTCCCTTCCTAGTATCAAAATCATCCTTGAAGATCTTTGCATTTCTTCACGTTTTAAGGTCCCTAGATCACGAAAAATATGGTTTTCCTATTGCCGTTGGTATTGGGTTTACATATCATATTTAACGTAAGGAAAAACATAGAGTTTTTTTAGCGATATCAAGAATAGAAGTCGATAGACTTTCTATATTTTTAATATTTATGTGTAGGCTGAAAAGTTGTTGGTCTAGCTACGTAAAATACATTTTTTTTGCAAAATCCGACTTTACTCATCAACATAGTTTCCTTTAAGAGCGATACAATCAGTCCAACGCCTCTCTAACATTTCTATACCTTTCTTTTAGAAGGATTTGTGTTTGCTTTCAAAACAGGCCTCAGTTTCGGCGATAACTTCTTCATTGGTGCCAACTCTCTTTCCAGCGAGCATTTTTTTGAGGTCTGCGAATAGATAATAGTCGCTGGGGACCAAATCTGGAGAATACGGTGGATGAGGAAGCAATTCGAATTTCAATTCATGCAATTTTGCCATCCTAACCATTGACTTGTGACACGATGCATTGTCTTGATGAAAGAGCACTTTTTTCTTGTTTATTTGGGGCCGTTTCTTTGCGATTTCTGTCTTCAAACGCACCAATAACTTTATATAATATTAGCTATTAATGGTTTTCCCTTTTCAGCATAGTCGATAAAAATTATTCCATACGCATCCCAAAATACAGAGGCCAAAACCTTCCCAGCCGTTGTGTCTTTGGTTGCTTCGGGAGGCTTTCACCGGCTGCTGTCCACTTAGCTGACTGCCGATTTGACTCCGGCGTGTAGTGGTGGATCCATGTTTCACTCATTCTTACATATCGCTTGAAAAAATCCTTTTTATTGTGCTTAAATAGGTCCAAACAGCGCTCAGAATCATCAACACGTTGTTATGTTTGGTCCTCTGGGAGCAAACGCGGTACCTATTTCGAACAGAGCTTTCTCATGCCCAAATGTTTATGGAAAATATGACCAACACGTTCTTTTGATGTCTTTAGGGTGTCAGCTTTCTCACGCAATTTCACTTTACGGTCATCCAAAACAATTTTGTGGATTTTTTTAATGTTTTCCAGTGTAACCACCTCATTTAGGTGTCCAGAGCGTTTAGCATCATTTGTGTCTGTACGACCGCATTTAAATTCAGCATATCAGTAAATGATGAGTGAATTTCCAGGATCAGAGTCCCAGTAACACTTATTAAGCCATTGCCTTGCTTGAACGGTATTTTTTTCCCATAAAAAAACAGTGTTTAATCAACACACAAAATTCGATTTTTTTCATTGTTTTGAAAATATCAAAAGTAGCGTCACTAAAACCACTGTAACTTGTAAATTAATCGTCGAAATGTCATGAAATGACACATATCGTTTCGAGGTTGGTACTTCCTAAAAATCATATGGATTTTTTTAAAAGGGCTACAGCTATGTGTCAGACCAAAAACTTTTCAGCTTACGTATTATATATATATATATATATATATATATATATATATATATATATATATATATATATATATATATATATATATATATATATACAGTCGACACTGTTTATAGTGAAACTCTATATAGTGAAAAACTCTTTATAGTGCAATTTTTTCAATTACCAATATAAAATAAATACATAGCAATATATACGGATTTTTTCTTTATATAGTGAAAAACTTTCTATAGTGAAATTTCGGTCAACATTTTGGTCTTTCACTATATAGAGTGTCGACTGTATATATATATATATATATATATATATATATATATATATATATATATATATATATATATATATATATATATATATATATAGGGTATTATGAAAATAGTTTAATATATTGAAATGGGCAATTCCTTAGATCTTATATACAAACGATCAATAATTTTTTTTTTCTCGATTTGGCCATACTTAAAATTTGGTAAAATTCCCACTTATTATCCCAATCTGATGCCTATGATTAATATTGACACAGATATAATTTCTTCCTGAAAGTAACCTTAGTTTTCGTCAAAGATATTTTTATAAGGATTTTCAAGTTAAAAAAACTGTTGTTAATATAACAATAATAAATAATATTTACACAAAGCATATTTTTCTTTAAACCAAATATGTGTAACAAGTATTTAAAATGATAGTTACTTCGTTTTGGCGAAGTTTAACGAGTAATTTCCTATCAGTAAAAAAATACCTAGAAATAAGATAACTATACTCAAAACATATTTTTTATATTGTATTGTGGTATATATTCGTCATAGAAGGATTAAATATAGAACAAATTTAGGATGGTTACTATATCTAATAAGAAACCTAACCTTAAGAAGCCATTGGGAAACACAGTGTTTAACATAAATTACATATGGATTCCCACACCTTCTTAACAAGTACTAAAAGTATGTAAAAAAAACCGTTGTTCCTAAGCATACATCAACACAAAAAGTAACTAAATCAATGGCGTTATTACATCTGAATTACATGCGGTATTACAAATTTGCAAATGCAAGATACGAACCTAGGCTGTACATAAACTATTCACAATGAATTTAGCGACAAACATAACTACCTTGTTTATGAATTAAAAATAGAGAAATATTCTATATCTGTCTATATAATACACCACCTGAGCTTCAGTATTAGATATTTAAGATCTATTTACAGAAATATTGAAAAGATGCATAGATAGTTCAAGTCAGTAAATAGGTTTGCATTTAAAGGCACGACTCTTACAGATTGACGCATTCGTTACCAAAAGTCGGTATAAATTATTGAATTAATGAAAAAGTAGGGACGTCAATCCTTGGCTGAACACTATGAAATCTGGTAAGTGAAATACAGTTCAAGCATAAAATTGTCAAAACGAACGAAAACAATCTTTCAAAATTGCCTAAAGAAATTATTATTCAATAATGTCTACTACTATTTTACAATAAGCTAAAAATTATCCTGATTATTTGAATCAAGTATATTTTCTTCTACATATGTTTAATATGTTTCAAAAATTATTATACTAAATGTACTTCTTACAAATATATCTAATCAAAGCTGTTTAGATATGGGTGAAAAAAGGAAGAAATAATAGCTATTTACAAGTCGCAACACATAAACTAAATCTAATTGTATTTATTTATTTATCATACATGACTTACAGGTTACAAGACCCAACTACAAGGCCGAAGATACAGATAAAAACCACTATACATAGAAATGTAATACAATAATAGAGTATTAAGCAGATACAAATTCCAATCACAATAATAATAAAAACAATTAGATATGAAAACAATAAAAAAAGAAAGATGCCACAGCAGTTAACATAGATGTGTTGAAAAAGTCGATGCTTATTTCTTGATTATACATACTATACATTGAAAAAAGTGGAAAAAATTTTAATATATTTGTTCTTGGAATAGGTAGATAAAAAGTGTTATATTGTCTGCTAGTTATACGCGGCACACTAAAATTTATTCTTGATAGAATAGCGGGAGAATCTATATCATTATTTATAATTTTGAACAGAGTCGTCAGTAGCAAGTAACCACGACGAACCTTTAATAACGAACAGCCGTTATCTGCAAGTAGTACCTCATGCGGAAACCCCTGTTGTGGATAGATACCATCTCGTTTAAAGCTAAAATATTTTAAAAATTTGCGCTGGACCCTCTCCAGATTATCAGTATGGGTGTCATAGCCTGGAGATCAGACCCTAGCAGCGTATTCCAATTTAGAACGAACATAACAAATATATAAAGTTTCAATTACATCAGGATTATGAAAGTCATAGGTGCAGCGTGCAATAAAGCCATATGTTTTAAAAGCTTTAGAGATTATGGTGTTTATATGATCTGTAAAAGAAAGTCTTGGATCAAATGTTACGCCCAAGTCCCTGAAGACATTCACATGGGAGATATTACTGTCATCCAGCAAATAATTATGAATAATCGGTGAGATTTTATTTGAGAAAGACATGATGTTACATTTCTTAATGTTAAGCTGTAAATTGTTTTTTACGCACCATTGGCCAATTATCTGTAAGTCCTTCTGAACATTTATGCAATCCCGAATACCTCTTACTCTGCTGTATAATTTTACAACATCGCATCCGCATACGAATAAAAAGATTTTATTCTTTAAATTTAAAACGATAACAATAAAACCAAATGTAAAGTTGTCATGAATCCGAATAAGAACCGGTGTCGTGATACTATAACCGCGAGGAGCTAGTTTTACAACGCAACTGGAACGACAGCTTTTATCGCGACAGTTTATAACTCTGAGTTTTGTCAGTCATGGATAAGGTTTTTTTAAAAAATTTTAAGTTTCTCAAGAATAAATAACTAGTAATTTTATTACGTTGTACGCTTAAAAATAAACTTTTGTGATAATTATTTTATGTAAAAAGTGTTTTCATGTGCCTTTTTCCGGAATTTACATCATGTTTTATGTGGTACCGGATTTACCAGTTAGTTATAGAAAGGGTATAGGACATCAATGAAACTATAATAAAAGTTAAACAATTTCTTTAAAGGAAGTAGGCATTACCAAAAATATCCGCTTTGAATAAAAAATTATTTGTGTAGGTTAGATTTCGGCTTTTCTGTGCATTAATTTCTTTAGTTTGTAACATTCATTTTTTCCTAGATTTTAAGAGTATGAAATGTTACTGATTTTTGGCTTTATAGTGTACTTCTTTTCATTTTTGTATCGAGCAGTGTATTACACTGGAATGTCTAGCCGCTCATGGTACAGCGTGCAGTGCGGGTTTCCGACCGAATTTATCGAATTCGTGGTACGTTGATTGGTCAAATGTTTGTATCCGGCGTAGCCATTTTAGAGACGTAGTTCTCACGGATTATTTAAGGGTCCGGAGAACGCAGATCGAGGCTTTTTTCCACCGAGCCGCCAAGAGGCTTTTTACATCTAGCCGCCGAGAAGGCTTTTTTTTTCCATCGAGCCGCAGACCAGGCTTTTCCCCATGAAGCCGCCGCCGAAGTTATTTCCAACAGGTAGTGGCAGAAGGCTGTTCTGCAATCAGTAGCCGTAGTTGGTTTTTTCTCCGATCAAGCCGCAGCCAGGCTTTGTTCATCCAGCCGCAGTGGAGGCTTTTTCAATTTTATGGAGAGCCAAGTCGAGTACGAGTTTAAATCATTAAGCCGTAGTGGGCTTTGTTTTTTAACATGAAGTAGCCGTTGTGGGCTCTTCTCGTCGTGAAGCAGTACCGATAAGTTAGTGATGGAATGTGTGAAAGCGGTTTTAAGTGTTCAGTTTAAGGCCTAGAAGCCCGTAGGAAAACCGTAAGTCACCAAAATACACATCAGTATACCTATTTCCCGCATATAAGTGATTTAGCATCGAATTGAACTGATAAATCGTGAAGTGAACGTCACGAACTTTCAATATCGGGTGTAGCAAAATTTTGAAAGTAAAATGTCTGATTTCAGAACTCTATTTAGTAATAACTACCTTTAAGGCTAGAGTTTTCGTATTTACTAAACTGCAAGAGTTAGAATTTTTAATTTAAATCATTAATAAACCTTTTTTTTGTTGATTAAAGCTAGTGTCTCACTGAATACCTATCTTACTTTTCAGGATAAAAGGGTTGTACCAGAAAAATTCTTTTTATTAACAACTGCATAACACTTCAGTATTTTTTCATTTTTTAGCTGAAAGTAGATCCTTTCTATTTTAAAATGAATGGTGCCCAAAAATTTAGTACAACCGAAATTTTTTAACAACGATAGAAACTAATTCCAAAAAGACGTACAACAATTATCTCTTACCCATATAACTCTACCAAGAAAAACTGAGCTAGTGTATGTTTAATTTCTTTAGTTCTTTTAAAATCAGGATTCACTCAATTCATTAACAGAAATTAAAACGGGGCTGTAAAAGGTGCGAGCGAAGTGAAAATTGACATCCCACAAATTGACGCAGTCTACGTGGGGCGCAATTACACATTTTTACACAGGGTACAAAATTGCGCCCAAGTATGGGGCAACCAATTTTCACACGGTACAAGTTAAAATAGTGAACAGCAAATGTGTTGTAAATTGTGGTTGAGTACATAATTTAGGTAAATTAGGCATTAGTTTAAAAAATTGTATTTATTTTTTTCTAAATATTCATTAATACTGAACTTTTTTAACTACTAAATCGATTTTTGCTGTGCTTTCTGTTAATTAGCATCTTCGTTTGTAAAACTCATTAAAAGTTATATTGTACTTTGTTACAGATCATACAATTATCTAATAACGGCATTACCCAAACTATAATAAGCAGCATTAAAATTCTAGGCGCCATTTCAAATATAATACGGGTTATATTCCCAGTAAATAGCAAGTTTCAACCCAAATTAGGTCAAGCCGTACTTTGTGGTTATTTAATGATGTTATTTGCTTTTAAGTTTACCAATAATACGGTTCTGAAACAAAGTTATTTTATGAAAGCAGGCTAAGTAAAGGATGCCTTCCAATACCGACCCTTATTTTCACACTTTAGATCGGTGGCTTAAATAAACTTTCGACTTGAAGAACATGATCAAAACAATGTTTCTCTGTTTAATGTGGAAAACGATAATACCCAAATGTCCGTCTGGTCCAACCATAGGCGTATCCAAATATTTATACAGTCGGTCAAGTAAGAACGTGTCTTTTACAACTTGTAGTCGGTAAAAAGAATTCCTTTTTTTGGATTAGTGTTGGCACCTCTGCATTCTCATCTTATTTCTGGTTAAATAGTATATTGTCGAACATGAGTGCTGCATACACTGTGTTCAGTTTTAGTGTATTTGGGATATTGGAGAGGAAGATGTTCTGCAATCTTCCAAATGTCGACCAAGCCAATGATATTCTCCTTGATAAATCCGCTTTCAACTTTCTTTGGATATTACTATTTTTTGTCTAAGATATACAGTGGCTTGCAAAAGTTTCCGGCCAGTGACATTTCGTACTCTAATTTATTAAAAAAAAGACTAATGATTTTGAATCATTATGAGATGTGAGTATGAGATATAAGAAACAAAATAATATAGTGAAATAATATTATTTATGTTTGTGAATATATTTATTATTATTATTCTTATATTTACATGTGCAAAAGTTTCCGGCCACTTAAATTATATTTTTATGTTAATATTTTGTAGCCATACCCTTTGCAGCGATAACAGCCGCACAACGATGTGGCATTGACTTAATTAATCGATTAATACAAGCAATACAAGGAAATTTTATCCCATTCTTCCTTCAATGATTTGAATAATGCTTTCGAACTTGACGATCTAGCATTTCTCATAAGTCTTCTATTGTGTTTAAGTCCGGTGATTGAGATTTGCCAGCTTAAAACTCTCACATTTGAAGCAGAAAACCACTGTTTTAACAACTTGCATGTTTGGGGTCATTATCCTGAAATATCCAATTTTGCGGCAATGTTTCTTCAGCATATGAAAACAAATTGTTTTCTAAAATGTCCTTGTAAATATCAGCGTTCATATTTCCGTTGATCTCGATCAATAGACCGACTCCTTGTGCAGAGAAAATTCCTCAAACCATCACACTTCCTCCACCGTGTTTTACAGTAGGAATTTGGTACCGAACATCATTTCTCGTACCAATAGGACATCGTACATGTTGTCTACCATCGCTTCCAAAAAGATTAAATTTAGATTCGTCTGAGAAAGCTACATTTTTCCAATCTTTGATTGTCCAATTTAGGTGATCTTTGGCAAATTGTAATCGGGCCTTCTTATTCTTTTTACTGATTAATGGTTTTTAATACCTATACGGCCAAAAAGTTAGACATCATGTAGACTTCGTGTCACAGTACTACGACTAATATTAGCTAGGTTTTCATTCATTAGCTCGCGTGCAATTTCGGCAGCAATTTTCTTGACATACGCAGTTGATTTGCGTTTAATGATACGATCTACTTTTTTAGATGTTTTGGTCTTCCACTACGCGGACGATCTTTTAAACCATATAGACAACGGTATTTACAATAATATCGTTCACGGTTGATTTACCTATCGATAATAATGAAGCAATCTTACGAGAAGGACTTTCCTTCTTTTGAAAATTTTATTACTCTCTCACGAATTTGGATTTGCATATGCCGAGCCATGTTTATACCCCCACGACCTTTTATGAACTAAATGTGAACATTCAACGCGCTATTATTCGTAAATACATCTTTGAACGTCCTACTGCGTCAATGTATATTATGTGGCCCGAAATTTTTGCACATATAAATATAAGAATAATAATAATAAATATATTCAAAAACATAAATAATATTCTTTTACTGTATTATTTTGTTTCCTATATCTCATACTCACATCTCATACTAATTAAAAATCATTAGTCTTTTTTTCATAAATTAGAGAACGAAATGTCACTGGCCGGAAACTTTTGCACGCCACTGTACGTAGGAATCCGTTCTTGTGATTTTTACGTTTTCAATGTTCAGTACTGCTTCTTGATCACAGTCGTCATTTGTCATGAACATGGTTTTGGTGATGTTTATCTTCAGACCAATTTCTCTGGACTTGTTATTAAGTTCGTTCAGCATTTCTTCCAATTACTCTTTGTTATTAGATATAAGCACAATATCATCCGCGAATCGTAAATGATTGAGTTGCTCTCCTCCTATATTTATACCCCTACTTGCCCATGGAATTTGTTTCAAAAGATCTTCTAGTGCTAACGTAAACAATTTCGGCGAAATAGTGTCCCCTTGACGTACCCCCATCTTATTGGTGTTTTCTTTCAATACTATTTAAAATGTCGCATTTTTATATATATTTTGAATAATCTACGAGTATCTGCTGTCAATTCATTCGTTATTTCTTCAATATTCATTTCTTCTTCTAAATTATCTGCTGTAAATCATTCAACAACATCTTCTCTGGTCACATTTTAGCAACCTTTCAATTTTTGCATTGATTCAAATAAACTTTTTTCTTTTTCGTCTATCTCGCTGTGAAAATTTGAACAGGAGATTTCTCCATGGCTCCTCAATTTCAAAGCTAATTTACTTAATAGAGTATCATCTTCGCTGTTATTATAGTCCTCAAAATCAATAACTTTTTACCAAGATTTTTGAATAGTGGTAGTACGCACAGAATCCCAAGCTTGACTTACCCAGTAAATAACATTTTTCAGTGTAACCTTACTCATCCCATTGATAATATCCTGTTTTTCTGTGTATTCTAACAGATGTTCAAGATATAAAAGCCTATAATTTTTTTTAATGTTTTCGAGGATGCCTTAATCCACTGGTTGCATTATGCTGGTTACATTTGGAGAAAAAAAATTTACAACAATTTCGCCCACATGAAGTCCTTCTCCAGAGTGAGAGGGGGCATTATCCCTTAACAAAATTGCTTTAATAGGAAGACGGTTTCTGTTCAAAAATTTAGTCACAGATGGCACGAACTCTTCTTCAAACCAGTTAGTAAATAAGGTCGCATCCATCCATGCGCTCTTCTGACTTTTGTAATAGACTGGTAGGGTAGGGCTTTGGGTGAGATGTCTTTTAAAGTTCTTGGACGTGCAGACTTGCCAATCACCATCAGTGGGATTTTGGGCTTGCCAGATGCATTGGAACATACCATTATAGTTAATCTTTCCTTACCTCATTTTTGCCCAGGAGCTAATTTTTCCTGTCGAGATGCCAATGTTTTTGATGGAAGCATTTTATAATTCAGACCAGTTTCGTCACAGTAGTAAATTTGATCACATGTTTATCCACAATCTTCGATTTGCTTTTTAAAGTTCTGCTTAAACCTCTCAATTGATGACACATCAGCAGAAAGTTTTTCACCACATACAGTCAGTTATCGTACACCGTACCGTTTTTTCCAGCTGTCAAGCCATCCAGAACTGGCGGTAAACTGATCTATCTCTGGGAATTGCCTACTAATCATTATTGCTTTTTGTTGTAAAATTGGACCTGACAGAGGCACACCTTTTAATCTCTGTTGGTTAAACCACATGAATAAAGCTTCGTTAACCTTTTCATAGTCGCCGGCTTTAATTGATTTTCTTCCTGAGGACGAGGAGGTTTGATTTATACACCACTCTTCTATTTTTGTGCGGTTTCTTTTGCAATCTCCAACTGTTACCTCACCTACTCCATAATCTCTCCTGCTTCAATTCTTCTGATGGCTTTTAATTTTTCTTCAATAGGAACGACGATTCTTTTACGCTTGTTTTGCTCCGACAAACAAAAATTCAAACAAAGCAGTTCGTATTAATTACACTTAACTACCAGAACTCCAACCAAATAAATTATGTGAGTATACTCGTACTTCTCCGTAGTAAACGCTATAACGCACTGCATTCACGCAAATTTACATGCTGAAAGAGTCCAAAAACATAAATAGGGGAACCCCTCACACGGGCCAGGGGGATTCCCCGAAGGCCCCGACGATTTTAAACGGAAATATGTACATACATATTTTAGAAGGTCGGTTAATACGCAGCATAGATGCGCGTACCTCGGATAATCAGGTTCTTAGATTGGCTCGGTTAATCCGGATCTCGGATAATCGCGACTCGGTTAATCGGGGTTCTACTGTATATCATATAGCATTCGTAATATGGGCTCTCCGCCCTGTTGCAACATTTCGATAAGTATGCCGCCTTCACCTGCTGCTCTTTCTCTTGCCATATTATTTAAAGAATCTTGTATTTCGTATTTTGTGATGTTAAGAATATCTTTAGATACTTCATTCATTACACGTATTCGCCTTTTCTGGTGGTGGTTCTACTTTACTCTCATAAAGGTCCTTGTAGAATCTCTCTATATTCATTTTTATTTCATTCGTTTGAGTTATTATTTGGGTGTGGTGTGGTAATTTTGTTATTTGTAGTTGTCCTTCATTTAATGATCTTTGTAAAAGTTTTATATCCTTCTTGTTCTCCAGAGTTTCTTCAATTTTCTCATCGTTGTAGTTTCTTACATCTCTTCTAATACTTCTCCTTATATCGTTATTCAAAGTTTTTAACTTATTTTCATATGCCAGCGTATCTTGTTTAATAGATTTTCGTTTTTGTATTAGTTTGACCGTTTCTTTAAAGAGCTTTTCCTCTTTGATACTTCTCGTGATAGCTACATCTTTCGCAGATTCTACGATACGGTGAACAATTTTTCTATTAATTTAGTTGAGGGATGAAGTGTCCTCTTTGATTTCATGTTTTTCGAGTTTATGTATATACTAATTTTTCTTGTGTTTAGATTGTATTCTATCTATCATTTTCATCTTTTGATTCATCATTTTTCTTCGCTCCATCCTTGTGTTAAAATTTACTTTTGCCCGAACCATTCGGTGATCACTTCCCATGTTGACCCTATTGATAACCTGTGTATCTAATATTATGTTTCTCTTGTTAGACCTTATATAATCGATTTCGTTAGCCGTTGTTTCGTTTGGGCTTTTCCATGTCCCCCTTCTTCCTTCCTTTTTCTTAAAATATGTATTCATGATATGGAGGTCATTTTCGTTAATATAGTTTATTATCAGGTGTCCTCTAGCGTTCCTCATTCCTGAGCCATAAGGGCCTACACTGCGTTCATTTTCCTCCTCCTTTACACCTTTGTCATTCAGATCACCAATTATTAGTGTGTAGTGCTGAACTGGATTTAAGGGCAGTATTTATTTCTTCATAAAATTCCTCAATTTCCTCCTCTTCGTGGTCGGTGATTGGAGCATAGACTTGTACAATTTTGCAACTACATCTTTTGGATATTCTCATTTCACTTATTATTACTCGTTCCGATATGGCATTATATTGTTTGCTATATTCTTATGAATGAACAATCCCAGTCCGTTTATTTTATTTCTTTCATTTCCTTTATAGAAGAGAGTGTGATCACTTTTAAGTTTTACACAAGCTTCTCCACATCTTCTAACTTCCGATATTCTTACTATTGACCACTGTATATCTTTGAGTTCTTCTAGTTCCAACACTCTTTCCTCTGTTGATAGTGTTTTTATGTTAAATGTGAAGATATAGATGGTTTTGTTTTTATATTTTCAATTTTGTGTTGTTGCAATGTTCCAGATTTGTTTGTTGGAGATAGGATTAGCGAACTTTTGCCCTCCCCAGAATCCTTAGGGCAGACCTCTATTGAGGTGTGGGACTTATTACCCACCTGGGGTATAATTCCGTGTGTTTTTGAAATTCGCCATATTAAGGGAGTTTTTTAGCGATAATATACATATATATATATATATATATATATATATATATATATATATATATATATATATATATATATATATATATATATATATATATATATATATATATATATATATATATATATATATATATATATATATATATATATATATATATATATATATATATATATATATATATATATATATATATATATATATATATATATATATATATATATATATATATATATATATATATATATATATATATATATAATTCAACAGTATAATGGAAGCTCAAAATACCTTTTTTTTATGGAATTTAACCTCTGATGCATAAAAGATGTGATATAATAGTAAAAAAACGGGTTTAAGCGACCTTTAAATTTTAATATTTTTGATAAAATTTGGAGGGTTTATTTCTAACATATGGTGGAACCTAAAAAAATGATACTTTGGTTTTTTTAGGTCAGTCTAGACAACATAGATCGAGCAATGTAATTTTTTCCGATAAAGCTTTATTTTGGTGTTATATTATCATCCCACAAGCCTGGTCAATTTCCATTAACCGATTGGTTCAGCGCACCGTGAAACCCCCTGTAAAGAACCATGTTTGGAGATGTCTTTCGGAAAAAGGTTTTGGGAGACCCTTCATCTTTCCCTACAGTTTAAACGCTGAAAAAATCTCCAGATTGACAAGAAAGCATTAGTACCGACTGCCAAACGTTGGTTGGTCAATAAAAATGAGGAGTGGATTCTTCAAAAGGATAACGACCCCAACATCGGAGTAAAACGTATAGGAAGTGGAAAGGGAAATCCTGTATCGTCACTCCAGATTGGCATTCCCAATCGCTCGATACAAACCCAAACGAGAATGTGTGGTCATACATCAAACAGAAGCTTCGTAGTAAAAAGGTGTACACAGTGAAGTAGTCGATACGATGAATTCGGGCAATTTAGAAATCTTTACCCCAAAAATACGTGGAAAATCTCGTCGAAAGTATGCCGAAGATGCCAGGCGTTCAGCGACGCTGAAGAAGATTGGACGAACTACTGAATCATTAGAATTTTAATAGTCCAATGATGTAAAACGACTTTAAATAAATAGATTTTTTTAGTGAACAATGCGCGACACGTTTTAACTTGAGCGACTGTAGGTTTCAGAGGCTCGATTCAAACATGTTTAACGGCTAAAACTTTTTATACTGCAAAAAGTGGTATTGTCTGTTTCGAGAGAGAACTTTGTCACTAGGGCTCGCAGCTTACAACTATGTTCTTAGGCTGTTATCGAGAAGTCGGAATGTTGTTGTAAGCATCGGTATCAGTTGTTAGTGATATAAAATTATGATTATTAGTTGATTTTTATTGAAAAAGGTAGAATTAGCGGTAACATTAAATGTGAAATTTTGATTATGAATAGCGGATAAAAATTCCCAAATAACTGTTTTCAACATGAATATTGACTCAACCATTGGCATACATGTTTAAAATAAAAAAAAATGAGGTCAAGCATTCAAGCACCTTGTTAGTATTGGAGGACTAGTATTGAGCTTAGAGGAAATTATGTTAAAAGATGAAGCAGACGTTTTTCATATTTGCTCAATAAGTTAGCTTTAAAGAATTTTTTAGGGTTTTAAGTTGATTATTGACTTACTGATCTGTCTAAATAAATATAAATAAATTTATATTAAAAAAAAATGGTTTTACTTACTGTAACATGGGACGTCGAGTATATAACGATATACATACCTAAAACAAGAAAAAAAATAGTTAATAGAAACTCTTACAATATCGTCATAATATATACTATAGTATCTAACTTTTTGTTATGGGAATAGCACACGTGCTGCACGGAAATCCTTAAAGCGCTACAGAGGTGACGCGTATGCGGAAAAAGCAATTTATATTAGTCTTGAATCGCTGTAAATTGTACCCGGTGGGACACACACAGTCCTCTGCAAATCACTCTAAAGGGAAGAGGTTCTTCATATAAAGGATTGTCTGGAAAGGGTTGTACTAGGAGTAACAAGCTGAACCTCATACGGTATAGCGCGATGTGTATTTCTAGAATGCACCGCTTTGAAAGAAGTTAAGCGGGTTATAATATCCTTGGACCACTTTTCATGAAAGTTCTCGTAGAAAAAACTAAAGTCGCGAACTGTTCTTCGATGTTCTAAGGAATTAAGTTTGCTGGTGAGTTCTGTGTAAGTATATGTGTGGAAGCAGAGCCCCAAACATGGAAACAGTATTCCAACGTTGGTCCAATTTAAGCTTTGTACAGAATTAACAGTTCTTGTAGAGTGTAAAGCTTTCTAGTTTGAAATATTATTCCCACCTTTTCAGAAGCTCTCTTTGCTATGCATGTAACATGTTCATGCCAAGACACATTCGCTTCCAAGTTAACATCCAACAAATTGAGTAACAATCCTAAAAGACTAGAGTGTTCCCACATAACTACGGTGGGTTCCACAACGTTACTTTAACACTGTTAAGTTTAGTTTATTTGAATAACACTGAATATCTTTAATGTTTATAATTTTATATTATTTATTTATTCTACTGTTACACCTATTTAAATTATATTAATATATACTAGGAAACCCACATAGAAATGATACTAAGAAAATAAATTCAATAATGGTGAATTATTTAAATCTACCCTACTAAATATATAACAAAAAAGTGTAAAACTAAACTTTTTAGAAACAGTCCAAATAAATCGATTAAGGACCACAAGTACTCTTCTCTACGACCAGGTAGATTTAAATAATTCACCATTACTGAATGTATTTTCATAATACCATTTCTGTGTGGGTTTCCAATATATCAATATAATTTAAATACGTGTAATAGTATATGCTTTTATTTTGAAGGAATTTGGGATATCTTTGTTTCTCAAGATCCATGACATTTTGCCAAACGCAGCCCAGCCCAATCGGATTCTTCTATGTATTTCTGCCTGTTGGTTTGCTTTGCCTAGTTTAAGAAGATGCCCAAAATATACATATTCCTGTACATTGGTTAATGTGTTATTATTAATTTTAAATTTTTTGTTGCTGTTTGACATAATTTGTGTTTTATCTAGGTTCATTTCAAGGCCTACCTATTCTGCGGCTTTATTTAATTCAGTTAACGTGAGCTCCAACTCCTCGGGATCTGGGCTTATCAAGACAAGTACTCCAATCGAAAATGTTGATTTTAAAAATCCTAGACATTTTATGGATATCGATGCCGTATACTATGGCGCTGCGGCGTCCAATACATTACTTAGTAATTCGGATTTAAACCCAGATCAAGTAAATTTGTTTAAACGCAGATCCCTAAATTTTCAGAACGAAGCTTGCAAGCAAATAACTGCGCGGTTTCCAGTGAAAAATAATCCAATAAAAGGTTTAGACATAATTGAACCAACGAATGTTAAAAGTGGCAAAACTGCTTTGATAATTCCTGTCAGTAGACTCTTTCCCAATATTGTTCAGAACAATAATTTCCAACAAATTGATACAGAGTGGCGTGTTTTAAGAAACTGTGAAAAAATCAAACATTTCCTGATGGCATAGAACTATTTTGGGATAAGGTCAGTTTACTCAAGTATGGCGATGACACTCAAATGTTTCCTTTGTTGCCTACTTTCATCTTTACTATTTTATCACTGCCCCACTCATCCGCTAATGTTGAGCGCATATTCTCGCATACTAATCTTATGAAAACAAAACAGCGAAATAAGCTGTCTACTGAGTCAATCACTGGTATATTACATACAAAACGACTACTTAATAACGCTAATTGTTATGACTTCGAAATTAGTTCAAAGATGCGGCTATGCCCAAAGAATATTGGTATGATCCTAAAAATCGTAAAAATCAATTAGATTTAAGTTTGTATACCTATTTGATGTAATAAACGAATTACAAATTACTAAGTCTGTTATGTTTTTGTTATTTCGATTTCATTATGTTTTATTAGTATTCACTAGTGTTTATTCACTCATATATAAATATTGTAAAAAAAATAAGTACTCTTATTAGTTTTAATTGTAGTTTTACTATATTCTGTAAGTTCCTATTATTTTACAAAGATAAAGAAGTTTAGAATACACAAATTTGATTGAATATTGTATTTTTTTTTCATATACCGATTTTGGGTACAAATATACCAAAATTAGTGGGCAACCGTTTTCGCATTTTGACGTTCGAGACCACTGATCATGAGCACGAAGATGTTGTCGAATGGTCTGATGGGACACATTCAAACCCTATATTCTTAATTTTGCCGCTCCTTGATGCACCGTCAATTTCGGGTCCCTTGAAATAAGACACGATTCGTTTTTCGATTTTAGGAGTGATTTTGCATACCGAGCAATATTTTGGCAAGTCGTCCATATTTTTTCTCTTATTAAAACGATTTACCCACTTCTTCACGAACGATACCGACTTTTTAATATAGGCCGTGGAATATGTCATTTTAGGCCCCTATGGAAGGGAGCAAAGAAAGACTGCCTCGAACTAACACACAAATATTCATTTTGGATTTTACGTGATTTCGACGAAAGTTCGAAAGTTTACTAAAATGCATCGTAGACAAAGGTTCCCTTGCCGATTTTTTGTTGAATCGCTAGAATCGCATCTACCAAAAATGAATTATCGCGGACACGTTCTTAATTAACAGACTGTACCTTGGTGTGTGTTCATTTATTTAATTATTAAAATAATTTGTTATGATAAAACTGCAAAATATTAATACAGGTAAGTAATTAAACAATTCATAAACTTAAAATGGTGGAAGTTTCTTCGCAAGTTATGCAACTACCTAATTAGTGTGTTGAGCCATTTTATAAACAGTATCATTAAAATTTAACGCCCAGCAAAGTTTCAGAGAAAATATAGGTTAAACTAACAGTATGCAGTTAATTCTAAAACAAATTATATATATCACCCCGTAGTCTGTGGTTATTTAGCAGCATTATATTACATTAAAGTTTAATAATAATATATTGAATCAAAGTTATTGTAGGAAAACAGGTTAAGTAAAGGATGCTTCCCACCATCGACCGTCATTTCCATACTTCCGATCAGTTGCCGAAGTAAACCACTTTGTAAGAGGACCAAAACAGTGTTTCTTTGTTGATATAACATTGGGTTTGTTTATTACCCTTTATTCAGTATTTCATAGGATTGAAAAAAATATTTAAAATACTGTATAGGATTGAAAAAAATATTTAAAATACTGTATTGCGATTATTTTTTACTTTTCTTGCTAAAGGAAGATTTTTACTTTCTTTACTTTTATCGGTTCCTAGATTACGAAAAACGTGGTCACTCAGTTCCGTTGGTTTGACTGTCTATCGGTACCATAACTCTCGAACGAAACGAGATATCAACTTCAAACTTGGTATGTAAATAACATCCAACAAGGAGATGAAGTCTATAGTTTTGATATCGCTTCAGGCCAAGGGCGTGAAAGGGGTAAGGGTCGATAAATTTTAAAAGGTTCTTATAGTAATATAGAAGTTTTTTTTTTGGTTTTTTGAATAACAAAGTTTATGGATAAATATTTATAGTAAGACATGCGTGGTATGTCTCAGAAATAATAAGAATGAATTTTTTACGCTCAATGTGGCAACACTACATCAGGCTGGAGACGATTACATGTGAGTGGAAGGGGTAGGTACGCTCCCAGAACAGGTGCAGTGCACTCAGTGTAGTGTTAGCGGTGTGATCGTTAGTTGTTTACAGTTCCGTTCCAATACCGCGTCACACGAAAAATGCAGGAAAATATCGAGCAGCGATAGGCAATATTAAATTTTGTGTTAAACTGGAAAGAATTGCTTAAGAGACACTTTAAATGTTAAGAACAGCATGTAGAGATGCTGCTTTGTCTTCAGTACAAGTTGTCAGATGGTACAAAGCTTTCAAAGAGGGCTGCGAAAACGTTGAAGATGAACATCGCTCCGGAAGGCCGTCCACATCGAAAACCGATGAAAGCGTGTCGAAGGTGCGTTCTGGGTTAGCACGAGACAGACGGTTAACAGTCAGGATGATTGCACATGAGGTAAGCATGAGTAAGCATACTGTTCATCGAATTGTGGCAGAGGAGCTAGTCATGAGAAAAATTTGTGCAAAGCTGGTACCCAAGAATTTGTCTGATGAATAAAAAGAGAATTGCTTATCCATTAGCCAAGAACTGTTGGATCGCTCGACAACTGAACCCAACTTCATGCACAGAGATCATGGGTATTTCAGTACGATCTTGAAACAAAAAGACAAAGCGCAGAGTGGCACACACCATGATCATCGCGGCCGAAGAAAGCTCGCGTGAGCAAATCGCGGCCGAAGAAAGCTCGCGTGAGCAAATCGCGTATTAAGTCCATGCTTAACATCCTTTTTGATTGTCGTGGAATTGTTTGCAAAGAATTCATACCGCATCAAATCTTTTATCGCGAGTTCCTTGAACGTTTGCGGAAAAGGGTTTTGCGTGTGCGACCTGACATTGCCAGCTCTTGGATCTTGCATCACGATAATGCCCCCAGTCACACTGTGAGATATGAGGTCTTTTAGTTGATGTACTGTTTGAAAAGTCCGTGCAAAAATAAAAACTACTTATGTGTTTGAGGTAAACCTTTTTTATTTTTCGACATAGTCTCCTTTTAGGCTTATACACTTCGTCCAACGATGTTCTAGTTTGTTGATCCCTTCCGAAGATCCCCCTTGGTAACCCATTGTTTAGATTGTTGTTTGGTCTCAGGAGTATAGTAATGTATCCATGTTTCATCCACAGTGACGAAACGATGCTTAAAGTCCTCCGGATTCTTCTGGAACAGCTGCAAACCATCCTTGCAACACTTCACAAGATTCCGTTTTTGGTCAAGCGTGAGCAATCGTGGCACCCATCTTACGGATAGCTTTCTCATGTCCAAATGTTTATGCAAAATATTATGTACCCGTTCAGTCGAGATGCCCACAGTACTAGCAATCTCCCGCACCTTAACTCTTCTGTCATCCATCACCATATCATGGATCTGATCAATGATTTCTGGAGTCGTAACCTCCACAGGCCGTCCAGAACGATCAGCGTCACTTGTGCCCATATGGCCAGTCCGAAAATTTTGAAATCACTTATAAACTGTTCTAATCGAAGGTGCAGAGTCACCATAATGTTTATCAAGCTTCTCTTTAGTCTCTTAAGGCGTTTTGCCTTTCATAAAGTAATGTTTAATCACCACACGACGAAATTCTTTTTCGTCCATTTCTTGAAAATCACTCGACTTCCTTGATTCACACGAATGCCAAACACAAAGAAATAGACCAATATGGCTGAAACTTGGTGTGCGTTCATTCAGGAGATGCTACTAACTAAACATGACCTCGATACGGGCCGGTGGTGCCATCTCTCGGACTTTGCACGGACTTTTCAAACCAGCCTCGTATTTATAGTAAAATATGTAAGGGGGGTGGGGTAAGGAGATGCTTCCCATATAGGGGGTTATAGGTCTTTCTCGGAGTTTATGGAGTCGAGGAATCGGAAAACTAAGTTATATTTTCATTACTTTCAATTTTAATGGAGGAAGGGGTGAAAAAGGTGGGGGATCAAATATTCTATGAATTCAATAAACGAATTTTAAGTATAATAATAAATAAATTATTTACTATATACATGGTATCCCAGTATTCCGTGTACATAAAGTTACTATAGATGAAAAGGGAAGAAAATATGACCATTTAATCCAACTTAGTCCAAAAATTCGTAATTTTTGAGACACAGGGTGTCAAAATTATACTTTTATTTTTCTTAAGTAGCTGTCTTAATAATTCTATTTGTACAAGATTCGGTGCTAAGGGATTTTCTGCTCACAGTTTTGTTGTAAATTGTAGGGGGCGCCACTTATTGCAGTGTGTATACTTTTAAATTGTCACAACTTTGCGCATTCGCGAATTTGACAATGGAATTAAAAAATGGAAACAACCATTCCAATATTTCAGAAACTGTTGCTCGGAGCAACATTTACCAAGAGAGCTTTTTTAGACAAGAGAAGGCGAAAAATACGAATATTTAATTAAAAATATCATACAGAGTGGTATAAAAAAGTTATGACAATTTAAAAGTATACACAGTGCAATAAGTGGCGCCCCCCTACAATTAACAACAAAACTGTGAGCTGATTTAGATTTTTCATTTCAGAAAACCCCTAAGCACTGAATCTTGTGCAAATAGTACAATTATTAGGAAAGCTCCTTAAGAAAAACGAAAATAAAAGTATAACTTTGACATCCTGTATCTCGAAAATTACGAATTTTTGGACGAAGGTAAGTTGAGTTAAATGGTCATATTTTCATCCCAGAAATTCATAGCAACTCTATGTACACGGAATACTGGGACACCCTGTATAATTATGCAACGTTTAGGAGGTGAGGAAGGAAGTTACAAGGTTGATTTGGTATTTATTGTGCTATAAATATTCTCAGAGTTCTTTGAGTCAAAGGATATTACATTATTTTTCTGCTATTTGCAATATTAGAGGGTAGAGTGTGAAAGGGGTGGGAGTCATTAAATAGTACATCATAGTATCAAACCATATAATGATAGTGTCAACTTTTAGAAAATTCGTGTAAAAGTTTAATGATATCTTGTCTATTTGTTTGCGAGTTACAGCTGTCTGAGTGATGCTACTTTCGATTTTTGCAAAACGATGGAACAAAAAAAAATTTCGTTTGTTGATTAAACATTGCTTTTTGATGGGAAAAAATATAGCCAGAATGCAATAATGGATTGAGGAGTATTATGGCACATCTGCTCAGTCCAAAGCAACTATATGTCGATGGTTTAATGAATGCGGTCGCATGCACCACGTTCCGGACGTCCAAATGAGGCAGTCACTCTAAAAACACACAAAAAATCCACCATATTGTTTTGAATGACCGCAAAATGAAAATGAAAGAGATAGCTGATATCACGAAGGTATCAATAGAATGCGTGAGGCATATTTTGCATGAATATTTGCATATGAAAGAGCTATGCCCGATAGGTGTCGCGCACTCTCACGAGTGATCAATAACAGCAACGTGTCGAAAGTTCAGAACGCTGTTTGGCTCTGTTTCGGCGTAATTCAAAGGAGTTGCGTCGATTCGTAACAATAGACGAAACGTGGATCCACTACTACACGCCCGAGTCTAACAGGCAGTCCGCAGATTGGCTAGCAGAAGTAGTATATACAAAGGAGATGAGATATTGAGGTATTTTTTACGAGTAACTCTTAAAAGTAGTTTTGCTTGAAATTTTAAGAAATACTAGATTTTAGCATCATGCATTCACTGGTTCAATATAAAGATGGTTTATCAGGCCGTATTGCCATAATTAACTGCAAAAGTGTCAGATATTTAACACGTAAAAAGATAGGAATCCATACTTTTTCTTCGATCAAAAGCATGCGTTTTTTATAATTTTTGTTGTAAGTGCATTAAAAAGTAAAAAGTCATAATAATATATATATATATATATATATATATATATATATATATATATATATATATATATATAATATATAAAATATTTTGCTTTCGTTGTTAAAATATGAAGGCAGTTTACCTCCTAGTTGTGGCAAAAATATTAAATAAATATTACTTTTTAATGTATTATATGAAGTGAATTTTCGCTGTGGCAACGTAGCTTAAAGGAAACTTTGCCCACGGACGCGGACGTTCTTTCAAATTTTGAATCATATGTTTGTATTGCGCTGATCGGACTTTGTTTTAAAAGATACTAGAATAAACGAGTGCTTCGCATGCGCACCTATTCTGTTATCAATACTTAATAATTGATATATTTTTAATAAATAATCCAAAGTATCGTTTTAATTAATTATACATAATTTTTATTGTATATCAAGTAAAAGTATCAAGGTTATTATAAACAACACGTGATTGCATGCGGCGAGAAGCAAGTGAGAAGCTACGTTGCCACATTCATTATACCCTGAAAATCAAAGTATTTCGCGTCTTTCTCTAACATAATGCTCTCTCTATCTTCTCGTAAGAAATACCTTAAGTTCATTATAGAAAAAGTTTTAGAAATACAAACAGTTAATTTGGCCAAAACGTCCTTACTTCTGACGTAGTAGGTAAATTATTGTTTTTACATCCCTCGATAAAGGGAAAGAATTACCCCGCTGAAATTTTTGCTTTTTTTTACGTTTTATTCTTATTTCCAACAGTCTCTCTATCCGACTGTCAGGTTGTCGATTTGTATATTTGAAATAGGGATGAAACCTATAGTTTTTGAGCGATATCGAGAGGGTCAAAGGAGTGAGCGTCAATATGTTGTAAGATATTATTCATATTACGGAAATTTATTTCCTATTTACTTGAAGTAGTTCAGTACTTATTTTAGAACTACATGTTTGCAAGGAAAGTACTGGGTAAATCACTTTCCCCACTTTACTTTTAAAAGTATTTCTAGACAATACTCTCACAATATGACATAGACTAAATTTAAAAATAGGGAAAATTTGACACATAAAAAATAAAAACTGAAACCGTACTTTTATTTGATTAGGCTACAATTTTTTCTGACGATAACATATTTCACTTCAATGCGAATATTTTAGGTGTTTATTTTTTTGTATTTCCTTCCCCTTTTCTCTGTGAAGTTTCTCGTATAGCTTTTTCTCCGATGTGATGCATTTTATTCTCTATGAACTGACCAACAGTAATCACCCATCATGTTGATATGCCACCGTCCCTGGTACCGTTTCTCCATCTCCTTTATGTCCTGATGGAACCGTTCCCCCTGCTCTTCACTCATATCGCCTAAGTTTTTAGGAAAAAAGTCAAGATGTTTGTGCAAGAAGTGGGCGTTAAGGCTCATCAGACAACCCAGATTTTTTAACTTGTCTATCATATTAGCTACGATAAGTTCATAGTTAGGGTCTTTCACATTGCCCAAAAACTTAGTCAAAACTTCTTTAAATGATATCCAAGCCTCCTTTTCCTTTGTAATCATCCTTGTTTCAAAGTTGAAATCGAACATCATTTTACGAATATCAGGCCTAACGAAAACCCCTTCTTTCAGTTTGGCTTCTAATAAATGAGGAAATCTTTTACATAAATATTTAAAACATTCACCATCTTTAGGCAAGGCTTTCACAAATTGTTTCATTAAGCCTAACATAATGGGTAGTGGTGGTAGAAGAATCTTTTTTGGGTCTACTAAAGTTTTATGCAAAATGTTCTTCTCGCCAGGTGTTAAAGTTTTTCTTACGGGCCATTGTTTTTTGGACCAATGTTGATCCCTTGCTCTGCTGTCCCACTCACATATAAAACATGGAAACTTTGTAAATTTCTTTTGTTGACCAAGGATCATGGAGACAACTTTTAAATCTCCACATAGCATCCAATCGTGAGCTGGATGGTTAATTTTCTGTAAAATCATGTTAAGATTTTCATAAGTTTTCTTCATATGGATTGAAAGAGCAACAGGCAGCATAAGTATTTCCGTTGTGTAACAGAACACCTTTTAGACTAGTTTTTGATGAGTCTATAAAAAGCCTCCAATCTTCCTTCTTGTACTCAATGCCAAATTCGTTCATTAACTACCAATATCATGGCAGTAAACCAAATCCTCTTTCTGCTTGAAAAACTGAGTAAACTGTTGATCTCTTGTTCTATAATGGTAAACAGATGTTCCAGATTCCAATAAATGTTTTTCTTTCAGCCTAGAACCAAGCAATTCTGCTTTTACCTTGGTCAAACTCAAATCTCTCACTAAATCATTTAACTCAGCTTGTGTAACCAGCTGTGGTTTTAAATTTTCTAGAGAACATTGAAACTCATCATCATCCGGTCGACTTTCATTAAATTCGGGACTGGACTGTAAAACGTCATCAATAGGCTGAGGTGGCTCAGGGATAGGAAGTTCCGGTCCATGTCCTACCGGCCGGATTAGGTGAAGTAAAGTTAGGATAGACAATTACTTTCTTATTTTTGGAGCTATATCCAGAAATATCAACGCTGCAAAAATAACAATCATTTGAATGATTTTCTTGCTCTCTCCATACCATGGGTACTGCAAATCTAAAATCTTTCTTTTCTTTCTTATACCATTTCCTAAGATTCTCGACACAAACATAACATACTTTGTGAGAAGCCCAATATTTTTCCTCATTACTGATTTCTACACCAAAATATGCAAAGTATACTTTTTTTACAAAGTCAGTAATGTTTCTTTGATGTTTTTTAACTACAAACTTACCACATATATAACAAAAAGTGTTGGGAGAGTTTTTACAACCACGATTACCCATACTTTGAGTGTGAATTAAAGCATATGGGTTAAACACTGCAATGCGAGGTTATATTAACTGGAAGAAAACAAACAGCTGTGACATTTACCTGCCAACCTAATAACATTTGATTTTACTGCCAACCTTATAAAATTCTGATTTTATTGCCAACCTAACAATATTCGGATGATAAAAAATAAACTTTCCCCATTTTGAATATTAAAATGTGAAAAATTGGTGGGTGATACGACTTTTTTTTATTATTATTTTCGGACTCAGCACACCAAAAAACATAGGAATTAGGTAAAATTATTAAAAAAGTTTTTTCATCGTTGACCTGTGTTATTTTTTGTGAAGTTATCTTGCAGACAAGGAGGCGCCATAGTTTTTATCAGTAGCCCATTTAACCCGATAAAAAATAATGTTAACATTTGAAACATATTTTTAAAAAATTCTTATAATTTAAAGTACAATAAAAATGTATAATCTCCATTTTTTTGTATTATTCACTTAAAGGTTACGCCACCTTGGCGCTCGGAAAAATTTATAGTTTTGTATATATAATTTAATTTTTATTTTTCATAAATACATTGTTGTTTTAGCAACAAATTTAAAAAAATTAAAAATGGCGGAGATATGAGCCATCTTGTATGATCTTTTGAAAATCCTTGCAACCGGCGGAGTTTTTTTCTCAGTCAGGAATGTCTAAAAACTAACCAAATCATTTTTTATTGTTAAGAAAGTGGGCACATATGGAAAAAAATTATTTTTTTTTTGTAGAAATAGCCGTTCGAAAATAAACTCGGATTTTTCACAAAAATTTTGAGCTTTAAAAATTAATAAAAAATCGTAAGTCAATTTCAAGATAATATTATAAAGAATATGTGGTATAAATTTTATTAAAATCGGTTCAGCAGCTCTCGAGATATTTGGCAACGAGTTTGAAAAAAGTAGTTTTGAGAAAAACACAAAAAGAAAAAAAAAAGTACCGCGTCTTAGAAGTCCATAATTTTTTTTATATTACCTTCAATCTGCGAAGCTTGAAATATTCTAAAAAATCTGTAAATAATAAATCTAACAAAAAAAAATTGATTTTTTGAAAATTTCAAATAACGTTTAAAATATTTTTTTTAAGTATACATACTTTTGCAGCGCCCAGATGTACTCGTATGTAACCCTGAAGCAAACTTTCTATGTGAACCTTTTCCGTTTTCAGAACTCATTTTATTATGTTCTGTTTTCGTTATACTGTATTTAAATCTTGTGTACGAAATAACTTAATTGAGAGGTTTCAGATACGCTGACTTAAAATAAATTATTATAAAGCACGTGATAATGGTTAATTAGAGGTAAAACTGCAAAACGGTACAGAGGAATAATTAAATAGTTTGGAAACTTAACACACAACACCAAAGAGCTACTCGTAGTAGTTAGTAATTTAACGCGCAGCACCGCTATAGACATAACATATGCAAAATTTACAATATACAGTAGATACAGTCTGTCAAGTAAGAACGTGATAGCTCGTATTCTTGAAAAGATGTATCTCGAGAACATTTTTTGCTATCAATGTACTCTTTGGTGTGCTAATAAGGGCGCAATCTTCGAGGCATGTTGTCGACGAGATTTTCTGTAAATTTTTCGAATCTTGCGAGACAACTGGGTCCTCAGAGTCTTTCCTCTGAGTTTCCCTTTACAAGGGACCAAACGTTTTTCAATAGGGTTGGCGTCTGGCGATTGTGAGGACCACTCTAATATCTTATCGTGGGCCCAAACGAGCCGATTCGCGACCTGATTTTCGCCCAGCAAAGGTTTTTTCAACGTGCTTGGGAATTTGACATCACGAGTACAAAGATGTTGTTGAATGGTCTCATGGAACACATTCAAACTTGATTTTCTTAATTTTGCTGCTCCTTAACGCCGCGTCAATTTCGGGTTCCGTGAAAACAGAGACACGACTCATTTTTCGATTTTCGGAGTGACTTTTCCTACCGAGCCAAAGATAGTTAGCAGCCCCGGAATGTATCATTCTAGGCCCCTTTGGATGGGAATAAAGAAAGACTACCTCAAACCGACGCGCAAACAAGTGGCTCATTTTAGATTTTACGTGATTTCGAGGGAAGTTCGAAATCCACTGATTCCTTCCTTCCTTCTACCGATTTTTTATTGAATCGCTAGAATCGCAGCTACCAAAAATGAATTATCGCGGTCACGTCTTACTTAACAGACTGTACAAGTTACATGGGCTACTATTTTATGAAACATCATGCAGTAAGTTGTAACACAAATTATTCCAACCCATACCCTGTCGTTATGTAGCAGTGCTATTTTAATCTAAGGTTTCCAATAGTACGGCACACACCGGTACTTATTTTTATTCTTTTGATCAGTTACTACAGCATGAAGGCGTATAGAGAAGAGTCTAGCCTAGCATAGAAAGAACAAGAAAAATCATTTATTCAACATAATCTTCTCGCAACTTTATACACTTACAGTCGGTCAAGTAAAAACGGGTCGCGCATTGTTCATTAAATAAATAACCGGAAAAGTGCAAGTCGGACTTGCGCAATTAAGTTCCGTACGTTTATTACTTTTAATAATATATATTAGCCGGAATGGAACACACAGCCAGACATGACTCAGCGGCAAAAGTAGTTCACTAAGCACACACCAACATCCATACTTGAAAATAAAGATTACGAGCTCTACTGAGATATCAGTATCCATACAGATAAAACAGTCCTCGCCAATAGACCCGATATTACTTTTCAATACAAAGAAGGAAAAGTCACCTATCTAATTGACATAAACATTCAGAAGTCAGTGATTTTGAAAACATGTAACATTGTCAGGTCATTCCTTAATACACAATGGTAATAGCGTTTGTACTGACTTGGGTTAGGCCCGCCAGCGAAACATAGAACCACATTGACCAAATGTACGAAAGAATAATAATGACGAAAATAAAATGTCTGTATTGTAATTAAATGGTAAGATTACAATTGGCGGAGTTGAAGTTACACTTCCTATCTCAACCATGAAATGGGAGCACATATTGTATACAGCAACCTATTGCATACAAAATATAGCAATCAATACACATGATAGAAACCAATGAAATCAATATTAATATTGTGGGTGGCTAAAGGTATGCCTATTGCAATATATGTAACATTGAGAGGTCAATTGAGGTGACCATTGTAAGAGCTGCTAAAGGAAGGAATCAGCAGAAGCTATGAGTAATGATTTTTACTGCTCTTTTAAGCCTGTGACCCGACGCATCCCTCAGATCAGATCAACGGGCACCTTAATGTACAATTTAGCTATTGGTAACTTAAAATAAAAATTGTTGTTATGGAGGTATAAAATGATCAATGACTTCACAAAACACCCTCCAAATGAGTTTTAAACAAAGCTTCTATCCAATCTTAGTTGTATCTTGAATTTTTTGTTTTTTTTTATACTTATTTACTTACTTAATCCTTATGCCTTCCTACCCCCTTAGGGGTGTAAGGCTCGTGGAGTTGAGTTATTCTATATTTGTTTTTTCCATATTTCCTTCCACCTCTTTTTATCCTGTGTGGCTCGTCTTGCGTGTTCCCACTTTATTTCTCTTCTGGCCAATGCCTCCCTAACATCCCCCAACCATGCCCTTCTGGGTCGACCTATTGTTCCTTTCTTGCTCACTTTGGCTTCAAACACTTGTGTAACTATTCTTTGTTCTGGCATCCTTGTCCATACAATATCAGTTGTGCCTTTTCAACTCTTTCCACAATTGGTTTCAGGTTAAAATTCTTTTTGAATTGTATATTCCTAACCCTGTCCATCCTTGTCTTGTCCTCCATTTTCCTTATAATTCTCATTTCTGTAGCCGTTATCTTTCTCTTCTGCCTTTCTGTCACTGTCCATGTTTCCCCTCCATATAAAAGTATTGGTGTTGTAGCCTTCTCAAATACTTGGGCTTTAATATTTTTTGGTATCTCTTTCTTTCCTAGAAATGTATTCTTTATATTATTAAATAATCTTCCTCCTGTTATTATTCTTTCCTAGATCTCCTGCTCCATCCTTCCATCCTCTGATATTGTAGATTTAAATTTCTCTACTTGATCCAGCCTTTCTTCTCCCATCTTTATTTCATGTTGTCGTTTTTGTTTTCCTATTAGCATAGTCTTCGTCTTCTCTTTATTAATTTTCATGTTTATTTTTTCCAATGTTTCTTTATATATCCGTATGTTTTTACTAAGCGTTTCCTCGTCTTTTGCTATAATAACCATATTATCTGCATAACATAGTTCTGATATTTCTATCTTTTTCATTTTTCAATAGCCTATCTGGTATGGTCTTACCCCTTTCTTCTTTGCTTCTTTTATTGCTTCATCCAGAACTACTGAGAAAAGCATGGGGCTCAAGATGCATCCCTGTCTAAGGTCCATAGTTGCTTCAAGTATATCAGATCTGTCTTGTCTAGTTCTTATATAATTTGTTGATTCTTTGTATAAACTCTGTACTCCCTTTATTATTATTTCTTATATTTCTCTTTTTGTGAGTGTTTCCCATGTCTTCTCTTTTAATCCTGTCGAAAGCCTTTCGTAGGTTTATAAAACCCACCCCCCTATTGCTTTTTCACATGACTGCCTCATTATAAATATTGCTTCACTCACTCCTCTACCTGGCCGAAAACTAAATTGCGTTTCTTCTAATGTATGGTCAAGTTTTTTTTCCTAGTATCCTAGTACATACTCTGAGACAGTGCTAGTTAGGGTTATCCCTCTGTAGTTATTATAATCTTTAATGTTTCCTTTCTTGTATATTGGAGTTATGACGCCTGTTCGTTGGTGCATTGTTCTTCATTACGTTGTTCATTATATTTTTAAGTTCTTCTATTGCTAGCTCAGGGAGCGCTTTCATCATATCTGCTGTGATTTTAACATGTCGGGGCGCCTTTCCTAATTTTAATTTGCCGATTGCCTCTTTTATTTCTTCTGTATTACTCTCTTCTGTTTGTGCGAGTTCTATATTTTGTTCTGGTATAATGTTTCTATGTTGATCCCTATATACTATGGCATTCCCATCTAATAATTCTTTATAATATTCCCTTCATGTTTCCATAGTTTTGTCTTCTTCCTTTATGACATTTCCTTCTTTGTCTTTTATATTTGCTATTGTTTCTACCTTTTTCCTTCTCATATTCTTAATCATACCGAAAAATAGCTTCTGATTATTGAAATTGTTTCCACGATTTTCTCTTTTCCTCCTGTATTATTCTTTAAGCTGTCCATATTCCTCATAATCGGTTGGATCTTTTCTTTGCAGATATTTTTTCGATTTCTTCTATTTGTTTTTAATCTCTTCCCTGACCCCATTCGTCCACCAGTTTGTCTTTTTAATATTCCTATTTACTATTTTTGATGAGCCACAGGTATTTTCTTCTGCCATCAAAAAAGTATTTTTAAATTCTTTCCACCTTTCTTCCACTCCCATTCTTCTCTTATTTGTATTCAGTTTTTCTTCATACATTCTTTGGTATTCTTATCTTATTTCACTATATCTTAATTTATAACATATAATTTTTGAATTTATTATCTTGCGTTTATTTTCTTTTACACTGTCTTTTCCTAATTTTAGTCCCATTTTTAAAAAGAAGTTATAGCTTGCTATCTGCGGGCCTCTTTTTACCTCAATATCCTTTACTCTATGTCAAATTTCTTTCTGTATTAAAAAGTAATCTATAATCGATTTTTCATTTCTCGAGATCACTTGTCTGATTATTTTGTGAATTTCCTTTTTCTTGAAATGTGTATTACCGATCTTTAATTCGTTTTCCAAACTTATCTGTATTATTTGTTCGCCGTTATTGTTTCTCACTGTGCCTCCTTTTTTTTCCAGGCGCCATTTTATTCCTCGTT
>CM032456.1:96227953-96250453 GCA_019049505.1 Pachyrhynchus sulphureomaculatus
AATTTATCTATACTGTAAAAAATAAACGCGTAATTGAAACGTAAATTAACCAAATTTTACGGTCTGTCAAATAAGAACGTGACGCTCGTATTCTTGAAAGAATGTGTTTCCAGAACATTTTTTGCAATCAATATATTCTTTGGTGTGCTAACAACGGCGCAATTACCTTAGTAAGTTGTCCAATCGCCTGCTTCAATAATTGCCCGGCATCTTCATGCTGTCGGAGATGCATACTCGAGCAATGATCTCCAAATTTTTCGAATCTCGCAACACAACTGAGCCAAAGTCCTCAGAGTCTTTCCCCTGAGCTTTCTCTTTATAAGGGACCAAATGTTTTCAATAGGGTTGGCGTCCAGCGATTGTGAGGCCTATTCTAGTATCTTATCGTGGGCCCAAGCGAGCCGCTTCGCGATGTGGGTTTCGCCCAGCAAAGGTTTCTTCAACGTGCTTCGGAATTTGACATCATGAGCAGGAAGATATTGTCGAACGGTCTCATAGGACTAGGGATGTAAACGATAGATCGATGTTTCCGATACATCGATGTTGTAGTCAAAAAATCGATGTTTTAAATTGAAAAACATCGATGCATCGATGTTAATTCAAGCGAGTATGGATGTTACGTCTAGCGGAAATACTCACTATTTCAAATAGCTCCATGAACTATTTCTTACTGCATTTATTTACTTTAAAAAACATTTTACCAACCACATAGCACCCCTGTAAGTGTTAAAAGCGAGTTTTTTTGTTGAAACTGAACATAAAACTTCAAAAACTCAGTATATTTCACCACTACACCAAACACTTTACACGACGCGCGTTTCGCACCATGTAAGCTTCATCAGGAACGTTGATTGACATTGCTCCTGATGAAGCTAACAAGCGAAACGCGCGTCGAGTTGCAAAAATAAGTGTTTTGGTTTGGTGATATAACTGAGTAGTATCATTGTGCCAAAGATTCCACAAACTTAGTTTATTTTTCAAGTCAGGATAATAATAGTTTTGTTCAATATAAATAAAAATTAGAAACAATTTTTAATTTAGCGATTGCATATATTTATTTTGAACATGATTTTGCTACATCGCTTAGTTAAAGGTGGTGTATCCGTGTTTTTTTGTTAAACAGGAACACTAAAACCTAATATTTTAAAAGTTTTTGTGAAAAATGTAGATTCAGAATATTTAAAGATGTCCGAAATAATAGTTTAATTTCACAATTTTAATGATTACACAGTTTTAAATTATTATTTTTTTTTTCAATTTAATAGTTTTCTGGTAACTTTAAGTGTATTTTCTGAAAAAAACCTCACGTTGGATGCCTTTTTTATGATTTTTTTGGATCCAGCAAAAAAAAAATATTTAAGAAAACACACGTGTCTCATTTAAAGACAAATTTTTTTTTGTATACCTGTGTAATCATTAATAAAAATAGGTACTATATAATTTCAAATGAATTTCATTTATTTAAAAAAAAACAACTCCTAGTTCAAAGTGCATACGCTGTACAGAAACTTTATTCATACACGCACACATTAGTACATATTACCTTTTTACGCTCACAATAAAAAAAAATTGAAAAAAAGCATCGATGGTTCGAGGCGATGTTTTTTTGACATAGATGTTTTTTTTAAAAAACATCGAAACATCGATGACTGTAATGTTTGCATACATGGGACACATTGTTTTACTTAATTTTGTCGATCCATGACGCAGCGTCAAATGTCGGGCCACGTGAA
Organism: Pachyrhynchus sulphureomaculatus; assembly: GCA_019049505.1. Taxonomy (NCBI): domain Eukaryota; kingdom Metazoa; phylum Arthropoda; class Insecta; order Coleoptera; family Curculionidae; genus Pachyrhynchus; species Pachyrhynchus sulphureomaculatus. The sequence goes on from CM032456.1 coordinate 96,229,687, forward strand.
AACAAAGACACGATTCGTTTTTCGACTTTCGGAGTGACTTTGCCTACCGAGCCACGTTTTGGCAAGTCGTCGACATTTTTCGTCTTGTTAAAATGATTTACCCACTTCTTCACAAACGACATTGACTTTTTAATATATTTAGCTGCCGCGGAACGTGTCATTTTAGGTCCCTTTGGATGGGAATAAAGAATGACTGTCCCGAACCGACGAGCAACAAGTGAGTTATTTTGGATTTTACGTGATTTCGACGAAAGTTCGATACCTTTACTAAAATGCGTCGAAGACAAAGGTTCCCTGTACCGATTTTTTGTTGAATAGCTAGAATTGCATCTATCAAAAATGAATTATCGCGGACATGTTCTTACTTGACAGAGTGTAAGTATTATTTTCATAAGTCTTTACTTATAGTGTAAATGTTTCAAATTTATTAAGAGAATTCCTCTACATGTTAGGGCTTATTATGCCTTTTTCAAGTTACAAATTACAAATTACTATGGTTTTTGTTTATATATTGAAATGCACAAATATTTCGTCTGTTTTTGTTCCAGGGTCACAAAACTATTATCAGGGGATTTTTTAGAAGACGGTCTATAATGGGTGTATTTTGAAAATTTTATTGGTCGTTCGTAGTTTTATTAGCTTTTAAAGATATCTTAACTTCTAATTGTTCTAAAAGGTCTAACCGTTGGCTTATCTTTCCACTATGTAATAATGTGATATTACTTGTATCTATAAAGTAGTTGTTCTGTATACAATGAATAGATGTACCCGTATCGGTAAGCGATAATGAGACATTAATTAGATGTTTTTCTTCGTCAAATAATCAACTGTTTGACGTGCTGTGTCAGAGCTGGTATTGTTATGATGAAGAATGATGCGACCGACGTCATCGGTAGTTTTTCCTGATTTCATCGATGACTTATGGCAAATAAATTGTATACCATTCAGTATGAACTGTTCCTCGATCCTCTAACGCAATGGTTGCGACATGTCTAGTATAACCAAAGAAACAAGCGATCATTTTCTTGGAAGTGCTTTGTCAACGAACCACTTTTGTTGGGTTCGGTTCATCTTGGAACACTCAAACAGTTAATTGTTGCTTAGTTTCCGGTTTGTATGAATATAACCAAGTTACGTCTCCTGTTACGATGTTACGATTTTGTATGTCCTCGGTCGAATCTTTTGAACATTTCTTTGCACCAATTGACACGATCCTGTTTTTGAGTTTCGGTAAGCTAAATGTTCATGCAAAATCGAATGTACTGCAGTTTTCGATATGCCTAAGGATGTCTCTATTTCACCGTAAGTCACATGCCAATCCAACGCTGACGGAAGCACGACCATGACGAAATTCTGCAAACCAATTGTAAACAGTCTTCTCTGATGGTGATTCATTACCAAAAGTTGAACGAGGTGATCAAAGCATTGTTATTGAGTTACGACAATTTTATTAAAATCGTACAACAAAAAATCATCCAACGAAAACCTTCACGTGAAATTTCTATTTGTTCACAAAACTGTTTTCTTTTAAACGCTCACTGTAAACAAACTACTCGGCCAATTTCTGAGCTGCTACTGTTTTAACAGTAACAAATGTCACATTTTACAACAATGGTAATGTCACATCTCAATCGCGCCATCTGGTCGTTTGTGTTTACTAACCATTAGCATCTATTTTTGGGAAAAGAAATTGATAAAAAAAAAAAAAAAACTTAAAAGGCGGCTCTCGTATTATTACACAGTGCAACACATAAAGTGTAAACTAAATTCTGACTTCAGTTTCTGGAAGTGCCCACCCAAAACTAGCGTAAAACCTGAAAAAAAAAAGGTGAAATTTTGGTGTGAAATTCCTTATTTGGGTTTTGATAGTTTAGTTCGAATTGATGATGGCAAAAAAAAATTCGAACTAAACTATCAAAATTCCCCAAATAGGGTTTTGCTAGTTTGGGTGGGCACTTCCAGAACCTGAAGTCAGAATTTAGTTTACATTCGATGACCTCGAAAATGTTGCACAGTGTTATTTAAAATTGAAAGGCAATGTTCTTTTAGTCTGGTTTTTAAATTTCTACGGTTTGTCCAATATAAACGGCTTCACAATCCTGACACTTAATTCTATATACACCTGATTTTTGTAAAACGGGTTGTTTGTCCTTATTAGGTTTGTTACAAACTATGGTATTCATACCTGAAGGTTTGAATTTTTTGGCATTAAGAAACTTATAATTAGTTTTCGGTAAGTCTCGAACTCTATAAAACTCTTTCCGGATCATTTTGTGTTTTATTCATATGAACTCTGTTTAAGCATTATTTTTAGCTATCTGTTTTATTGTTCTTAGGTCTCCATTATAATTGTCATCACTTGGTAGAAGGATTAATGGGGACATTTTAACTTTCCAAGATTGGTTAGAGTTTTTATGCATGACAGTATTAGTGGCTCTGGGTTTTCGATAGATATTAAATTTAAAATGGTCGTTGGATCTTTTTACTTTTAAGTTTAAAAAGTTTATCTTCATGTTTTCTTCTATTTCCATTGTAAAAAAATTTGTATACTGAATTTAAATGCCAGGTGTACAAGTATGAAATGCGGATTTTTTTCTAAAAAAACATGTTAAATTCGGAAGAACGATAAAAAGTGCTTTATTCAAAGTATGCTCCATCGCTTGTTATACATTTTTCCCATCTTTCGGGCAATTTGTGAATACCATGCCAGTAAAAATCTTCCCCTTTTGCTGCGAACCATTCATCGAGCCATTTTTTCAAATCTTCGTCCGAACCAAAGCGCTGCTCAGCAAGTGCGTAACCCATCGATGCAATCAAGTGGTAATCGGAAGGAGCCAAGTCTGGTGAGTAAGCTGCATGGGGTAGAACTTCCCAGCTGAGTACTTCCAACGTGTCGCGAACTGGTTTTGCCGTATGTGATGCAGCACTGTCATGAAGAAAAATGACTTTGTGTTGCCTCTTTTGACATTCTGGCCTTTTCTCAAGCAGCGAACGGTTCAAATCGGTCAATTGTTGTTGGTAACGTTTAGTATTAACCGTTTCCCAGTTTTAACAGCTCATAATAGACCACGCCCCTCTGGTCCTACCAAACACAGAGCATCGTCTTTCTGCCAAAGCGATTCGGTCTTGCGGTCGATGTGGATGGTGTGCCTGGGTCTACCCATGATTTTTTGCGCTTGGGATTCTCAAAATAATTTCACCTTTCATCCCCTGTAACTATACGATGCAAAAACGACTTCCTTTTGTACCGAGCGAGCAAAATGTCACACGTGTTTTTTCGCTTTTCCATTTGCCTGTCGTTCAACTCATGTGGTACCCTTCTACCAGCTTCTGAATCTTTCCCATCTCTCGTAGCCGATTGGAAACAGGTTGTTGACTAACGCCCAATTGCTCGGCGAGTTGTTTTTGTGTTTGCGAATGATCTTCGTCCAATAATTCTTGCAATTCCACATCTTAGTATTTTTTTGGCTGTTTTCCACGTTCCTTCTCTGCAACATCGAAGTCACCACTTTTGAAACGTCGAAACCATCGTTCACACGTATCTTGCGATGGAGCATGTTCACCATAAGCTTCTCGAAGTAATCGGTATGATTCAACAGCAGTTTTCTTCAAATGAAAACAAAAAATTAATGCTGTCCGCGAATGCTCTTTGTTCGGTATAAATTTCGACATATTGAACACAACATCACAACACTATGCACACACTTTTCCAATTTATCATGGATCTGACACTTGTTGATGACACAACAAAATGGCGCAGTGTCAAATCTTTATAACACAAACTGCATTGGTGCACCATCTGGTGTCTGAAATCCGCATTTCATACTTGTACACCTGGTATAATAAAAATTTATTTAGATTTCTTTCTGTACTATTGCAAATACAAAAAACATCAACATAACGAGTCAAATAAACAACACGATTTTTTAATTGACTTGGTTTGTTGAATAATATGGATTCAAAATGTGCGATGAAGATTTCTGCCAGCAAAGGAGAAATAGGAGATCTCATAGGAAGGCCATTCTTGTGTATGTAAAACTTATTATCAAATTGTCTTTGTTTAATGCAAGTTGCACATACTAGATAACTGTTAAATCAGTTTTTTCTTTTCCTAATAGATCAGATTCTTGTTAATATTTTTTTAGTAGGTGAAATAGTAAGTAAACTTTCGACATTAAAAGATACTAATTTTGCATTTTGTCAAAGTATTAGATTTTCAGTATTGTTGATAAATATCAAAGAATTTTTAACGGCGTATTTAGATGAAAAACTAAGTAGGAAAATTATTGGGTGATTGCAAAAGTTTGTGCCCGATTTTTATAGATGGCAGAAGCATGCCCTTTTGACTGTGCTGATGTTTCTTTTATAATAATATTATTACATGACAGTTATCTAAATGCGTCGTGAGTTAACCTTTAAAAAAAGTTTATATAAATTAAATTGTGTGCAAGGTTAATGTTCAAAATGGAAAATAAAAAGTTGCATTTTCTCGTTGGAACGTAATGTTATATGAATTTGAGAGACTAAAATTCGACTGCATTTTGTCATTTAAAGTGGAAACGCGTTGGAACTGACAACGAACAAAAATATTCAAAAAACGTTTGGAATCTTTGGGATCGTGCTCGACGCTGCTCTTCATAGGACAGTTATAAAAAGAAGTTTGGTCGATTTCAAAAATAGTAGGGGTGACTTTATTTTCCATCCAAAGGTTCAACAATCTCCTATCAGATACACTTCGCTTTGGGCGCAATCTTCGGCATTGATAAATGACGTGTTTTATCCGTGACTTAGTGAATAATAAATCCACGGATTATCACTGAAGATATTGCTGAGAGACTAAATGTTGCAATTTTCGACTGCATATTTTTCGTCATATAATCCGAAATTAAAGCAACTTGGATACACTTCGAAATCCCGCGATATATAGGATCCGCACGATTTTTTGACAGAACCGAACAAACCGAACCATTAGATAATCTAAGTGTTTCTAGAGCCATTTAGTCAATCATCGCTCCTGATGAAGCTAACTCTAGCCTCGCCCGTTTCAACAAAACGAACCTTCCTTGGATCAAGTCATAACTGGAGATGAGAAATGGGTTACGTATAATAACATAATAAGAAAAAAAAAGCTGGAAGCATGGAAGTTTAAGTGCAGAATCTATAGCAAAGGCTGAATTGCATCCAATCAAAGTGTTGTTATGTGTCTGGTGGGATCGCAGGGGAATAATTTTTTACGAGCTTCTTCCACGTGGCCAAATAAAAACTGTAGAAAAGTACTGTGAGCAACTCACCCAACTCAATGTTGAAATCCAAGCAAGAGGCCCAAATTTGGTCAATGGAAAAGGCATCATTTTTCACCATGACAACCCTAGACCACATGTCGCTCAACAGATATCACAAAAACTTAGGGCAGGCGCACATTGGGGGCAAAATAGTCTGCCGACATTCTGCTGACTGCCTCCCAATGTGAAAGACACTTGGAAGGCACGACAGTTTTTGTCGCCACGCCCCCGCACACTAGAGACAAGACAGTCGCGTATCTGGTAACTAGCGAGATGAATCTTGTCGAAATTGCTGCAATTGCTATAGTCATCGAAAAAGGAGACTGAAGCATAAAAATAGACAGTACTGGGTACACACCATATACAGCACCATATTACTAAAAGGAAAATTTCACACTTTGTATGATAAGCTACGAGAGCATTCTACTAAGTATTTTTGTACTTCTAAATGAGGGCAACAAAACTGAAATACCTTTACAATATATACAGGATATACAAGATAGTACACAGTTTGCCTGAGACAGTGTTTGTTAGAAGACAGATTTGCCTCAGTCAGCGCAGGCACATGCACTTCTATTGTCCTACCTTCAGCCGGCCGACAGCCTGCAGGCAGAAAAGCTGAGCTCGGCGACACTTTTGTCTTGCCCCTGTCTTGTCTTCTAGTATGCACACTCTCATATACGGTATAAGCTATCGGCATGGCGATAAAACTGTCTGCGGGCAAAAAGTCTCCAGTGTGCGCTAGGCCTTAGGGAGTTAAAATGGGAAGTCCTCCAGCACCCGCCGTATTTCTCTGACCGTGCTCCTTTAGATTTTCATCTGTCTCGTTCTCTGCAAAATAATTTGAATGGCAAAAAATTTGATTCTACGGAAGAAGTCAAAAACTACCTTACGACTTTCTTTGAAGAGAAACCACGCAGTTTCTACAAAGGGATTCAAAAACTTGTAAAATAATGGGAGACAGTTATAGATTGTTGTTGTTTTAATTGGTCATAGCGCATCGACTGCTATGGTCATTTAGCGCCCCACCTTACGTATATTTAACAATTATATAGATATTTTTAGATCTTTTAGGTATTTGTGAATATTTTTTTTGATTGATGAGAATTGTTCAATGTTCTGTTTAATTGAATGTGGGATGTTATATTTAATTCTCACATGAAAGGAGTGGTTTGCTTCAAATATATGCTTGACCGTCAGAGTGGAATTGCATACATCACACCTCGGCAATGGTTCTTTTTTTAGGAGATATGAGTGTGTGTGGTGAGAATGATCTATCGCCAATCTTCTCAGCAATACATTATCTGAACTTTTATTATTTTTTATGAAGAGAAGGAATACGTGAGGCTTTTTTGGCCACAGTTTGTTTTCATTATTCTCCAAGTCCCACTCCAGTTGGAGTAAATCTCTTTTTATTAAGCAAAGCATCTTTGCAAAATCATTACCGTTGTTTTCCCCCGAGAAAAGAGTTCCGCTAGTTACTGCCCTTTTAGCCTCTCTATCGGCTATGCCGTTACCTCCAATGTTCATGTGCCCAGGGATCCACAAGAATGAAATTTCAATATCTCTCAATTTAGCCTCGTATAAGCGGTCACTGATTTGACTTAATGAGTTTTAGCGAACTCAAGGAATCAGAAACTATAAGAAATTTATTTATCTCTTGAGTTGAGGCAATGGCTGACTTAAGTGCTTCCTTGATGGCGAGCAGTTCTGCTGTGGGGGCTTCCAAGGTGGGAAGTTATTCCAGAATGGGTAGTCAAATTTTGACGTTGAGAGGTTATGTAGTAACATGAACTTGTTTATTCTATTATGAATTGAGTCTTTAGGAGCTATCATGTTGGAGCGATGAGAATTTGTTAAGTTAATTGTCTTTTTTGTATGGGATTTCTGGAGTGAGGATGCATAGAATTTCATCAAGGAGTATTGCCTATCTAGGTAGAATGGAGGAGTTGATGATATACACACTGAAGACTTGGAATTGGCGATGTTCTTATGCTCCTGTGGCCAATCTCAAGCTTTATTTTGAATTGGGTTTAGTGATCTCTTTATTCCTTGGGATGCTGAGTCGTATAGAAAATCTTCATATCTCAGTTTGGGTAATATCAACGATTGGTATAATTTCATAAGAGTAGGAAAATCTGCGCCCCATTTGGTGCTACACAGAGATTTCAATAAGTTTAGGTCCTGAGTGGTTCGGATCTTTAGATTCTTAATATGGGGAGTCCAGCTCAATTTACTGTCAAACGTTAGTCCAAGAATGTGTGGGAATAGCAAGGTTGTTTAGGATAGGATGGATATGTTAAAAAGGGTTGGACTTAATACTGATCTTTAAGGGACTCCTCTATTTAGATGGCGTGGATTGGACAGAATGCCTTTTGATTTTATTTGAAAGATTCTTGGAGGTAAGAAATTTTGAATGAACTTAGGAACGTGACCTTTAAATCCGAGATCTTTAATTTGCTTTAGAATTAGGTTATTGTTAATCGAGTCAAATGCGTTTTGTAAGTCCATTCAGACATATGGTGTTTTCTGTGAATTGTCCGTCTAATGTCATTTTCCAGTGAGGCTAAATACTCCATTGCAGATCTGTGATTTCTGAATCCGTATTGGTGTTCAGATATCATTCTACTTGTTTCAAGGACCCATGATAGACGTGAGTGAACCATTCTCTCCATGGTTTTGCATAACAGTGTCATAGGTGAAATAGGACGGTAATTTTCCGGAGAGGCTTTCCCGGCTTATGAATAGGAATAATGATTGTTCTCAGCCAAGCTTTTGGGAATTTATAATTAGTCCAAAGGTGGTTATAGTATTCTGGATCGTAGGAAGTAAAATTTCGTCGGGACCAGGTGCTGAGTTTCTTGAATTGCTTATTGCTTGATTTAGTTCTTGAGAAGTGAATGGTTGGTTGTAATGAAGAGAGTCGTCCGAGTCGAAATTTATTTGGTTTGTTTCAGGTTGAGGGAATGGTTGATTTAAGGACGATTTCCTTTGATAGTGTTCTGCAATGCGCATTCTTTGGTCCACCAAGGAACAGAAATTTTGTTTTTGAGGGGATTAGCCAGAGGGATGAACTTTTGGGAAGATTCTACAATACCAGTTGAAAATTCTTGGATGAAGTTGTGTATGTCGTGTACTTCCGCTTTTGTGATTCTTTATATTCAATCCAGTTTGCTTTAGCTATATTTCATTTTTTTGTTGCCTGATCTGAATCTTTGGTTATGGAGGAGAATTGAATAAATATGCACAAGTGGACACTACCCCAGATGTCAGTAGGGACATCCCATTCCAGAGTGGGGGCAATTGATTGGCTGCAAAGGGATAAGTCGATATTTGAATGAGAGCCTGTTGAGGAGTTTATATATGTCGGTGTTAGATGGTTAAGGATGGCGATATGTTTTTAATTAATGATCCTTCTATCATGGTTCCTCTTGGAGAGTTGTGTTGAGATCTCCATAAGGTACTGTGGAAGTTAAAATCCCCCAGAATGATAAATGGAGGAAGGAGTTGGGCTATGAGATCTTCAATGTCGTTTGAGGAGTAGTTGTGGTTAGATGGAAGGTATATACAGCAGATTGTGATTGGGATGTGAAGAAGTATTCTGATTGTCACTGACTCAAGATGGGACTGTAGCGTGATTTGATCAAATTCAAAGATTTTGTGTATATAGGTAGCTACACCACCAGAGGCTCTGTTTTGATCATTACGATTCTTGTGAACTGTGTTATAATTTTTGATTTTTATTAAGTTTTGGTTCTTAAAGTTTGTTTCTTGAAATATAATTATTTGTAGATCCTCCAGACTTGGGGAGAATCCATTCATGTTCCTTTGCATGATGGAATTGAATTTTGATAAAATGGTAAATTGGTATTCTTCTTAAACCGTGGAGGATCATCCATAGTGATGTCGTTAGTAGTCAACTCCAGGATTGATTCACAGGATGAATTTCGAGTTGATCTGTTAGAACGAGTAGGATTTTTTGTTTGTGTCCGTAGAGGGGACGTTACGTCTGTTAGTGTTAGTCTTTATAGATGTGTTGTTTGTCGTGGTTGGTAGTTTAGTTGGTTGTTTGTTTTGGTTAGTTACTGCTTGATTTGGTGATGGTTTGTGTTCAAGGGAAGGAGTCAGAGGAAGTGGGGATTTGGATTGGGTGTGGGAAGGAATGGGGAAGGATTTTGGTGAAGTTGCTGAGGGTTTGTTGAGGGCGGGGAGATTTCGGATAAGGTCAGCAGGATTTGTGAGAATGGATAGAGTAGGTCTAGGTAAGTTATGAGAGGGGTAACATTTGAAAATGGCTCTGTTATTAATAAGTCGTACTGTGTAGATACTGTGTTTTGGGCTGGTTTAATATTTTTGGTTACTGTGACTTCAGGTACCTCGGGGTTGTCAGACCAGTACCAGTGAGATCATAGATTTCACTAGCCCTCGAAAATGATGATTTTTCATGAAGATGTGTTGTATTTAATTTGGTTTCTAATCGGGCACGAACTTTTGCAATCACCCAATAGTTTCTTACTTAAAAATTTACAAATAATATAAGAAGGGACATTTATATAAGAAATTAAGGGGCAAACAGGGTTGTCTACTATGAAGTTTTGGAAGGCCGTAGAGAATAGAAACTATGGGTTTCTAGTTCTTAGTTTATAACTACTGTCTGTGAAAATCAAATTATTTTCTTTAAGATATATTATGATAACTTGTAGACTTGTTTGTAGGATCTTGTTTGTTTGAAATTCGTTACAATTTACCTGCATTACCTTTATCAGCTATACAGAGTATTAAATTATTGTTTTTTAGTTTCCCTTCAATGTTTTTTATAGTCGATATTTCTTCTGCGTTAATGCTAATGTTTGCGTTACTATAGTATTTTCATTTTACACCATTCTTAAAATGTTTCATAAAGAACTAACAGCAGATTCAGTCCAGTATAGTAATCTTTACTATTTTTTAAAGCGTACATAAACTAATTCGATTTACTAGTTTCTTGGATAAACTTCGTAAACTAGATGACGAAAATAAAGCATACACACCATTGACATTTGAAAACAAACAGAAATAGGGTTTCTTCAACAGAGGCACATTATTTCGATCGTTCTTCCAACTGGAAAGTTGGAAAGCAATTGATCAAAAGTATGGAAATAAAGGACGGTAATAAGAGACACACGTTACTTGACCTATTTTCATAAAATACTATAAATTTATTTAAATATCATGTTATTAATAGGAAAACAATACCGAATAACACAAAATACGAGTTTGGCATAATTGAATTACGATTTATTAAACTTTATTTACGCCATTACGACGCCTTCCATTTCAATGTTACTATTCATAAAATGGTTCAATTTCATTAACTGATAATTGTATTACAGTGGTGTACAAAATTTAATCTCTTTTTGTCACACAGAAATTTGTGCCATATTTTGATACAACAATAAAATAACTTCAAAACAACTGTAACAAGCAACACTGTTTGGGAAATGAAATTTTATTTTCAGCATTAACAGCATAAAATATATTTGAGCCGGACAACTATACTCTATTTATTTAAAACTGATAGTAATAAAAATGCCAGTGGACTGACTGGCGGCCCTATAACAGAGGCGTGCTTTCTATTCCCAGGTATTTTTCAGGTAACAATGCTTTTTTTGTAATGAAGTTTTATTGCTGATTAAATCATTTTATTTATAAACCTTCCTGTTACCCCAACTATAAATACATATTTAGATCAATATGCCCAAGTGTCAAGCCAGTTAGTGACAAGTCAGTTAGTGCGTTAACAAAATGTTTTCTCCAGCGAAACGCCAAAAGTTCGGGCAGCACATCCATAGTGAAAAGCGTATAATTAAAAATCTATTTGACTACGTTAAAAATGATCAAAATTGTGATTTAAGTGTGGACGATTGTGTGACAAAATGGTTCTTAATGACCGGAGTTGGTAAAGCCACAGTTTACATAATTTAGAAGAAAAAGGAGGGGTGTATAAACTCTCTAAAGAGACCACGCAGAAAAGAACTTCAGCTGACAGATAACACAAAACAAGCAGTAAGGCGTATTGTTCAGGACTTTTTTATGGAAAAAAGAATTCCAACTGTGGAATTCGCAGCCTGCAGGCTGCGACAAGCCATCCAGAAATACTGAAAATGAGTACAGTAAAACTATGGAGTGTTTTAAAAGGTATGACTTTTTAATCGGAATAAGTTTGAAAGAAAATCTTTATTGATAGAAAGTGAAGAAGAAAAACTGAAGAAGAGACTATTTAAGGAGAGTTCGAAAAAGGATATATTACTCAGATGAGACGTGGAAAATTGGCGAAAATGCGTCGAGCATGTATTGAGGGTGGAAGATAAAATGTGGACTGTGGACATGGCAGTGGATGCCATTATTGAACCTTTAATTATACATGTGAATTCATATGACAATGACAGTTTTTTCAAGCATGTCGGAGATAGAAGATTGGTAATACTCTTTTCATTGTTGTCATTTGTATATTTTTAAATTAATAATGTTTCATTATAAAATGTTATTTTTTGTTTGTTTTAACATGTTATATACGTATTATTTGCGAATAGTATGAATGAAACAGTTTTGTAATGTTTAAACATTATAACACTATTTCATTCATACTATTGGCAAATAATACATATACACCCAGGCGCACGACCTGCCAGAACTATTTCAGACTATTTAGCCCCAAACAACAAAAAGGGTAATTTTTCTATTGTATTCAAACATAAGAGATTGCGAATATTAGACCGATGCCAGATGGTATTCCAATAAAGTTGTTGAACTGCTGCTTTACAGGTAAAATGTAGGTAAAACTCTAGGGCCCTTACTACTGTTTGATGCTAATTTGCATAATTCTAGATGATTTATTGCTATAACTTTCAAATAAATAGAGGATAGGGTATAAAATAATATACACTTAATATTTTACGATTTTTGTGAGTATTTCGCGGCAGCTTATTTCTTATTTTTTCATTCGCTTTGAACGCTCAAACATCGGCTACTTATGCAAATATCCGTAAACAGCAAGAAGATGCTCAGCTTAACAAAAACCTGGAATAAATTTTACCTTGAGGTGACATTAACCAAGTACAATTTAACGGTACAAAACTTTTTTCTGAAAAAGTTAACGTGGCCGAACCCGACATAGCTATGTTCTCTTATTCCTCAAGCATCGTCACCAATGATGGAATACTGCTCCTATGTTTGGGGCTCTGCTCTCAAACATACACTGCATTTGTTGGGTTCTATTCAGACGCGAGCTGTTCGCCTAAATGTAGATTCAGAATCATCAGTAACATTGACTTCTTGGAACATCGAAAAACGGTTGGCGACTTGAGTTTATTCTACAAATATTTTCATTGAAAGTGTCTGATGGATACGGCCTGCTTAATTCTTTCCAGAGCGGTGCATGCTAGCAATACACGTCGCTTAGTACTTTACATCTGTATGAGGTTCAGCTTGTCACTCCTTGTAGAACCCTTTTCAAGCAGTATTTTATATAGAGTACCTCATCCCTTTGGAACGACTTACCAAAGACTGTGTTTTCTACTAAATGCAGTTTACAGAGATTTAAGACCAACGTGAACCGTTTTTTTCGCACGTACGTTGCTCGTGTAGTGCTTTAGCACGAATGCTATACCCCAAAAAAAGCTAGGTCTCTTTTAAATGTCCAACCATACTACGCCAACGATCTAGGGCCGCGTTTCTCTTTCCGCCATCCTCGTCACTAATAGCACACAGATTTTCAGAAAAGAATTCCAGATGTGAATCCAGGAAGTGTGTCTTTAACAAGATATAACATCCCAAAGTTTTCTAAGATGTTGAAAGTTTATTAATTAAATCTTTATACTTTTCCGCATTATGGTTGCTCTATAAGAATAAACGAATGGGAAAACTAATTATTTATAGGCTAATACGAGGCTCGTGTTGAAAGTAAGTCCCGTTTTGATATTATAAAAAATACAAGGCCATCTTTTACAATTTTATTTTTACATGAACGCCCCCACCTTAATCTACTTTTGAACATAATTTCCACCGATATTAAGGCACTTTTCATACGTATGACCAGCTTCTGTATTCCATCCTCATAGAAATTTGCCTCTTGGTTTGCTAACCAGTGCAGCAAGGCTGTTCTGGGTCGTCGTCGGTGTCATAGCGCTTACCGCCAAGGTAATCACTGGGTGCTAGGCCAGACCTAAACGGGAGGTGATTAAATTGTTCTGGGCACAAGTTCCGATAATTTAAGCATTCCGTCACAATTCATAGAGAACATTTCTTGAAACTTGAGGAAATACATAAAGTGCCTGTTTTTCGAACTTTTTCATCAACTGGACGGTCGCCCACTGCTTCCCTTATCGTGTAACGTTTTTACGGCCATCTTTAAATATGCTAACCCTTTTCCTTACCATTTCATCGCTCTTAGCACTTTCGCCATACGCTTCACTAATCTGCCCATGAATATTGGCCGCTTACACGCCTCTCGCATTTAAAAAAACGAATTACAGCGTGTATTTCACAATCTGCGGGATTCTCAGTGGTCTAAGACATTTTAAACACGCACAAACAAACATAAACTAGGACGAACGCTTCCGTAATGAAGTTTGTGGCTAGCCAATAGATGCAGGTACTCACGCTGCAGCGGCCATATTTCAAAACCGTTCTTACTTGGAAAATGCGCTTCGAATATAAGCGGGCGGATGGAATTAGAAGTTTAGAAATAATATATTGAAATAAAAGTCATAATATTTTTTAATGGTTTCCAATCTGGACAGAAATAATACGTAGCGACGGCTGGTATGCGATTAACAGATTTACCTCAAAAACACACATTCAATAGCATTATTGATCTGTTTTCCCGATTGAAGAACTAGTACGCTGGCACAAATTGAATCATCCTTGACTAGCCAGAATCAAAACATAAAAAGAGAAACGTTACGGGGGGGGGGGGGGGACTTACTTCAACGAGCTACCAAAAAAGTTGACTTTATCATTTTTTTTTTTATAGAAGAAAAAATCTGATACTTTTGTGATTTGGTAATTATTTTAGTACATTTCAGAGGATGTAAAAGAAATTAGACAATAATTATAATAATAATGGTATCATAAGTAGAAGCTTGAATTTTATATTTACAACAAAAAATAAAGAAAATTTTTAATTTTTATAAAATTTTATCCTAAATGAAACTAAAAAATTTCAGGAATAAATTTTTTTTTTCTAAAAACAAAAAAAAAATAATCGGTGAAAATTAACTTTTTCGTTCAAGTGCCATCAACTTCACATATTTATATTTATTAAATAATTTTTTTAGGTTCATTGAAGATTAAATTTTATAATAATTAAAAAATTTCTTTATTATTGTTGTTGATATAAAATTCAAGCAGTGGTTCTTAACCTTTTTTAATCGCGACCCTTTTTAGATTTTTTAAAAATATTCGCGACCTCCCTTTCCCACCGGCCATATTGGATCAATAAAACAAAAAATAAAGGGTTTGAAAAAATATATTTTAGGACTTAACAGTGATATTTTTCATAAAGTATTAATGATTAATGTGATGATTGAGTTTGCATCAGCTTAACAAGTGTTATAATTTTTGGTTGAGTTTTTGTCAAGGCCTATATCCAGTTTATTCTTAGTTTTTGTCTTGATCTGCTGAAGAAGCAACTGGCACTAATATTTGAAAAGAACTTTAGGATATGAATGACGCATAGCACACCAAAATTGAGTAATGATTTTTCCTGAAATAAATCACGTGCTAAGGGGCAGCTCCAAAAATTCATCTTGCACTTCATCGAGAATGTCGGGTTTCGTACTAATGCAGCTTCTTGTTCAGAGAAGTCTGGGAAATAACGTTGTATTTTAGACTCAAGGGCTTGAAGGTGGTTATTAACTTCCTTACTTAGATCATCTACAATTCCGGTCTCTGATTCTTCAGTCTTGGTCCAAAGGTGTTCAAACAGTTTCCAAGATTTAATTTACGGCACCAGTTTTGCAGCTTTAAGACGAATGCCTGGATATTATCTCTGAAGTGAATAATGTGCGTTTCCTTAACTGCAGTTTCAAATTTAGCTTGTTTAGCTGATCTAAGATATCAGATAAATACTCTACTACTACTCTTTGGATCCAGATCATCAAAGTGTGTCATAAACTTATGTTTTCCTTTCATTTCTAAGAACTGTTTTATTTCCTTTTAATAACCAACGAACAGCAGTGTAGAAAAGAAGAATTTTGTGATCAGAGTTCACGTTTTTGCATAGTTCCTGGAACAGACGAGTATTGAGAGCCCTAGATTTCATATAATTGACAATTGTCACCAAAGAGTCGAGCACTTCTTGCAAAGGCTTTGGAAGAGTCTTGGTAGAAAGGGCAAATCGGTGAATCAAGTAGGGTAGTCCGTTTGCTTGGAGTGTAAGCTCTTTAACTTTTGATTGAAAGTATGGCTAGTGTTCCATCGGTACATATTTCACACAAGTTTTTCCATTGTAAGTCATTACTTTCAATGAATGAACTTTTCGTATTAGTTTTTAGTGCTTTACAAAACAGAAACTGGGAGAGGATATCGATTGGGAGACAAAGAAATAAAAATAATATGCTACGCCGATGATGCAGTAATCATATCAGAGGACGAAGATAACTTACAGAGACTCCTACATAAGTTCCAACAAACAGCAAAAGTGTTTAATATGCAAATATCTGTAAAGAAAACAAAATCCCATACAATATCTAAAGTACCGAAAAGATGCAAACTAGCGATTTATGATCAGAGTGTAGAACAAGTGATGTCCTTCAAATATCTAGGGGCAAACATAACAAGTACCAGGAACCTTAAGGAGGAAGTAAAAAGTCAAACAATAAAGGCATCATTAATATCAGGATACTTAAGAGATACAATTTTGAGAAACAAATGTATGAGCACCAGGAGCAAAGTAAGAATATACAAAACATGCGTAAGGCCGATCATGACGTACGCGATAGAAACCAGAGCGGAGAACACAATAACAAAACGACTCCTAAGAACAACAGAAATGCGAACACTTAGATCGATAACAGGACATACCTTATTTGACCGGAAGAGATGTGAAGAAATAAGGGAAATGTGCGAAATACAGGATGTGGTGAGATGGGCAAGAAATAGGAGAAGAGAATGGAGAGACCATGTGGACAGAATGTCAAATGACCGGTTGGCTAAGGTTGCAAAAGAGAAGCGACCAAACACACCTCGACCGCTTGGAAGACCACCAATAAGATGGTATGAGAGCTGGTCTTCATCATCGCAATTGTTTCTGGGAAACCTTTGAAGTGAACACAGGACATGGTCCTAACGTAGGAAGAAGAAGAAAACAAAAGAGAAACTCTTCTTTGATGCCCTCCAAGTGAATATATCTCACGAAAACGAGTAACTGGGAAAATGAACCAACATCAGTAAAGTCAAGTTAAAAGGAAGAGACCGGAGATGCCTTTATTTCAGATAAAATTTGTTCCATGACGTCTTTGGACATGTCTGAAATGCGTCTCTGAATTGTGTTGTTGGACAAGGATTCTTGTCCACGAATTAGCTTAACCGACTTTAATATTCAGGGTTTGATGAGGGTTTAACATTTTAACACCTACCTTTAAATTTTAAAATTCAATTTTGTTTTTTAAAATTGACAACGACGACCCCCTAAAAAAGCAAAGGCAACCTCCCTTGTGGGTTGCGACCTACCGGTTGGGAACCAACATCGAACACAAACAAGCGATTCTGTGAACGAGGCTCAGTAGATCATCCCTTATGATACCTTTATTCATGTATGTATATATATATATATATATATATATATATATATATATATATATATATATATATATATATATATATATATATATATATATATATGTATATACCAGGTGTACAACTTTGAAATGCGGATTTCAGACAACAGATGGTGCACCAATGCAGTTTGTGCTATAAAGATTTGACACTGCGCCATTTTGTTGTGTTATCAACAAATATAAGACGGGCACGAGTTATAAATTGGAAAAGTGTGTGCATAGTGTTGTGTTCAATATGTCGAAATTTATACCGAATAAAGAGCATTCACGGACAGCATTAATTTTTTGTTTTCATTTGAAGAAAACTGCTGTTGAATCATACCGATTACTTCGAGAAGCTTATGGTGAACATGCTCTATCGCAAGATACGTGTGAACGATGGTTTCGGTGTTTCAAAAGTGGTGACTTCGATGTTGCAGACAAAGAACGTGGAAAACCGCCAAAAAAATACGAAGATGTGGAATTGTAAGCATTGTTGGACGAAGTTGATTCGCAAACACAAAAACAACTCTCCGAGCAATTGGGCGTTAGTCAACAAGCTGTTTCCAATCGGCTACGAGAGATGGGAAGGATTCAGAAGACCGGTAGATGGGTACCACATGAGTTGAACGACAGGCAAATGGAAAAGCGCAAAAACACCTGTGATATTTTGCTCGTTCGGTACAAAAGGAAGTCGTTTTTGCATCGTATAGTTACAGGGGATTAAAAGTGGATTTATTTTGAGAATCCCAAGCGCAAAAAATCATGGGTAGACCCAGGCGCACCATCCACATCGACCGCAAGACCGAATCGCTTCGGCAGAAAGACGATGCTCTGTGTTTGGTGGGACCAGAGAGGCGTGGTCTATTATGAGCTGTAAAAACCTGGGGGGAAAACGGTTAATACTAAACGTTACCAACAATTGACCTATTTAAATCGTTCGCTGCTTGAAAAAAAAAAGACCAGAATACCGAAACACAAAGTCATTTTTCTTCATGACAATGCTCTCTCACATACGGCAAAACCAGTTTGCGACACGTTGGCAGCACTCAGCTGGGAAGTTCTACCCCATGCAACTTACTCACCAGACTTGGTTCCTTCCGATTACTACTTGTTTGCATCGATGGGTCACGCACTTGCTGAGCAGCGCTTTGGTTCGTACGAAGATATGAAAAAATGGCTCGATGAATGGTTCGCAGTAAAAGGGGAAGATTTTTACTGGCGTGGTATTCACAAATTGCCCGAAGGATAATTATCAAATTACAAAGTGTCAGATTTTTTCTTCTATTAAAAAAAAATGATGAGTAACACCATTTTTTTTAGCTCGTTTTAAACTAGGTTCCACTCTTAAGAAAATCAACGACGAAAGAAAGGAAAGAAAAGAAGAAAGCAAGAAAAAGTTTTTTTTTATTCAAACTGGAAACCTGACAATGCGGAAACGCTTACAAATATTTTAAATAACCTGGAAGCTAACATCGTTAGTGTTGATTAACAACTTGTCCGCTGAAATGGAACAACAATAATCCCAAACTGACTTACTGACTGATTGACGTAACTTAGCGACACAATTTAACATCCTTTCATTCCTCTTGTAGCGGAGACGGTGTAACGCGGAAACGGTGTAACGCGAAAACGGTTTGAAAATTAGGTAAAAGCCCCAATTGATATAGCTAAAGGGGTGACAAAGTGTCCCCGTTTAGTAGGACGTTACAAATTGGAAGATGAGAGTGTTTGATTAATTGTGTCTAATTGTTCGAAATGATGTGCCTTTAAAGAGAGTAGTTCGTACAAACGAAGAATAATTATTTTGTTACTTGGTGTAATAAGTTGATTATAGGTTGAAACGAAAAAGAAGGTGGACTTGAGTTTTGCGTGGGCGTCAAATCCAATGTAAAGTTTTAAAGTTAATAAATAAAGCGTTTTCTAAATAAGGCCTTCGGGTGTTTTCGGAGACTCGGTATTTTTTTTTATGGGTCTAGGACACGTGCTGCAGGGAAGTCCCTAAAGCGCTACAGGAGCGACATTTGTTCGGAAAAAGCGATTCACGTTGTTTTTGAATCGCTGTAAATTGTACTCGGTGGGAAACACAGTTCTGGGTAAGCCATTTCAAAGGGATGATGTTCTCCATATAAAACACTGCTTGAAAAGCGTTGTACGAGGAGTAACAAGATGAACCTCATACGGATGTAAAATATCAGCGCGACGTGTATTTCTAACATGCACCGCTCTGGGAGGAATTAAGCGGGCTACATCCTTCGAACACTCTCCAAGAAAATACTTGTAGAATAGACTAACGTCGCCAACCGTTATTTTTTTATGGCTTAAATGATGCTTCAGGGATTTGGAAATAAGGTACAAAGGATTTTATGAGGGTAAGAAGGTTAGAAGTGTGTATTTTATCAAGTGCACGTAATTGTTTCGTCAACGCTCTCTAAACTCTTAGAGAGTTTTTATGCCTCGCGTTTGCGCCTGAATCTTTCTAAATATTGAAGAAATCTACATATCTACAGAATTTAATTTCATCTAGATGTCACTATGTGGCATTAGTTGTATATAAACCCCGCTGACACGCTGTTCACACGAGACTTTTTTCGTTCGTTATTGACCTATCGTTAATCTGGGCAACATTGTACCATAAGCTTTCGACCAATGATAAGCCACAACACGATAAATGTCCACCTGGCGAAAAATCATAGTACTCTTGGCAACGAGCGAAGGCCACCAGTTCTTTGGCTACTTATTTGCATAAGCCAGCTTTTCCGCAGCTCATTTTCTATTCAATAAAGCCAATTTATGGAGAACTTAGCAGAGATGAACTCCTTAAATTTAAATTGAATTGGTGGATTCACGCAAAACAGCAATAAAAGTTTCAATGCGAAAGTCTGTTTCGAGTGGCAAAGTTGTTTTAGACATTACAGCAAATATAGCTGTACCAGGTGTACAAGTATGAAATGCGGATTTCAGACAACAGATTGTGCACCAATGCAATTTGTGCTATAAAGATTTGACACTGCGCCATTTTGTTGTGTATCAACAAGTGTCAGACGCGCACGACTAATAAATTGGAAAAGTGTGTGCATAGTGTTGTGTTGTTGTGTTCAATATGTCGAAATTAATACCGAACAAAGAGCATTCGCAGACAGCATTAATTTTTTGTTTTCATTTGAAGAAAACTGCTGTTGAATCATACCGATTACTTCGAGAAGTTATGGTGAACATGCTCCATCGCAAGATACGTGTGAACGATGGTTTCGGCGTTTCAAAAGTGGTGACTTCGATGTTGCAGACAAGGAACGTGGAAAACCGCTAAAAAAAATACGAAGATGCGGAATTGCAAGCATTGTTGGACGAAGATGATTCGCAAACACAAAAACAACTCGCTAAGCAATTGGACGTTAGTCAACAAGCTGTTTCCAATCGGCTACGAGAGATGGGAAAGATTCAGAAGATTTTTACTGACGTGGTATTCACACATTGTCCGAAAGATGAGAAAAATGTATAACAAGCGATGGAGCATACTTTGAATAAAGCACTTATTATCATTCTTCCGAATTTAACATATTTTTTTAGAAAAAATATCCGCATTTCATACTTGTACACCTTGTATGTGTTTACAACGATGGCTTTACCAATATAATGAAAATTATGGGATTATTAGGCATGAAAATTGGGTTGTACTGTTACAAT
>CM032456.1:96255453-96312953 GCA_019049505.1 Pachyrhynchus sulphureomaculatus
GATATTTTTGTTTGTGAGCGTTTTACTCGTTTTTCCAAATGCTATCCAAGCCGATCTTTTTCTTCTATAAATCTCGATAGTCGATAATTCTCTCTCCAAGTCCGTCAACACTGTTTGCAATTCAGCGGGATTCTCTGCAATTAAGAAAATATTATCCGCCTACCGAAGACAATTCAGTCTTTTCCCATTAATCAAGATGCTGCGATTGTTCTAGTGTAAGTTCTTGAGTACGTCTTCTAAAGTTAATGAAGAGTTTGGTGAGAGAGTATCTTTATGCCTCTTTTTTTTGGGAATAGGCTTAGTAGATTTTTTAGATTAAATAGTGGAAGTTACATTGTCGTATATATACTTAAGTATCTGGGTATACTTATAATCGATTCTAGCATAATTATGTGCATTTCTCATAGCCCAATGCTCCACAATATCAAATGTTTTGTGGAAATCCACAAAAGCTAGGTAGAGGTCTAAATAATATTCCACTGACTTTCTAGCAACACTCTCATGGCCAGTATGTGTTCGCATGTACCATATTTCCTCAACTCCTGTCAGAAAAATGCTATCTCACTGCGATATTTACATAATTGCTTATTTTTCAGCCAATTATATATATATATATATATATATATATATATATATATATATATATATATATATATATATATATATATATATATATATATATACATATATATATATATATATATATATATATATATATATATATATATATATATATATATATACATATACATATATATATATATATATATATATATATATATATATATATAACTATAATATTTATAAAATGCAACGTCTCTCTGTCTGTTTGTCTGTCCGTTAGTGCGCTGATCACTGGAGAACCACTTATCCGATTTACGTACTATTTTTTTTAAAACATACATATTTTCTCTGGCCAGGTTATAGGCTATATTTTATTACGATAGGTAGCATAAGGAATAAGTAGTGACGTAAAATAGTGAATTAAATCGGAAAAAAGTTTGCCGCTAGCGCATTCCCTTGCAATACACAGCCTAAACCATTAAATATAGAACAATATTATGTAGCAGAGAATATCTATAAACTATAATATATATAAAATGCAATGTCTCTCTGCCCTGTCTGTCTGTCTGTCCATTAGTGCGCTTATCCCTTGAAATCCACTTATCCGATTTACGTGATTTTTTAAATTTATACATATGTTCTCTGACCAGGTTATAGATATATATTTTATTACATCTATAATATATATAAAATGCAACGTATCTCTGTCTGTTTGTCCGTTTGTGCGCTTATCACTGGAGAACCACTTATCCGATTTACAAAATGCAACGTCTCTGTCTGTCTGTCCGTTAGTGCGCTTATCACTCGAGAACCACTTATTCGATTTCCGTGCTTTTTGTTAAACATACATATGTTCTCTGGCCAGGTTATAGGATATATTTTATTACCTTAGTTGGGAATGTGGAATCTTTGGCACAATGATACTACTCAGTATATATCACCACTACACCAAACACTTTATTTTTGCACTCGACGCCCGTTTCGCTAACCATGTTAGCTTCATCAGGAGCGATGATTCAATCATCGCTCCTGATGAAGCTAACATGGTTAGCGAAACGCGCGTCGAGTGCAAAAATAAAGTGTTTGGTGTAGTGGTGATATATACTGAGTAATATTTTATTACGTTAGGTAACATGAAGAATAAGCAGTGACGATAATAGTGAATCAAGTCGGAGAAAAGTTTGCCGCTAGCGCGTTCTCTTGCAATACACTACCTAAAGCATTAAAAATGAAACAATATCATGTAGCAAAGAATGTAATATATATAAAATGCAACGTCTCTCTGTCGTTGTGTGTCTGTCCGTTAGTGCGCTTATCACTCGAGAACCCTTATCTGTCTGTCGTTTATGTGTTTTTCATAATGTGTTTTCATAAATTTATACATATGTTCTATATAATTCGATATAAGCCTAGATAATGGGAGAAAAGGTGAGATAGTGGGAGATAAGGTGAGATAATAGGAGATAAGGAGAAATAATGGGAGATAAGTCGAGATAAGTCTCGATAATGGGAGATAAGGTGAGATAATGGGAGATAAATATAAGTAATGGGAGATAAGGAGAAATAATGGGAGATAAACAGAGATAAGTCTAGATAATAGGAGTTATGGTGAGATAATGGGAGATGAGGAGAAATAATGTGAGATAAGAAGAAATATTGAGAGATAAGTCGAGATAAGCCTAGATAATAGGAGATAAGGTGAGATAATGGGAGATAAGGAGAAATAATGCGAGATGAGCAGAGATAAACCTAGATAATGGAAATTATGTAGAGATAATGGGAGATAAGGAGAAATATTGAGAGATAAGGGGAAATAATGGGAGATATTTTATTACGTTGGGTAACATAAGGAAAAAGCAGTGACGATAGTGGTGAATCAAGTCCACGGGAGCGGAGCCGCGGGCCCGGCTAGTATATATATATATATATATATATATATATATATATATATATATATATATATATATATATGAACTAAACTAATTATATATATATATATATATATATATATATATATATATATATATATATATATATATATACGAGGCTGGTTTGAAAAGTCCGTGCAAAAATAAAAACTACTTATGTGTTTGAGGTAAACCTTTTTTATTTTTCGACATAGACTCCTTTTAGGCTTATACACTTCGTCCAACGATGTTCTAGTTTGTTGATCCCTTCCGAATAATAGGATTTGTCCAAGTCTGCAAAATATCCATTAGTGTCTGCAATCACCTCCTCGTTTGAACAAAATCTTTGTCCCGCCAGCCATTTCTTCAAATTGGGGAACAAATAGTAGTCCGAGGGAGCCAAGTCTGGAGAATAGGGGGGATGTGAAACGAGTTGGAATCCTATTTCCATTAATTTTGCGACCACAACTGCTGAGGTGTGTGCTGGTGCGTTGTCGTGATGGAAAAGGACCTGTAATAGTTTTACCCTTTTCCAGATAGTCGACGAGGATTATCCCTTGCGAATACCAAAAGACAGTCGGCATAACCTTTCCGGCCGAAGGAACGGTCTTCGCCTTTTTTGGTGCAGATTCCCCCTTGGTAACCCATTGTTTAGATTGTTGTTTGGTCTCAGGAGTATAGTAATGTATCCATGTTTCATCCACAGTGATGAAACGACGCTTCAAGTCCTCCGGATTCTTCTGGAACAGCTGCAACACTTCACACGATTCCGTTTTTGGTCAAGCGTGAGCAATCGCGGCACCCATCTTGCGGATAGCTTTCTCATGTCCAAATGTTTATGCAAAATATTATGTACCCGTTCAGTCGAGATGCCCACAGCACTAGCAATCTCACGCACCTTAACTCTTCTGTCATCCATAACCATATCAAGGATTTGATCAATGATTTCTGGAGTCGTAACCTCCACAGGCCGTCCAGAACGTTCAGCATCACTTGTGCCCATATGGCCAGTCCGAAAATTTTGAAACCACTTATAAACTGTTCTAATCGAAGGTGCAGAGTCACCATAATGTTTATCAAGCTTCTTTTTAGTCTCCTGAGGCGTTTTGCCTTTCATAAAGTAATGTTTAATCACCACACGAAATTCTTTTTCGTCCATTTCTTGAAAATCACTCGACTTCCTTGATTCACACGAATGCCAAACACAAAGAAATAGACCAATATGGCTGAAACTTGGTGTGCGTTCATTCAAGAGATGCTACTAACTAAACATGACCTTGATACGCGCCGGTGGTGCCATCTCTCGGACTTTGCACGGACTTTTCAAACCAGCCTCGTATATATATATATATATATATATATATATATATATATATATATATATATATATATATATATATATATATATATATATATAGATATAGATATATACAGTAATACCCCGCTTTACGCGAGGGATACGTTCCGAAAAAAATCGCGTTAACTGAAATTCGCGTATATCGAGGTTTATGATTAAACATAGTCAAAATTTAATACAAAAAAATACAAATCATTTTAATCAATCACTTTAATTCTAAGAACACTTTATGCAATACATACTCTTATTTTTTACGGAAAAATACATCTATTGTCTTTTGGGTAACGTTTTGTTTACGTTCTTGTAAAAATACGTTCATAACACCCAACACTGTTTTTAATTGTTTGACACACGGTCAAGACACGGTCATCATTATTGTCTATACTCTGCAATATGTCCAAACCTGAATAAATTTTTGAAAGTGCATTTTGTATTTCCCCTGAAGATAAAACTTTCTCTTCTACTTGTTCTTCCTCATCGTAGATAGGATTATTCTGTAACTCGATCAGATCTTCATTGCTAATAGGATCGTCGTGCGTTGCTACAAGTTCTACGAGATCTTCTACCGTGACATCTTCAAGTTCAGACCCCTCAATCATTGCAGCAATGTCTTCAAGCACTTGTCTCTGCATCTGGACAATTCTTCTAGGTGCTTCCACTACATCTGGCCAAAGATTACGCCACACCCCATTCATACAACTCATTTTAACTTCCTTCCAAGCCTCTTCTATGTTGTGAATAGACTTCATAATGTTGTATGACTTCCACCACTCTCGCATAGACTGTCTTCCTTCCCCGTCAGTTTCATGAATTAGTTGGCTAAAAGTGCGGCGATGGTAATAAGCTTTGAAGTTTGCTATTGCTCCCTGGTCCATAGGTTGTAATATTGACGTAGTGTTTGGTGGAAGGAACTTTACGTACACTTTTAAGTCTCTGGGCGTATCAAGTGAGGTTGGATGTCCTGGGGGCATTGTCTAAGAGTAATATAACTTTAGGTTCAAGCCCATTTCTGTCACAGTATGATTTGACTGATGGGCAAAAACTATTAGAATACCATTCTTGAAAAATTTCCCGTGTAACCCACGCCTTTCTGTTTGATCGCCACACAACTGGTAGACTTGTCTTGTCTGTGCCTCGCATTGCACGGGGTGTTTCTGAATGGTACACTAGTAAAGGTTTCAGTTTGAAATCACCAGTGGCATTACCACCCAGCAGAAGTGTTAGTCGATCTTTCGCAGCTTTGAAACCACTGGCTTGACGTTCTTCCTTAGAAATGAATGTTCGAGATGGCATTTTTTTCCAGTAAAGTGCGGTCTCATCAACATTGAAGATGAGACAAGCAGGAATTTTCTCTCGTCTAACGAAGTCTTGAAACTTGTCTGGAAACTCAGCTGCAGCTTGAATGTCCGCGCTGGCCGCCTCGCCTGTTATGTGGATATTGTGAAGATTAGAACGCTGCTTGAACCGATGGAACCAGCCTCTGCTGGCAGCAAAAGTCGGAGTGGCACTCCCTTCTCCTTCTTTTGTTTTCAGCATCTCATACAAAGATTTTGCTTTTGTGCATATGAGATCTTGACTTAGTGGTGTGTTCTTCTTATTCAAATCTTCGATCCAGACTGACAGTAATTTCTCCATTCTTTCTAAGATAGATGATCTCGAACGAGAAAGTTTTGTTGCACTTATAGGTGTTGAACCTTCGCTGGAGATTTTAATTTTTTCCCGATTTTTATAAATCGTTCTCACAGTCGATTCTGAGAGTCCAAAATCTCTCCCAACAATTGTTGCTTTGCCTCCATTTTCCATTCTTCTTAACACTTTCATCTTCAATTCCAAAGTGACGCTTTTACGCTCTTTTTTCTTTACAGGCGGCATTTTTAACGTAGGGTTAAATTATGTATGTATGTATCTCCAATAAATATTAAAACAAAACTGCCAGCCGACCGAACTAACATTACGGAACAAATGAACACACGAAACGAACGAGGAAATCCCCATAGAACAAAGTCGAAGGACAGGGAATTCCCAATTCTTCAAAGAGAATATTCAGAGAAAGCGGGGATCCCCCCGCGACCATAGAGAAGTTAATGACTACATGAGCGCGAAATTTGAAATTCGCGTTATAGTGAAACCGCGCGTAACGGGGTCGCGCTAAGCGGGGTATTACTGTACATATAGAAATTATTCCAATAGGTGAAATTGGGTCTTAGACAATGACCATAAACATTTTTAACAGCGCCAAAATGTAAATGCTTCCTAGTTTAGGAATACTCTTGAAACGACGCTTTTTGTTCATTTTTAATTAAATTTTGCTTTTTAGTTAATTGAAAAGGCAAAAAATAATCGAAGATAATTCCCGCTTTTAAGATGTAAAGGAGAAAAAAAGGGCGCACCAAAAAGACTATAAAAACCGATTACAAAACTGAAGGTAACGTCAAAAAGGACACTAGGGAGTGAAAACTTTTTCTCATAACATTTCCATTCAAATTCTCAATGTTGGAAAAGTTTTAAAAGTTTTTTTTTAGGATTTAAGTGAATTCGAGACGTTCGTATTGCGATAGGATTAAATAAACAGGTTTTTTTCCTCGAAATTATTTGAATGTTAATTAAATTAAAAGGGACACAGCTAAGCTAATATACTATATGGTTTTTCGTGCATTATTCACGCTTCAAACATCTTTAACACATAACATTTCTAGCTAAGTGTAATTATAGATTCAAATATCTCCTGATTTTTCAATTGTACGTCGTTTTCATATGACATCATTTATCATGAAGAACCTTAACATCCCTAAGAGCCCTAATCTGTAATTTTTTTTATAGATAAAGATATTTACTAGGTAGTTTAGAAACTTGATCCGAACGTAATTTTAACTACTTAAAAATTAATTTCACAAACTCATATCATAGGTCGTCGACTTTCTGGTTATTTTATTTGATTTTCCCGAATGCAGAGTGCTTAAACAGAGGTTAACCCTCTTAAGGCTGAATTTAATTTATTTTATTTTTTTCAACTTTTTAATCCATTTAGTTTATTTAATTAGTTTCATTTGATTGATTTATTTTATTTAGTTTATTTAATTTACTCAATTTGTTTAATTTCTTTAATTAATTTAACTGGTCTAATTAAGTTAATTTATTCAATTAATTTAGTTTATTTAATTTATGTAGTTTATTTAATTTTTTTAATTGGTTTAATTTATTCAATTTATTTAGTTTATTTAATTGGTTTGAATTTATTAATTTATTTTAATTTATTTAATTTATTTATTTATATATTTTGACTGGTCAAGAAAGTGACGCCATCTCTTATACGTGGACTTTAAACGACTACTTAAACTGGCCCAATGCAGTGGAAGTAAATGTAAGTGTAGGTTCTAGGTATGACTATTTTTTGCTGTAACACGATCCCATTAGTACGATGATGAATTCGTAGTACCGCAACAATGGAGAGGTAACATATTAAAATAGTAGTTTATATGGAGCCAGCAGTGTTACTGTGGAAATGAGTTGGTTTTTAAATCATTGTCGCTACGGTAATTACATTTAAAAAAATTATTAAAGTAGTACATTTGAGACGATTTTGGTTCGAAAAAAACGTCCTCGCATTGACAAGTTTACCGTTTATCTTGATCTCTCTGCATCAAGTGGCTATTTTTTGTGCGATTTTGTGCTCTGATCACCCGATATTATGGTGTCTAGACCTGATTTAGTAAGTCCACTCATTCCTGTACATTTTTGAAGTTCCTTTCCTTTTATTGAAAGAATTCTCTTTGTTTCATCAATATATGGTACACCCTCACACAAAATTGAATAGATACTTATAGATAGATAGAATACTTATAGATAGATAATTTACAGCGCTTCAATAACAACGTAAATCGCCTTTTCCGTACACATGCCGCTCCTGGAACGCTTTAGGTCTTTTACCACAGCTAGTTATTTAATTATTGGAAATTGCTAGCCAAAGATTAGTCATATTTTATCTTCTTATGTCGAGATTTATACCTAATTTTGTATAAAAATCCATCTTAAATATAATAAGTTTGTTATCAGCTTTAGCTGAACTACAGTTTATTCTTAAAATTTAGTCTCGGAAAAATTTGACTAATTCCAAATCTTCAACGATCTTCTGAACAAAAGAACCTAAAAAATTCGTAATTTTCAGATGTCCGCGAAGACACTTTTGCTAATAATAAATTTATATTTTAAATTGGCAATATTTGTACCTAGTTTCTTTGCGATTAAAACGTAAAGTTTCGAAAAGTTTACAAATGCTGCCTATTTTTAATACGCAACGTTCTGTTGAAAAATTGTCATTCTTTCTTCAAATTTCTCGTAAATTCACTCAAAAACTAACTGAATTAACAACGTTGGGCCTTTAGAATCTTTGGCACAATGGCACAGCACAACAGTTATCACCATTATACCAAACATTTTTTTTTTGCATTCGATGGGCGTTTTGCTAACCATGTTAGCATCATCAGGAGTAACCACCTAATGAAAGCTTTTTATTGATTTTATTTATACTAAATTTGGAATCACTTAAGTGGAACTAATTCTACCCGAAGCATTCGTTTCGGTCCAGTAACCAGTACAGATAACTGTGAGGAATAGATCCTTGGACCTGATTTAGATTATTTTTACGTTTTATTGTTTTAATACTTTCTTATGCGCCTAATAATTTCCTATCACATACATTCTTTATAAACCTTAAATCGTCTAATGTTACTGTATAATTCTGTTGAAGAGCATGTTTGGCAATTGATGGATTTTTTCAAATCGACCGTTTCTTAAATGAGATAAATGTTCTTTAAATCTTAATTGAATCGATCTTCTTGTTGGCCTAACATACTTGTTATTACAATCATTACAATTTATTTCATAAATTCCACTTTTATTACGTTAGTGATAGAAGCGAATTTTTTAACGTATTTTTTAGGTTGTCTAATGGCTTATAGACTAACGTGAGGCCTACATTATTAAATAACTCGTCATGTGATATGATATATTTTGGATTATATGGTATTGAAACATATTTAATCACATTCTGTTTACGAGTAAAAAAGGTGGAATTATGAATGAATATTTAACCTAAATTTATGTTTATTTATTAACTTACTAAGTTTTAGTCATAATCATTAATTGCAGCTATATTCTTAATACGATTGCTCTCATTTCTACCTGTGACTTGATTCAACGAGAAAGTGACTAAACAATGAACAAAAAAGTATAAGTAAATTTATGTTCTTTACAATGAAATGAATCGGCAGGAATAGATCTTATCTGTTACGGTATCTTTCCTATGGAAGTAAAACTCTAAGTTAATATTATTTTTAATAACCAAAATATCCAGAAATGGTAACTGTTCGTTGTTCTCAATTTCATAAGTAAATCTAAGGAGTCGTATCGGCCTATGAAATTGAGAACCACGAGCAATTACTATTTCTGGCTATTTTAGTCATTAAAAATAATAATAAATTAGAATTTGATACCTATAGGAAGGATACTAAAATAGATAGATATATTTCCAACGATTCATTTCATTGTAAACAATATGAACTTGCCGTGTTACTCTTTTTGGTTCATCATTTCGTCACTTTCCCAGCTAGAATCAATGGTTATGACGAGAACTTAATAAACAAATTAATAACTACACATAAGTTTAGGATAAATATTCATAATTCCATCTTTTTACTCTGAGCAAAATATAAAAATATACTACATAAGGTATTTAAAAATGTAAGCCTCACGTTAGTCTTGGTCATCACGACAGAGAACACTCACGAACGTGACAGAAGTGGAAGTTATGAGATAAATTGTAAATTGTAATGATTGTAACAAGAAATATGTTGAACACTTTGGCGCTAGCACCTTTTTTTCAGTTAATACTAATCTTCAAAAGACAGCTGTTAAAATTTTTATGTTTGTGAGTTATTGTGCTAAGACGGTTTTTTTTAAAAGATCAAAAAACTGTTTTAATTTTCAATTATTGGGCCGAAGCGAAGCAATGGCTTGAAAAAAGTGTTATGGGGACTCCGCTCTCAGAAACAACAATAAAATCAGAATCATACAGTATATATATAAAAATATAAATATATATATAAATATATAGTATTATATATCGTAAAGATATCAAAATATATATATTTATATAGCTCTTTTGAGTGTATTTATTATGATTTATTTTCACCTGCGTTCTACATTGTATTATAAGTTTAAGAAACCGTGTTTTATATTAGGCCCCGGGACTTTTCATATATATATATATATATATATATATATATATATATATATATATATATATATATATATATATATATATTTTGAAATAATAAAATGTAAAATAGTCTAAATAACGACCGAGAACCTATTCCTCACCGTTCTCTGTACTGGTTACTCCACTGGAACAACTGCTCCAAGTGTAATTAGGTGCACTTGATTGATTGTAGGTTTACTATACCTAATCTAGTTTTTATTCTTAGATTTAGTCAATCGTCGCTCCTGAAGATGCTAACATGGTTAGCGAAATGCGCGTCGAGTGCAAAAATAAAATGGTTGGGGTAGTGAAAACTATTATGTAGTAATTAAATTAAGTAAATTTTGCGTAGTTTTATTGGATTTTAATTATTGTAGTAAAAGCAAGGATATGTGAATAATTAATTATGCGTTTTCTAATAATATGTTTGAGTATAAATAATTATTTTTAAAATTTGTCCATTATCTTAACGACAAAAGTAATAAAAAAATCCTACACTGCTATTAGAAAACATAAGCTTTTCCTGAAGTGATATCGCTAGGTCCGTTCCCCACTTTAAGTACCTATACCAAATATGAAATAGATACCTCATTTCCTTTGGAAGTTATCGCTGCGATAGACCTACAATCCGACGGAAATTGGAAAACGTGTTTTTCATAATATAGGGAAACTTGATTCTGAACAAATGCAAAAAGTTTAACCAAGAATTACTTTTAACAAGAATGTAGAAAAATTTACCATGTTTTGGAATCGCCGAAAAGCTATTTGGCAGGAAAACATCTTTAAATTTATTTTTTTTTAAATATACAGTGTATAATAATTACATTAATCTACTTTAATATCATTCTTATTTGTCTCTTTTTTTAAGATTTATTTTCATGTTGTAACAATAAATTAAACAAACACCAGTCTTTGTATTAACTATTTTTGATCGCCTCTTTATCATTTAAAACGCAAAACAGTTTTAAAAAATTCTGAGCTATTACATCGAATTAAACAAAAATACAAATTTACCTGTCCTATTTGATTATCCGCCATTAATCCACGCACAACGCTCCAAAGTGATGCAAAAAAAATCCCAACCACTTATCGAGACAGAAAACTGTTTAAATCTGAGTCCAATCACATCTCTCAAACGCTTCCGACACAATCACACACGTTGGAAAAAATCCCAAATGTTGATATTCGATATTTTGACACGTGCCATCGAATTGGGGGTGTTGTGACGGGAAGCACAAGGGCGATGGGGGATTGTACGTGATTCCCAACCGAACTGAAGCCAGGACTCGACGGCAGAAGTGTGTTATACGATCGGCGAGGCAAAGACACAGACACGACGAAACGGCATTCTATGTCGAAATCCCGGCCGATTATAGGGAAGTTTCGTTGTGATTTTATTGGTCATCTACGTGTTGTAGTGTCTGGAATTTACGTTGGTTTATTTTAGTTTCATAATAGAAACAAACAAGGAATAATGGAAGTTCTTTGACATAAATGCACAAACTGATAACAATATAATAAAATAAATAAATTTAAAAATCAGAAACTGGCCTACCAAGTACTTTCTTTGCATATGCGCAATAAAAAAAATAACCGGTCAAGTGCAAGTTGGACTTGCGCAATTAGTGTTCCGTACGATGATTGCTTTTGAAATAAAAAAATTTTTGTTACGGAAGTATAAAATGATCAGTGACTTCACAAAAACAATCCAAATGAGTTTTCAACATAGTTTTTTTCTAATCTTTAGTGAAAACTGATGACCATGAAATTTTGTTTTTTTTATATACCAGACAAATTATTAAAGTTAATGCACTCGTGATAATTTTCCTTCAATCTACAGCCTGGGAAGAATATTCCAGAATTTTTTCAAAATTTTTTGATCAGTACTTCTCGAGATAAGGGGGGGGTACAGTGATTTTTCGCATTTTTTTTTTTTAAATAAAACAAAGAGATTTGTGCGCAAGTATTACATCATATATATTTTTTAACTCGTCTTTTTACAAGCTTTCATTTGACACCCCACTCGATGATCTGGTAAATTTTTTTTCCCTTCCAATTTTACCCCCTAAAACTAACCCCTTAAGTCAGTATTTAACTTTCAAAACTACACGGCTCTGATGAGACCATCAATTCCTATACTAGTGTCAAATTTCAACTTTCTATGTTAAATAGTTTCGGAGAAAATCGGGTGTGACAGACGGACAGACAGACACCGAAGTGATCTTATAAGTGTTCCGTACGGAACACTAAAAATTGAGTTTGACTTTTTCACACTCAGGAAAAACTCCAAGAATATTTTGAGTGATAGGTACTTGCGTGCCACAGGGATCTAATCTTGGTCCCCTACTATTTTTGCTATACATTAATGACCTCTGTGATACTCTGAATTGTGGCAGGCTGCTTTTCGCTGATGATTTCAAGCTGTATGCGCCCGTCTCATGTATTCAGGACTGTGAAACACTTGAAACTGAGCTTTGCGTGCTTGAGAATTAGTGTAAGCACATTAAATTAGACTTGAATATTTCTAAATGTAAAATTATGTCGGTGACGAGGAAAAACCATATAACATATGAATATTCACTAGGAACGTCAACTCTCGGGCGCATCGACAGTATAAGGGACTTGGGAGTAGTATTCGATAACAAAATGAATTTTTCTAATCACATTAATAACGTAACGCTGCCAGCCAATCGTCTATATGGTTTTATAGTGCGTAACTGTAGAAGCTTTAAAAGTGAACGAGCTTTAATACTGCTATTTGAGTCTTATGTGAAATCCAAACTAGAGTATGCCTCTCTTATTTGGAGCCCTTATTTTTTATGCTACAAACTAATGCTAGAACGAGTTCAAAGAAGATTTCTAAAATATTTATCATATAAGATAGATGGTGTCTATCTAATGAGAAGAATAGAGTACTCTTTGCTATTGAAGAGATTTAATTTTTTAATCACTTGAGGCTCGCAGAGTGTTCGTCATAGATTGTTGCACGGAGTCATCGACTCTCCTCAGCTGCTATATTGGTGCCTAGAATTAATTCACGAAATACTGCTACTTTTGTTTGTTCACGTGCTAGGACTAATCTCAGGTTAATTGAACCAATCAATGTTATGTGCAATAAATTTAACTTAATTAGTAATGAATGTGACATTTTTGCAGACACCGAAAATAAGATTCGGTCAATATGTCTAGATCATTTCACTTGATAGGACATTTATAAAAATTATTTTAGAAGCTTATTTTGCTTGTTGGATGTATGTAACTAATATTTGTTTTATTTCACTTTTATTCTAATTTGTACTGCGCTGATTCATTTAATTTCTTTATTCATTTTTATTTTTTTCCTTCTTCTTCTTTTTTTTTGTTGTTTTTGTCTATTTTTGTTGTTACTTTAGTACCTTAATTTTAAGAAAAAATGTCATTCATATTCTTTTTCTTTTCCTGTAAATGGTTCTTACTGTTGGGAATAAAGCTATTATTATTATTATTATTTAATAGATACTGTCAATAAAATAAGAAAGCTAAGCAAACGAAATGAATTTATTAACAGAAAATAAAGAAAAAATAAGATAATTTCCGGATTCCCCAGCTCCAAGAACCTTACAAAGGACTTATAACACTATATATGCAAATCAAATTCTCTAACTCCTTCTGCTGTTCCCTTAACCCCTACTACTGTCAATTATTTTATCCTAAAACCATGAAAAATTCTCATACAGTCGGCCAAATAAGAACGTGTCGCCTATAACTTGTAGTCGGTAAAAGAAACTTTTTTTTTGAGGTTACTATTGGCACCAATGGAGACAATATTTTGTGGAAAGGGATTCATTTTTAACCTTATTTATGGTTAAATAGTACACTATCGATAATGACGCCTACAATGGCTGCTAGTATGTGGGCAAGTCAAGAGCATTCGGTAGCAAGTGGGTGAAACGATACTCTCAGTTAAAAAATATTGATTATCTACCAGAACGTGGTTCGAGAGGAAAAGTGTCGAAGAATGCCGGAAAAATAAATATTAACATGTTTTCCCGAAATCCTTAATTAATTTCGCGCCAAGAAGTGGAACGATTTGGATTTATCGTACGAAACGATTCGCACCCATCAAGTACAACCAAGAAACCACTGCTGAGCGAAAAACACAGAGAGAAACTCGCATGGGCAGAGAACAACATAGATCAAAACTTCTTCTTACGACGCCGTCTCCTCACGAAGTTTGGCGATCCATATAGCTAAACGAACTTTAGAAAGTGCTGCTCAAAAAATATCACTCGAAGCACATCCAAACCATCTTATCATGTCCTTCAGTCAGGAATTCTGTCATCTTCGGATCGATTGCCCTTTATTTTGCCTTTAATAATTAGACGTGGCAATTCGTACTTTGAGCCCCTCATTCCGAAGTACTGAGTTTTTCTTATTTTCATGGTTGTTACTAAGTTGGGAATGTGGAATCTTTGGCACAATGATACTACTCAGTATAAATCATCGCTCCTGATGAAGCTAACATGGTTAGCGAAACGCTCGTCCAGTGCAAAAATAAAGTGTTTGGTGTAGTGGTGATATATTCTGAGTAGTTTCATGGTTGTTAGTAATTCCTTCATTTTGTTCATGCTTTCCAGTACTTCTGTTTTTTTTATTTTCTGTACCCAGGAGATGCGAAGAAGGCGTCTATAAATGTATATTTCAAAAGATTTCAGTCGTTTCTCTGAGCCAGGGTCAAGGGTCCAGCACTCACATCCATACAACAGCACGGAGAATACATACGCCCTCACCATTCTCATTCGGAGTTCGGGGACTGAGACTTGTGCGATCGAAAAATTTATTCATATTAATGTATATTTCATTTCTTGGGTCCCACATGTCATTTATAATGGTTCCCAAATATTTAAATGTGGAGACCTGTTCTACGGTGTTATCCCTAATTTCGAGGGATTCTGGTGGTAAATTTTTCTTTGTTATTACCATCCACTTGGTTTTTCTTATATTGATAGTTATTCCAAATCTTTCGCTGGCTGTTACGACTCGATTGATCAGTTGCTGGAGATCTTTGATATTATTTGCTAATAGAACCGCATCATCAGCATACCGTATGTTGTTCAATGTACTTCCATTAACTGTTATTCCTTTGATGGATTCATAGATGGCCTCATTAAACACAGAATCAGAATAAAGATTGAACAAAAGCGGTGAGAGAATGCATCCCTGTCTTACACCTTGGTTCATTTTTATGCTTCCGGAGTTTTCCAGCCCAATTTTAACTTCCACTGATTGATTCCAGTATAGATTTTTAATAATATTTGGAGCTCTTTTGTCTATGTTTCTTGTTTCTATTTTTTATTTATCTCTCGTGCATCACATAGTTGAAAGCTTTATTGTAATCTACAAAACATGGATATACATCTATATTTAACACACGTAGGCTGAAAAGTTTTTAGTCTTGCTATTTAAAACACATGTTTTTTGCAAAATTCGACTTTATTCATTAATACAGTCTCCTTTAAGAGCTATACAATCAGTCCAACGCTTTTCTAACATTTCTATACCTTTCTTGTAGAAGGATTTGTCTTTGCCTTCAAAATAGGCCTCAGCTTCGGAAGATAACTTCTTGACTGGAGACAAATCTCTTTCCCGCGAGCATTTTTTTAAGGTCTGCGAATAGATAATAGTCGCTGGGGGCCAAATCTGGAGAATACGGTGGATGAGGAAGCAATTCGAACTTCAATTCATGCAATTTTGCCATCGTAACCATTAACTTGTGACACGGTGCATTGACTTGATGAAAGAGCACTTTTTTCTTGGGGCTATTTCTTTGCGGTTTCTGCCTTCAAACCCACCAATAACTTTATATAATATTCACTATTGATGGTTTTTCCCTTCTCAGTACAATGAAATTATTGCATGCGCATCCCAAAATACAGAGGTCAAAACCTTCTCAACCGCCTGTTGTGTCTTTGATCGCTTCGAGCGGCTTTCACCGGCTGCTGTCCATTCAGCTGACTACCGATTTAATTTTGGTGTGTAGTGGTGGATTTTGTTTCATCCATAGTCACATATCGCATGAAAAAATTATTTTTATTGCGCTTAAACGGGTCCAAACAGCGCTCAAAATCATCAACACGTCGTTGTTTTTGGTCCCATTTCGAACAGAGCTTTCTGATGCCCAAATGTTCACGCAAAATATAATCAAAACTTTCTTTTGATATCTTTAGGGTGTCAGCTATCTCATGCAATTTCACTTTACAATTATCCAAAAAAATTTTGTGGATTTCTTTTATATTTTCCTGTGTAACCACCTTATTTGGGTGTCCAGAGCGTTCAGCATCATTTGTATCTGTACGACCGCGCATACCAATAAATGATGAGTGATTTTCCAGTCCCCGTAACACTTATCAAGCCATTGCTCTGCTTGAACGGTATTTTTTCCCATCAAAAACCAGTGTTTAATCAACACACGAAATTCGATTTCTTCCTTTGTTTTGAAAATATCAAAAGTAGCGTCACTAAAACCACTGTAACTTGTGAGTTAATCGTCGAAATGTCACGAAATTTTGATACGTATCGTTTGAAGGTTGGTACTTTCTAAAAATCATATGGATTTTTTTAAAAGAGCGACATCTATGTGTCAGACCAAAAACTTTTCAGCCTACGTGTTATATCTTTACAACGCTGGACCAGTACATTTCATGAGAATAAAACTTCCTGCGTCTGGAGCAATTTAATTTTCTTCGATGAAGCTTTGTTGTCGAGTTATGTTATCACCCCACGAGCCTGGTTAATTTCCACTACAGGATTAATTCAGCACACCGTGAAACACCCTGTGAATATCTATGTTTGGGGATGTCTTTCGGAAAAAGGTTTTGGGAAACTCTTCATCTTTACAATTTGAACGCTGAAAACACGCTCTGGATTTACAAGAAGGCATTAGTCATGACTTCCAAACGGTGGTTTGTTGATAAAAATGAGAAGTGGATTCTTCAGGAGTATATCAACTCCAAATATCGGAATAAAACGAGTAGCCCGTGAAAAGAGGCATCCGGTATCATCACACTAGATTGGTCATCCCAATCGCCCAATGCAAACTCAATCGAGAAGGTGTGGCCAGAGATCAAGCAGAAGCTTCGTAGTGTGTTGTAGGTGTACACAGTGAAACAGCTGTCACGGCAAATTCGGCCACTTTGGAAATGTTTGCCCTAAGAATACGCGGAAAATCTCGTCCAAAGAATGCCAAGCGATCATTGATGCTGATGGGGACTGGAAGAACTAGTGAATCATCACCATTTTAATGGCAATTCTCTTCTAATGAACAATGCATGACACGTTCTCACGTGACCAACTATAACACTATTAAAACTATATAATATTTATAAATAAATAAAATGCACATATTTTTCTTCTGGGTACACCTACAAATGTATATATAATGACAATTATCAATAGACATTCCGTATTTTTACCCTCCGGTTATCAGTTTTAGAAGATGATAATTTTTTTTTGAGGAAAAGATTCTTTTTGGAAGTGTCTTATTAATCGATATTTACCGATAAAGTAAAACTATCAGTAGGCAAATTTCCATTGACTATCGATGGGTAAAATGCATTATGGCCCATCCTTAAGTGGAAGTGGCATTATTATCGTCCTGCTCCCAAGAGATGTTAAACTAGGACTAAACTAACTTTAGCGACCATGATACTGGTGTTTCCTGAGAAAACGTAGATTTATCGTTTTCCGATGTAACTCTTGCGTTAATAATAACCTCACGCAAATAAAATTAAAAAAAAAAAAATTTAAATATTGCACTAATCCTATTTATGCCACGATAATATTCTATTTATTCCAGGATAATGTAAAATATCTTGTATCACGTAAGGCATAACATTGTAAAAATGATTTGAGATGATGTTAGATATTTATAAAATGGTAATATATTCAGTTCAGACGCGTCTGTAAGAGGGAAGATATATCGATTTAGTAACGTTTGGAACTTTGGGCGCGGTGGTATATCATTCTGCTTCTCTCCTGTAAATTCAGGAAGTTTATAGAAACTTTATAATCTGCAATAGGTGGTCTATAAAATAGACTTCTTGCGGCTACGAATAACTTAAGAAACTACGTTCCAAAGAATATCTTTATTCGTTATTAAACTTTTTATTTTTTGATTAATTTTATTCACAATGATTCGACCTTCGTTTGTTTTGAAGTGTACAATAAATAGTAAGTTTAAGACGACAGGGTGTTATAAAAATCACTTAATATATTCAAACTGATATAGCCCTGTAGTAAAAGCAACTGAAGAAAAATATTAATGAATAGCGCCAATCATTAATAACACGAAAACTAATTTAAAGAGGCTCAAACTTTTAAAGGAGATAATACGTTTAGGTAGGTGAAAATAAGTCAATTCTTATAATATTTTTTTATGCGACCTCTTATGTATTATATATTATTGGAATTTTAGATATGATTTGTTCTTACTTACGTAAGGCCACTCTAGATCCCAGAAAAAAAAGGCGAATTCCGGAAATCTTTTTCAAGAGAATAATAACAGCAGTCGAAAATTTATTTGAAGTACTTTATTAAACAAATATTTCAGTGTACCAAAATTTTTTTTTATCTTTTTAATTCAAAAAGGCCGCTTCAGAATCCAAGACGACAAGGCACCTTTTATGCGAAGTCTTAAACGGGGGAAACGATTGCTCCCGTCGATTTCAACCTGGTACAAAAAACCAATTAATATACAGTGGCGTGCAAAAGTTTCCGGCCAGTGACATTTCGTACTCTAATTTATTAAAAAAAAGACTAATGATTTTCAATCATTATGAGATGTGAGTATGAGATATAGGAAACAAAATAATATAGTGTTAATATTTTGTAGCCATACTCTTTACAGCGATAACAGCCGCACAACGATGTGGCATTGACTCAATTAATTGATTAATACAAGCAGGTGAAATTTTATCCCATTCTTCCTTCAATGATTTGAATAATGCGGCTTTATTTGAATATGTATGCTTTTGAACTTGACGATCTAACGTTTCCCATAAGTGTTCTATTGGGTTCAAGTCCGGTGATTGAGATCGCCAGCTTAAAACTCTCACATTTGAAGCAGAAAACCACTGTTTTAACAACTTGGATGTATGTTTGGGGTCATTATCCTGCTGAAATATCCAATTCTGCGGCAATGTTTCTTTAGCATATGATAACAAATTGTTTTCTAAAATGTCCTTGTAAATATCAGCGTTCATATTTCCGTTGATCTCGATCAATGGACTGACTCCTTGTGCAGAGAAAATTCCCCAAACCATCACACTTCTTCCACCGTGTTTTACAGTAGGAATTTGGTACCAAACATCATTTCTCGTACCAGTAGGATGTCGTACATGTTGTCTAACATCGCTTCCAAAAAGATTAAATTTAGATTGGTCTGAGAAAGCTACTTTTTTCCAATCTTTGATTGTCCAATTTAGGTGATCTTCGGCAAATTGTAATCCGGCCTTCTTATTCTTTTTACTGATTAATGGTTTTTTAATACCTATACAGCCAAAAAGTCCCACATCATGTAGTCTTCGGGTCAAAGTACTACGACTAACATTAGCTAGGTTTTCATCCTTTAGCTCGCGTGCAATTTCGGCAGTAGTTTCTTTGACATCCGCAGTTGATTTGCGTTTAATGATACGATCTACTTTTTAGACATTTTCTTGGTCTCCCACTACGCGGACGATCTTTTAAACCATATCCACAACGGTATTTTACAATAATATCGTTCACGGTTGATTTACCTATCGATAATAATGAAGCAATCTCACGAGAAGACTTTCCTTCTTTTGAAAATTTTTATTATTCTCTCACGAATTTGGATTTGCATATGCCGAGCCATGTTTATACTCCCACGACCTTTTATGAGGTAAATGTGAACATTCAACGCGCTATTATTCATAAATATGTCTTTGAACGTCCTACTGCGTCAATGTATATTATGTGGCCGGAAACTTTTGCACATATAAATATAAGAATAATAATAATAAATATATTCGCAAACATAAATATTATTCTTTTACTATATTGTTTTGTTTCCTATATCTCATACTCACATCTCATAATGATTAAAAATCATTAGTCTTTTTTTTTAATAAATTAGAGTACGAAATGTCACTGGCCGGAAACTTTTGCACGCCACTGAATGTCAAAAACTAGTGGATAACGTACGGACATTTGAAATATCATTTTTTCACACCAAAAACAAAAAATTGTTTATACAAACAGGAAGTTTATAACTAATCCCAAAATCCGTACGTTATTCACTAGTTTTTGACATACATTAATGAAATTTTTTAAGTTTCTTGTTCTAGGTAGAAATCTACGAGAGCAATCGTTTCGCCCGTTTCAGGCATCGCATAGAAGATGTCTTGTCATCTTGAATGCTGAAGCGGCCATTTTGAATTAATAAGATAGAAAAATATATTTTTCTACACTTAAATATTTATTTAATAAAGTACTTCACACAAATTTTCGATTGCTTTTATTATAATCTTGAAAAAGTTCCCGACATTAGCCTTTCTTCCTGGGACCTGAAGTGGCTTACCTCTTAAGACTAACAATAACACATTTTTTTTTTATAATAAATAGCAGAATTAAGTCACTGGCTTGCGACAACGTTGTGCGTCGAGTGATAAAATGGCATAACCTCTACCACTGGCAGTATCGATCTGAAACAAACGACTTTTTAAAATTTATTATTAATATTCAAACGGTGTGCGTGAACCTCTAAAAAAAAAACGATAAAATTAAAAACTGCTATTAGTTATTTCGCCATACAAAATACCTGTTTAAAGATTTTTAAAAATATTTGGGTTTATTTGTTCAGATTAACACAGCATAAGCTAGAGGTTGCGCCATTTTACCACCAGCTACACAAACTTGTCGCAAGCCAGTGGCTAACTGTTACTTATTTTCAACTACCTAAATGTATTTGCCTCCTTAATCCTCGCCCCTGTCTCTATGAAGGTGACTACTACCCGATACCTATTTTGCTATTGAAATCAGCTGACTATTTTATTATTTGCATACTTCAAACATTTATTTTTGCCAAACATTTCCAGATATACACATTTGACATTTCACCGGTGGGTGTAATGGGTGGCTGTTGTCTCTCTTCAATTCACTTTTAAAATTCCCTCTCTGTCTTTCTCAAGCATTTCAAGGATCATCTCAACTGTGCCAATGACGGAGCATTACTTTTTAAAATTATACAGTCCAGTGAATTATAAAATTTTAAAAAAAATATTCAGATTTAATAAAAATAAGTATGTTGTGCATGTCCAAGTGGCTTGAGGAGTCGCCCATTTCATAAAACCCTGTATACTCTAGATGGAGGTAGTGGTGCGTCAGACAATATCACCTTTATAGTCTCCTGATTTTAATCTTCGAGTGTGCTGAAAACTATATAACGCTATGTATAGAGCACTAATCAGCAGAGTAAGGAATTGTAGAGTTGTGTAGGATATGAGCAACAAAAATTATCATAATCACTCACTAGATAATAAAAAGTGGAGCCATATTCTGACAAATTTGCTGGAAACAACTAATGTTTTCGATTATTACATTATTTTCAAGTTAACCTGACCGGTATGCATATTTCAAACCCATAAATTGAAATTTTGTCAATTTTTGTTGCTTGTGGCAAAAGGCGGCTTTATCAAAGGAACGCGCGGTACTTGTCAAAGAAAAGCCGCGTTTTTGATTTCCGCCGATTTTTCTAGAAACTTCGGGCGGCGTGTTTGACGGGAACATTCGAGACTTCGTTCGCGCCGATATAAATGTTGCGCCTGTCGGAATAGGAGTCAGTCTGAGTTGTAACTTGAAGGCGATACATCGATACAAAGTTTATTAATAAATAGTCCAAAATGAGTGCCGCGAAGAAAAGTAAAACTTATCATTTTAATAACGATTGGGAGGAAGAATTTTTCTTTTGTATGGTAAAGGATAAGTGCATTTGCCGTGCGTCAGTTGCAATACCTAAGCGTAGGAACTTAGAGAGGCATCATAAAACGGTTCATAAAAACTATGAAAAGGATTTTCCATCACAGAGTGAATTAAGAAAACGAAAAGTACGTGATTTGATAACTTGTTTGAAAAAAGAATAAACCATGTTCACAAGACCAGCCAAGCAATCAAAAGCTGCAAAGATCGCGTCATTTAAAATATCTCATATATTGGCGAAACACAAGAAACCATTTGATGATGGATTGGTTGTGAAGGAAGCATTTATTGAAGCGGGTGAGACTTTATTTGGAGATTTTAAAAATAAAACCGAGA
The DNA here is from genome assembly GCA_019049505.1 of Pachyrhynchus sulphureomaculatus. Lineage (NCBI taxonomy): Eukaryota > Metazoa > Arthropoda > Insecta > Coleoptera > Curculionidae > Pachyrhynchus > Pachyrhynchus sulphureomaculatus. The sequence goes on from CM032456.1 coordinate 96,277,847, forward strand.
TTATGTCTGCTTTCAGAGAACTTCAGTTATCTCGTCCGACTGTCACAAGGCGTGTTGAAGTCATGAGTCAGGACATGGCAGATAAACTAAAACATGATATCATGTTTTTATGATTTCAGTAAATTGGCAAATATCGCATCATTTATGAGTTATCCTTTTTCGTGTAAAAACATTGAGGAATTAGCTACTGAAATAGCAAGTCAGTTTAACATGGACTCATGTTCTGTTCAAAATGAGTTAGTGCAGATTATATCAGATATACATCTCAAAACCATAGCATCTGATACAAAATTCTGGTGTTTTATATCTGAAGATAAATATCCGAATCTAAGGCAAATCGCCCTTCAACTGACGGCAATGTTTGGGTCAACTTACTTGTGCGAGTCTGCATTTTCTGAAATGAAGATAATTAAGTCAAAATATCGCTATCGACTAACTGACGAACATATGTCATCATGCTTGCGATTAGCACTCGGTAATTACGTACCATCTTATGAAAAGTATGCTGAGGACATGCAGTGCCACGCTTCAACATCCAAAGTCACTCTTTAGTTAAGTTTAGACACTAGAACTCGTTTGTTTTGTAAGAACCAATAAACTATGAGTTTTTTCATTGACATTTTAGAGTAGACCTACACTTACCTTGACTAAAAAAATGCATATTGTGTGGAAAACTAATATCTATACCACGATACACCCTACCTAGACGACAATCCTGCATCACACTTACTTGCAGCCTCTCAGAGTCGATCGATCGTAGTCTAACAATATTGAGGTAGATCGCCAGCAGTTCAAGTTTGAGCACCCCTGTTCTATAGGGTTACAGTTAGCATACATGAATCTCTGATCACAATAAATTTCATCACCACCTTAATCAATAAATTCGAAAATAAGTATTTTTATAATTTAATTTAAAATCCATTTTAGTGGATATTTTAATTTATGTATACATACGCATATATATATATATATATATATATATATATATATATATATATATATATATGTATATATATATATATATATATATATATATATATATATATATATATATATATATATATATATATGCACTGAAATTAATTATTATAATATTTATATTGTTTATATATGTTCTTGTAAGAATATATTCAACCAAAAAAAGCACAGATATACTTAAAACTTTCTACAGAAATCATTCTACCAAGTTTCGAAAAATCACACAACCTATTTTCAGTCAAGGTAATTTTATTTATATTTACATATAAAATAATGGGCTCTATTTGAGGAAGTAAGTTGGATAGAATCCTAAAAATTATATAGACGGATTTTATTCTATTATTCAATGGTTTTGTTGCTAAATAGAGAGTGGTATAAAATTAGCCGATTGTGCATCGATGTTCCCTGGCTACAAGACCAAAACTAAGACCCACAATATTGACTTGATAAAAAAGAGGTGAGCTTCTAAGAAGAGCCGCTGAAAAAATTTCTATATAGCAGGAACTCTTAGTCAGAGTAATGGGTACATCAAACCTGTGACTGTGTAATGTTACATTCATTGTAAGTGCCATTAGCTTTAATGGGAGGTACTACCAACTGACATTTAAGTTTGCTTTTAAAAATTTTTTATATCGCTTATATTTATGAACTCATAATAGTATTATTATCAATATGTAATAATGACTGACTCTATTAGTATTTCTGATAAATTGGCGATACTACCGGACTTTCCTATACCTATTTTTACCTGGATGATTTTGTGGATAATGTGATGCCACTATATCGACAACGTCAAAACTCCATTTAACTTGGTATAAGAGGTATAAATTGAAATGTCTGTTCTAAATCTATTTGCTTCGTTTCATTATGGCGAGGTTACAGGAACAAGAATAATTATCAATTTTTTTTTAGTTTTCCACTTACGAAATGGTACCAAAATTGCATAAATAACCACAAAGAAACTTTAAGGGAAAAAACTAAATTCTAGAACGCAGCACCAAATCTTTGCATGGCGATTGAACATCGATGCATCTTGGCAGCATAAACTTTGATTTTTACTTCTTATCGTTTCCACCGGCTTTCTTATTCACCCCGGGCTGCTTAAATTCGCAAAAGTAAAGACGGAAATTCAGTTTTTAAGTGAGTACCTATTTCCACTACTATAACTTCTTAAAGGCATTCGACTGAAAAGTTATATCACACGATCCGGTATAGACCGAGACAATTTTTATAGATTCTAAAGTAAATAGACGTTATCTTGTGATTCTCAGAGGATAGTTTTATAACCATGAAAAATTTATATATTTTTTAGCAGGAAAAAGTAAAACTTTGTATGGACTGTCCGTCTATCGAACAGAGAATTTTAAAGTTTTATACAAACTAGAAACTTCAAAGAGTATACTATTGTATAAAGTAACTTTTAATTGAATTAAATTCTGCTCTTTCGGATTGCAGCGACGAAGACTAAATGCCTAAAAGGCTCTATAGGTATGTCGATACAGCGTTTTGCAAGCTTTCGATCTATTTTGTTAAATATGTATGTTGTTCACTACCACCATTAAGAGGCGATTGTTGTCTACAGGTCTAAGAGGATATGTAGTTGACAGGAAGCCAAACCAACAAATACACAGGCAAATTGGACTAATTACCGAAAAAGCTTGATTGCACTGTATGAACTTTTTATCGCCCAGGTGGGAGCGTTATCGTTTGAGGATGTTCTGGTAGCTAGATGAAAATAGACGAGAAGTTAAATAATGAAGGATATTTGAAAACTCTGCAAGGGTACGCTATGTCAGCTCTGGTAGCAATTTCATGTTTTAACAAGTTAACGATCCTTAACACATTTCAGCACCATATCAAAGATATCGTACAGAGGAAAACTAACAGATTGAATTTAACGGTCTTTTCAATCCCCCGACCTCTCTCCCTTCGAATTGGTGGCAGCTGTGGGAATACCTCAATGGCGGACACCGTGCGGCCTAATAAATCATTAAATAGATTTCCGAACAATTGTGAGGCAGAAGTTGGGTTATTTTGACAAAAATAATATTTGATGTAAATACTCTTTGATAGGCATACTGATTTTGTAGCCCACTGAACAATCCGATGAGGTACATTTTAACAATCCGACGGTAGCCAGCCGGCTTCGTTTTGCGGCGACATTTTGTTCCACCTGCTCCTTCTGTAGAGATAGCTATATTTTCTGTGGTTGTAGTTTGATGTACATCGTACATTTATCGTTTATCAATGTTGTTCCATTACTATAAATAGTTTTGAATTAAAATTTATGCGATACCAAGTTTTATTATAGCCACTAAATTATCTAATAAATAAAACAATCTGTCACTGACCACGGGTAGATTTGTATGATCATAATACACGTGTTGCAGGGACTTCCATGAAGCCCTACAAGAGTGACGCATGTGCGGAAAAAGCGATTCACGTTGGTCTTGAATCGCTGTAAATTGTACTCAATGGGAAACGTGGTCCTGCGCAAATCATTCCGAAGCGATGTTAGCGCGACATGTATTCGTAGAATGCACAGTTCTGGGAGGAATTAGGAGAGCTACATCCATCGAACATTTTCCATGAATGTAGGCCGACCGTCCTTCGATGTTCCAAGGAATCAAGGTTGCATGTGAGTTTTAAGTCTCTAACATCTTTTTTCTGAATATAATCCAAGAAATGCAGTATATGTTGGGGAGCAGAACCCCAACCATGGAGGCAGTATTCCAACTTTGAATGAATTTGTACAGGAGTAAAAGTTGTGGAGTGGAAAGCTTTCTAGTTCAAAATAACATTCCCAGCTTTTGAGAAACTCTCTTTGCTATGAATGCAATGTTTATGCCAAGATGTACTAGTTAATAAAAAGTGGCGCTGCTGGAGTAATGCACTGTCGCCACATAACTACAGTCTGTCAAGTAAGAACGTGTCCGCGATAATTTATTTTTGGTAGATGCGATTTTAACGATTTAACAAAAAAATCGGTAAAGTCGATACCCAAGTTTCGTCAAAATCACGTAAAATCCAATATGAGCCACTTGTTTGCGCGTCGGTTCAAGGCAGTCTATCTTTGTTCCCATCCGAACAGACCTAAAATGACACATTCCGCGGCCGCTAAATATATTAAAAAGTCGGTATCGTTTGTGAAGAAGTGGGCAAATCATTTTAACGGCACGAAAAATGTCGACGGTTTGCCAAATCGTGACTCGGTAGGCAAAGTCACTCCGAAAGTCAAAAAACGAATCGTGTCTTTGTTTTTACGGGACCAGAAATTAACGTTGTGTCAAGGAGCGGCAAAATTAAGAACATCGGGTTTGAATGTGTTCCATGAGATCATTCGATGACATCTTCATGCTCATGATATCAAATTCGGACGCACAATGAAGAAAATTTTGCTAGGCGAAAATCACATCGCGAAGCGGCTCACTTCGGCCCACGATAAGTTACTAGAGTGGCCCTCAGAATCGCTGGACGCCAATACCATGGAAAACGATTAGTACTTTGTAAAAAGAAAGCTCAGAGGAAAGACTCTGAGGACTTTGGCTCAGTTGTCTCGCGAGATTCGAAACATTTGCAGAGTATACAGAAAATTTCGTGGACAACATGCCTCGAAGATGCCAGGCGATTATTGGTGCAGGAGGTGATTTGGGCAACTTACTAAGGTAATTGCGCCGTTGTTAGCACACCAAAGAATACATTGATGGCAAAAAATGTTCTCGAAACACATGCGTTCAAGAATAGAGAGGTCGCGTTCTTACTTGACAGACTGCATATCGAGTTCTACAGCGTTAACGTTTTTTGGAAAGAACTACCGCCGATTTTTTGTAGCGTTAAATTCTATGTGGTTACTATCACCCAAAGATAAAATTTCTTTCAAGTTTTTGTTGAGTTGAACGACTTCCTGGTGTCAGCGGATATGTATCAAACATAAATATAAAAATACAAAATATATATAAATATAATATAAAAAATATAAATATAAATAAATATAAAAATATAAATAATATATTATATTGAAACGGAAATAATCCAGCAAGCAATGTATTCGTAACTTTAATTAGACCATTTGAACCATAGTGTAGTTTTACAGCACCTAAAAAAAGTGTTACATTTTACACTCACATTAGTTTCTTGGTTTAATTTTAACTCGGTTATAAAACATTTATGCAGATTAGCTTTTTACTATTCGTAGTTTTAACATGTAAATTTCCTACCTAGCCTTATTTATAATTTATTTTCCGCACGATGGCTTTTTAATTCTATGCTCGGCTCTAAATCATTTTCTCTCACGTGATAAATACGCTCACTTTGAAAACATAAAGTAAAAAATTGAGAACATTATTTATCCAGGGCTTCTCTCGCAAGATGAATTGTAACATAAATATTGGGTTTAGCTTTTTTACACTAAAGAATAGTACTGTTTAAGCATTAGTATGAGATATTTTACAGAATCGAATAACACATTGTAGTTAATTAAACAGTCTGTCAAGTAAGAACGTGACCGCATGTATTCCTGAAAAAAGTGTTTCGTCTTGCCATCAATGTATTCTTTGGTGTGTTAACAACGGCGCAATTACCCTAGGAAGTTGTCCAATTGCCTGCTGAATCAATAATTGTCTAACATCTTCGAGACATACTGTGGACAAAATTTTCTGCAATGATCTCCAAATTTTTTGAATCTCGCGAGACAACTGAGTCTTTTCACTCTTTTTTCTTTCTCACGGACCAAATGTTTTCAATAGAGTTGGCGTCCGGGTTGGCGTGGGCCACTCTAGTATCTTATCGTGGGCCCAAGCGAACTGCTTCGCGACGTGATTCTCGCCCAGCAAAGGTTTCTTCAACGTGCTTCAGAATTTGACATCATGAGCACGAATATGTTGTCGCATGGGCTCATGGAACTCGTTTAAACCCGATTTTCCTAATTCTGTCGCTCCTTGATGCAGCGTCAATTTCGGGTCTCGTGAAAACAAAGACACGATTCGTTTTTCGACTTTTAGAGTGAGTTTGCCTACCGAGCCACGTTTTGGTAAGTCGTCAACATTTTCCGTCACCTTAAAATAATTTATCCACTTGTTCACAAACGACACCGACCTTCTCATATAATTAGCGGCCGTGGAATGTGTAATTTAGGCCCCTTTCGAAGTGACTCATTTGAATTTTAAGTGAGTTCGACAAAAGTTCGGAATCGACTGATACTTTTACTAAAATGCTTCGTAGACAAAAGTTCCCTCTACTGATTTTTTGTTGAATCACTAAAATCGCATCTACCAAAAATGAATTATCGCGGACACGTTCTTACTTGACAGACAAAAATATATTTGCAGCTTTTCTCATGATACGTCATTATTAGTGCTTAAAATTTACGTCTCATTTCATGTAGTGGCCCACTCTCCTTAAAATTTAATCGAGGCGAGGATCACATATCCATTTATATACTTCGTTATGTTTTGTTCTCATTTATTTACAGTCGGTCAAGTAAGAACGTGACGCCTATAACTTGTAGTCGGTAAAAGAAACTCATTTTTAGTGTTCCGTACTTATAAGTCTGTGTCTGTCCGTCTGTCTCTCTGTCACACCCGATTTTCTCCGAAACTATTTGACATAGAAAGTTGAAATTTGGTAATAATATTGATGGCCTCATCAGAGCCGTGTAGTTCTGGAACTTAAATTTTGACTTAAGGGGTTAGTTTTGGAGGATGAAATCGGAAGTGAAAAAAAAAAATTATCAAGTCATTGAGTGAAGCGTCAAATGAAAGCTCAAGTTCAAAAATATATATAATGTAATACTTGTTCACACTTTTGTTTGTATTATTTTTAAAAAAAAAATCGCTGTCCCCCCTTTATCTTGAAAAGTACTGACCAAAAAATTTTGAAAAAATTCTGGAATATTCTCCACAGGGTGTAGATTGAACGAAAATGATCACGAGTGCATTACCTTCAATAATTTATCTGGTATATAAAAAAAAATTCAAAGTCATCAGTTTTCAGTAAAGGTAGAAAAAAAATCTGTTGAAAACTCATTGGAGGGTGTGTTTTGTGAAATCACTAATCATTTTATACCTCTGTAACAAAAATTTTTATTTTAAAAACCCTCAATGTACGTAACACTAATTGCGCAAGTTCAACAAGCACTTGACTGGTTATTTTATTTTTTTAGGTTATTGTTGACACCCCTGCAACCAATGTTTTGTGGAAAGAGATTCATTTCTAACCTTATTTATGGTTAAATAGTCAACTATCGAACATGAGAAACCATACTCTCAGTTAAAAAATGTTAATTATCTTCAAGAACATGGTTCGGTGGAAAAAGTGTCGTACAAGGATGAAAAAATAATTATTAAGGACGTTTCCAAGAGAAATAAATGTTGTACGATTATCTAGAAAATTTGTAAACATTGGCTGTTAAAATTTGCATTTTTAACATACGAATCCTACCCCAACCTATGTTGAAACGGATGTTTTATTATATAATAATGGTAATTTTCTTACGATTGTTTTAAAAAACTTAGAATCATTATTTAAAAATATAACAGATATTTTTCTGCAAAGAAAATTATAGTAAGCGGTATTCGTTTTTTTTTTATAAAAAATGTTGAGAATGAGATACTTTTGATTGTTTTCAGTTTTCCTAGCATAACTTGATAAATAAAAGTTCGCGACTTGGCAACGTCGCACTGTACAGTTGTCACATTTTATTTTGAACTTTGAATGAAGCCCTTCCCTTTTGAAATCACTTAATATTTCCATATTTAAAAGTCTTCTGCAGCCGGTGCATTTCAGATCTCTAGCTAATTCTCTCAATGAAACTATACTATTCTCATCAGGAATTTTAGACTGAACTATTTCATTGATTGTTGTTTGAATTTCCTATCTTTTTTTTGCATCAGACCTACTTGCTAATGCTATATTTAATTTTTCATTCTTTAATTGTGAAATCTTTATTTATGCACTATTAAAAATCCTCAATATAAACGTAACCTTGAAAAATACTCAAAATACTCCAAAACAATAAAACCCAACATAAACAACTCGTGTGACGATCAGAGTAAGAATGTAACGTTGCCAGATCTGAAAAACGACGCAGTGGGATTATTTTTGTGCATATGGGACGGTGCGAAAGAGCGCTCTGCGCCTCAACTATTTTTTATTGCACGCATGGTAGTTTACATAGGAGGGATCTTTCTGTAAGCTGAGCACAACTGCTCCTTGGGAACGTCCTTAACATGTTTTCCCGACATCCGCAATTAATTCTGCGCCAAGGGGCGCAAAAAGGTTTGGATATATCGTATCAAATGATTCGCACTCGATTCGAGGGGACGGTGTATAATCGAGAAACCATTGGTGAGCGAAAAACACAGAGAGAAACGACTCGCGTGGGCAGAGGAAAATATAGATCGAGACTCGAGCAATGTAATTTTCTCCGATGAAGCTGCATTTTGAGGTTATGTTATCACCTCATGAGCATGGCCAATTTCCATTAACCGATGGGTTGAGCGCATCGTGAAACATCCTGTGAAGATACTTGTTTGGGTGTCTTTTGGAAAAAGGTTTACAAGAAGGTATTAGTACCGACTGCCAAATGGTGATTTGTGAATAAAAATGAGAAATCGATTCTTCAAGAGGATAAGGACCGGATCCAAATATCGGAATAAAACATGTAGCCATACTAGATTGGTCATCCTAGTCGTCCGATGTAGATTCAATTTAGAAGGTGTACTTATACATCAAGCAGAAAAACTACGCAGTAAAAAAGTGAACATAGTGATTAAGCTGTCACAGCAAATTCGGGTAATTTGGAAATATTTGTTCCAAGAATACGAGGAAAATCTCGTCGAAAACTATGCCCAGGCGATCATCGACGCTGATGGGGACTGGACGAACTACTGAATCATTAGCATTTTAATGTCAATCCTTTTCTGTCGAATGATGTAAAAAACTTTTAAATAAATACATTTTTTAATGAACAATGGTCAATTACTTGACCGACTGTACATTTAAAAATATATAATAATTTTTTGTTAAAGTAGTTTTGAACTTCCAAATATTTAAAAATTATATTTTTAGTAGTCTATTTCGTTATTTATTTATTTTGTAAAGAAAACTTAGTCACACACTACCCAACTCATACCAACAGATACCTGAATGTTATAGTAATTCACACCATCATACTTCTCAAAGACTATGATGATATTAAACGTTCTTTTAACCACGCTAAAAACCTGGCCCCCAGATAAAATAGTACTAAGGGTCCACCAGTCGATAGTGTAGTTTTATCTTACGCATACGATACTGCAGACAAAATAGGCACATTATTTAAAAAATCCTATATTTGTCCAATCTTCCACGCTTGGGTGAAAAGTGGACAATGGTTGAGATCATCAAAAAACACAATTCGTTTACAAACAATATGCGTCTATAAAATTTCCTGTTCGTCTAGTATGGGCTATGTAACAACCAATAGCAACCAGAATTAAAGAAAATGAAAGATGAATCAAAAACAAATGAACTGTACAATCAGCTGTAGCTGAACATCAACAATTTATAGGTTGTAACATTGATGTAAGAGAAACTAAGCTTTTTGCTTCTGTTTCCAATTTCTATAAACGAGAGGTCAGGATATCAAACGAATTTACGGGTTACTGTATTACACGGAAAAAACGACTATTACTCTGGGTCACATATAAATATTGTGCTTGTGCTTTTTCGAGCTCATTCAATATTCTAATCGCGAACAGCAAAAATGTTTTAAGATGCCTTGTGCAATCATAGGTAAAACGTAAGAAAGTTATTCTAAACTGGCACGGTCTAATCCCAAGAATCACAATTTCCCATCCAACGAAGACGGAGAAAACTGCCGTTCCAGCATTTCTAAATTATTTTTGATGCTTTTATGTTCATATTGAAAAAATTCCATTTTGTTCTAATTCCATAGTATTCTTGAATTTAATAACCGGCCAAGTGTAAGTCGGACTTGCGCAATTACTATAACTGTCTTTATTGGATTCGAAGTTAGGCCAGGCCTCTTTCTTATAATTTTGGAAAGTATATAAAAATAATTTCTATAACTAAATGTAAACTTATTCTATCTTAACCTAAGTTCTTACAATAGGAATCCTATACTAACTTAACCTAGGAAATGTGTTTTTGGTATATACGAGGCTGGTTTGAAAAGTCCGTGCAAAAATAAAAACTACTTATGTGTTTGGGGTAAACCATTTTTATTTTTTTCGACATAGTCTCCTTTTAGGCTTATACACTTCGTCCAACGATGTTCTAGTTTGTTGACCCCTTCCGAATAATAGGATTTATCCAAGTCTGCAAAATATCCATTAGTGTCTGCAATCACCTCCTCGTTTGAATAAAATCTTTGTCCAGCCAGCCATTTCTTCAAATTGGGGAACAAATAGTAGTCCGAGAGAGCCAAGTCTGGAGAATAGGGGGATGTAAGACGAGTTGGAATCCTATTCCCATTAATTTTGCGACCACAACTGCTGAGGTGTGTGATGGTGCGTTGTCGTGATGGAAAAGGACTTTCTTGTGGGCCAATCGCGGGCGTTTTTCTTGGAGCTCGGTTTTCAAACGGTCCAATAACGATGAATAATATTCACCTGTAATAGTTTTACCCTTTTCCAGATAGTCGATGAGGATTATCCCTTACGAATCCCAAAAGACAGTCGCCATAACCTTTCCGGCCGAAGGAACGGTCTTCGCCTTTTTTGGTGCAGATTCCCCCTTGGTAACCCATTGTTTAGATTTTTGTTTGGTTTCAGGAGTATAGTAATGTATCCATGTTTCATCCACAGTGACGAAACGACGCTTAAAGTCCTCCGGATTCTTCTGGAACAGCTGCAAACCATCCTTGCAACACTTCACACGATTCCGTTTTTGGTCAAGCGTGAGCAATCGCGGCATCCATCTTGCGGATAGCTTTCTCATGTCCAAATGTTTATGCAAAATATTATGTACCCGTTCAGTCGAGATGCCCACAGCACTAGCAATCTCACGCACCTTAACTCTTCTGTCATCCATCACCATATCATGGATTTGATCAATGATTTCTGGAGTCGTAACCTCCACAGGCCGTCCAGAACGTTCAGCGTCACTTGTGCCCATATGGCCAGTCCGAAAATTTTGAAACCACTTATAAACTGTTCTAATCGAAGGTGCAGAGTCACCATAATGTTTATCAAGCTTCTCCTTAGTCTCCTGAGGCGTTTTGCCTTTCATAAAGTAATGTTTAATCACCACACGAAATTCTTTTTCGTCCATTTCTTGAAAATCACTCGACTTCCTTGATTCACACGAATGCCAAACACAAAGAAATAGACCAATATGGCTGAAACTTGGTGTGCGTTCATTCAAGAGATGCTACTAACTAAACATGACCTCGATACGCGCCGGTAGTGCCATCTCTCGGACTTTGCACGGACTTTTCAAACCAGCCTCGTACATGAGGTTTCTTAAAGCTAGGACTTAGAACTAAGACTAAAACTACCTTAGACTAAGACTTATGCTAACTTAAACTAGGATGTAACAAGATTTAAATTAGGACTAATTTAAACTTAACCTAGGATGCGCAATTAGTGTTTCGTGCGCTGATTGCTGTTAAAATAATTTTTTTTTTTGTTACGGACATATACAATGATCAATGACCTCACAAAAACACACCCCAAATGAGTTTTCAGCAAAGTTTGTTTCCGATTTTTGTTGAAAACTGATGACCTTGAATTTTTTTTTTTTTTTATATACCAGATAAATTATTAAAGTTAATGCACTCGTGATAATTTTCAATATATTTTGCTTTACAGTGGTGTGGCGAAGACCAGCGGGCAAAGGAAGGAGGAGCCCTGATGATTAAGAAGAAATACATAAACTACATAATAAAGTGTCAGTACATATCGGAGAGAATAGTAATGGTTAAACTAAGAATAAACCACAAAAATACAAATGTAGTGTGAATTTATGCACCTGAAAATTATAAACCGGACAAAGACAGGGAACAATTCTATGAAGAACTCCAGAAAATGATAGATTAGATAACAATCAACGAAATAATAATAATAATGGGTGACTATAACGCAAGAGTTGGAAATGGGGTAATACCAGGTGTTAAACAGAGATTTAATGAAAACATAAAAAAAAATGACAACGGGGAGCTTATGATAAATTTTTGCGCAACAAACGAGTTGAGAATAAATAATACATACTTTGACCATAAGGAGCAATATAAATATACATTCGAGAACACTAGAGGTAACAGATCAATGATAGATTATGTCCTAATAAACAGAGAAATACAGCCACGCCATATATTAGACGTAAGAAGCTTGACATCACCAAACGTAGGAAGTGATTCTAATTTAGTTATGTGTAAACTAAGGTGGAACATAAGAAACACAAAGAAACACCAAAATAAGGAACTAGAAACAAAGACAAGAACAGAAAATCTACAAGAATCAACGAGAGACCTGTACCAAAGAAGACTAAAAGAAAAAAATCAGAATAAATCAAATAAATGACCATGATAACATAAATGATGGTTGGTTAAAAATAAAAGCAAATGTATTAGAAGCTACATATGAGACATTAGGGACTAAAACTGTCGATAAAAATAAAAAATGGAGAACAAAAACACCATGGTTCAGTGCAGAAATCAAAGAGAAATGCCGTGAAAAGAAAGAAAGCTACCTAAAATACAGATCAATCAGGACAGATGAAGCCTACCAAAGATATAAAAGAATACGAACAGAAACCCACGAATAAGTAAGAAGAAAAAAACGGAATATTGGGAGAAATACATAAGAAAATTAGAAACAAACTTCTATGGTTAACAAAAACCAATTTGAAGATTTATAAGACAGCAGAGAATTGAGGTGAAAAAACTAATAGAGTATACACACGTGAAGAAAGGAACGGGGGTAACATATCTTACACAATTATATAAAAGAGAACAGAGTATCACTCTGTCACAAACACCAGAGATAACGAAGAAACATATATAACGGAAGCAGACGTAATAGAAGCACTGGAAAGATTAAAAAACCGTAATCTCCCGGCGAAGACCAAATAGCTAATGAACTACTAAAATATGGGGGACACTCTCTGGTTAAGCAACTCCAGACACTTATATAGAGGATTATAAGACCGAATAGAATCTAAGATGAATGGAGAACAGCGACAGTTATATTAATGTACAAGAAGGGAGAAAAAGAATATCCAAATAACTATAGAAGCATAAATCTGCCAAACTGTAAACTGAAATTAACAACAAAAATAAACGCAAGAATACAATTGGAAGAACAGCAAGGATTCACAAGTGGGTGCTCATGCACCGATGCCGTATTCATTCTGAGACAGGTAAAAGGAAAATCCATAGAATACAACATTCCAACATACTTGTGACTGATAGACTTAAAAAAAGCTTGCGACAATGTGCAAATAGAAGACGTTATTCATCTATTATACAACAGAAACATCCCATTAGACCTAATTAAAACTATCGAGAAGATATATAAAGACAATAAAGTAGTCGCAAGATTAGCAGAATTAATGACAGAACTAATCAACTATGAATCTGGAATCAAGCAGGGAGACTCGTTAAGTCGTCCTCTTCTATTTAATATTGTCATGGATGAAATTATAAAGAATGTCAAAAGAAAGAAGGGATATAGAATGGGTAACAGAGAACTTAAAATTATATGTTATGCAGATGACGCATTAATAATGGCTGAGACCGAGAACGACCTGCAAAGGTTGCTATATGAATTCTACATAGCAGTAAAACAATATAATATGTCAATCTCAACTGAGAAAACCAAGACAATAGTAATAGCAAAAGAGCCGATTAGGTGCAAGCTGGTGGTGGAAGATAAACCAATAGAACAGGTGATGGAGGTAGATTACCTGAGCATCAAAATATCTAGTATCGAGGAAGAAGTAAAACATCAAGTCAACAAGGCTAACAGGATAGGGTGATGCCTCATTGATACCATATTTAGAACTAAATTTCTCTCCGTGGAAACCAAAACAAGAATATACAAGAGCGTAATACGACCAGTAATGACTTACACATCTGAAACAAGACCCGATACAAGTATAACATAGAGGATGCTGGAATTAACCGAAATGAGACTACTTGAGAGAGGTACAAACAAGACATTGAGGGATAGAGAAAAGAGTGAAGATATAAGACGCACATGTAATATAGAAAATACCAACCAGTGGATAAGAGGAAGAAAAGTGGAATGGGATCAACACAATGGCAAACAACAGGATAGTACAGACAGCGAGAGACAAGTCACCGAATGGAAGAAGATCAATGGGACGTCCAAGAAAGAGATGAAGCGACGATCTATAGAGCAGGGAACAAAGAAAACAGGCAATAGTGCCTAGCTCTAAGTCGGAAGAAGAAGTGATAATTTTCGTCCATTCTACACCCTGTAGAGAATATTCCAGATTTTTTTTGGGAATTTTTAAAAAATAATACAAAGAAAAGTTTTTTTTTTCACTTCCGATTTTGCCCCCCCCCAAATTAACCCTTTAAGTTAAAATTTAACTCTAAAAACTACACTCCGATGGGGCTATCAATTCCTATATTAGTGCCAAATTTCAACTTTCTATGTCATATAGTTTCGGAGAAAATCGGGTGTGACAGACACCGAAGTGATCTTATAAGTGTTCCGTACGGAATACTAAAAAGAGACAGAAATTGATTCAAATTCCCAACTTTGCAGTTCCAGATACAAAAAGCATCGTCTAAATATCTAACCCAATAAAATAGATTGTTAATTACCATAGTTTGTTATGCGAGTTAAAATTTAAAGACTCATAAAAATCTCTAAGGAATGAGAAAAACTTGGAAATTGGTTGTTGATATGTTAAGAGCATTCTTTTGCTGTTAACATCGATCTTTGTACGGTTAAAACTTTATTATTTTCGAAATTTCTTCAATGGACATGGATATTTACAAGGAACCAACGGCCGAAACCGTTTCGTGATATTTATTAGGAAATCAGTTAGTTTTATAAGAAAAGTTGGGGAATTTTAAGAACATTTTGACCAGTACAAATTGTTATTTTAACTCTTATTTCTATTAAAGTATCCCGATTTGTCATAATAAGAAAAAATATCTTTTGACGTAAAACACGCTGTATTTCCACTTTTTTTTCAATAGCGTCAAGTGTTTCCCTTCATTTGCGCTACTCCCTAATTACTATATTCTTATACTCAATACTTCACGTTTCCATGTTGACGATTTATAAACAACGGGGGGTCCGGTGTCCTTAGAAAAAAAGGGAAGCTATAAAGGTTGCCGAAATCCTGAAGGAATAAACAGAGTCGCGGATGGGATAAAAGCGACGGCGCATAGCTAGGTTTTCGCTGATCGATTTCGAATGGTCGGGCCTTAGTTTGTAGCTTAGGCCGGAAAATATCGGAAAAGTTATGATTAAAGGGTTTTTAGTAAAATATTCGGATAATTAATAACATTTTTATTATATTAAATTAATTAATAGAGACGGTTGAAGTTTATCAGAGCTTTGGCAATAGGTACCTTACAAAGGGCAGGTAGATTAGCCAGTTGTTATCTCGAAAAGTTATACTTATTTTTAAAGAACATATGTGAAAAACTCCTGCATCAATAGAAAACTTATTTGTTTTATGGTACAGACTAATATAGACATTAAAATTACTACTCACATAATTCATATACAGAGTAGATGTCAAAAGTATCGTAAGGGGTTACATACACTTGCGCGCTGCAAAAAGTACGAATATTCAAAAAAATATTATTAAGGTTATTAAGCGAATATTACAAATATTCATGGCTTGTCATACATGTCCTGGCATGAAGATGTTACAGGCACAGCAAGGAGAGTTTCTCAAAAGTTGGGAATATTATTTCGTACCAGAAAGCTTTACACCTCACAACAACTGTTAATCCTTTAAAAAGCTCAAATTCGACCAACTATGGAATACTGCTCCCATGTTTGGGGCTCCGCTTCCAAACACACCCTGCATTTGTTGGTTTCTGTTCAGAGAAGAGCTGTTCATCTGATTGGAGACCCGGAACTGACCGGTGGCCTTGATTCGCTGGAACATCGAAAAACGGTTGGCGACTTGAGTCTGTTCTACAAGCATTTTCGTGGAAAGTGTTCGAAGGATGTAGCCCGCTTAATTCCTTCCAGAGCAGTGCACGTTAGAAATACACGTCGCGCTAATACTTCACATCCGTATGAGGTTCAGCCTGTTACTCCGCGTACAACGCTTTTCAAGCCGTATATGGAGTACATCATCCCTTTGGAATAATTTGCCCAGGGCTGTGTTTCCCATTGAGTACAATTTACAGCGATTCAAGAACAACATGAATCGCTTTTTTTTTTTTTTCCCCACACATGCCGCTCCTGGAGCGCTTTAGGGACTTCCCTGTAGTACGTGTGCTAGACTCATAAAAAAAATTATTGAGTTAAATGGACCACTGATAAAAACTATGGCGCCTCCCTGTGTGCCGGATAACTTCACAAAAAATAATCCAATATACACAAATAAAAATTAATGTAAAATAATGTAGTATTAAAAAATTGTCGAAGGGCTCGTACAAAGCTTTTCAAGCAGTCTTTTATATGGAGAACATCATCTCTTTGGAACAATTTGCACAGGGCTGTGTTTCCCACAGAGTACAATTTACAGCAAATTCAAGAACAACGTGAATCGCTTTTTCCGCACACGGGTCCCTCCTGGAGCGCTTTAGGGACTTCCCTGTAGCACGTGTGCTAGACCCATAAAAAAGTTTTTTTTTTTTTCTTTTTCAAAAATAAAAAAATTACCGTATGCAATTTTTTACCAAAAAATTTATTTTTAATTATTTATAAAAAATTGTCTATTAGAAAAATTAAAAAACCTCTCAACATATTGTAGAAAAAGTAATTATTAATATTTAAAAAAAAGTTAAAAAATATCAAAAATTAACTGACAGTGTCTGAAAACAGGTAGCGGTCCCAATCCGACGCCAGGTCACATTTAATACTGTAACTTTGTAATGGAATGGAATTATCGTAAAAAAATTTTTTTGGATTATTCTTAGAAAAATACAAAAAAATCGAATTTTTGAAAATTCGGGGTGTATGTAAGAAAAAAAGGAAAACTAATAAATATAATGCAATGGTGATCCCAATGCCCCGATCTCCCTCCCATCGCACTAGTATGGATGACTTATAGCGAAGGGTTAAAAATCGTTGTCAATCAAGCTCTTCCAGTCTTGGGAATACCTAAAAATGACTGGAAAAAAGGAGGACGTCGAGTATTTTAATAAATTAATATACAGGATGCCAAACATTTGTGAGGCAATGATTAAAAATAACGGTAGTTATTTTGAGGGTGTTGAAAAATATTTATTGTAGGGAATGTGGAATTTTTGGCACAATGACACTATTCAGTATATATCACCACTACACCAAACATTTTATTTTCGCGCCCGATGGGCGTTTCGCTAACCATGTCAGTCAATCATCGCTCCCGATCAAGCTAAGTGCACATTTTGTAGACAGCGACTTATTTTATGGTAGACAGTTATTTTACGACAATAAAAACATTTTTTTATTTTATATCTTAGGTTAATCAAAAATTCCTTAGTGCTTCCGAACTTTCGCCAGTGTAGGACGTACACTACCGTCAGAAAGTATTTGCCCACCTAGAAATTTCAATGTAACTGCCAAAATTTAATACCTAATTAAACCCTTTTATTTTATTAGGTAAATTTAATTGTTCTTAACAAGTGTCCACCATAAAATTGTTTAGATAAGCCTTTTTGGTGAAATCACAAACTAAAAACCATTTAGAACAAATTTCCAAGTTTTGCATGATAATCGTTTTGAGGCGATTTCTGGGAATTCCAGTTGAAGTAAGAACTCATTGCAAATTTCTAGGGATGATGGAAATTCCTAGTGACATTTTATGATAAAAACTATGCTATAAATACCATTGTCCTTTTGGAAATTAACCATTCGCAAACAGTACTTTGTTATTGAAACAGGCTGAATTATTATGTGAAAATGCCAAAAACGAAAAGAGTTTCCGTTGAAAATCGGGCTCTGATAATTGCGAGACATCAAAATGGTCACTCGAGTGATATGCGGATGCCAAGGAGAACGGTGGACTACATCGCAAAAAAATTGTCGGCGGGACATGGAATTCACAACGAAAAACGTTCAGGAAGGCCCCGAAAAACGACTCCCGCTGAAGACAGAGCTATAACAATGTCCAGCAGACGTAATCGCCCCCTAACCGCACCAGAAATCACGGCTCAAGTAATCCTGGAGAAGCCCATCCCCATTAGCGTGACAACCGTGAAGAACAGGTTAGCAGAAGGTGAAGTACACGGGAGAGTTGCAGTGAAGAAACCACTTCTTAGGCAAGTAAATAAACGTAAACCATTAGAATGGGCCCGAGAATTGGACATCAAAACAATGGAATTCCGTCCTTTCGAGCGACGAATCTAAATTCAAAATTTTCGGTTTAAATCGACGAGATAACGTGCGGCGGTCAGCTGGAGAGAGGATGTTGGAAGCCTGTCAGTTGCTTACAGTAAAACATGGTGGAGGTTCAGTAGTGGTTTGGGGTTGTTTTGGCAACGATAAAGTTGGAAAATTCTTTAGGATAGAAAGAATCATGTGAAAAGAACAGTATCAAGAAATTTTGCTAACTCAAATGTTTCCTTCTGGAAGAGATTTTTTCAGGGGAAATTTATTTTTCAGCATGACAACGACTCTAAACATTCTGCTAAACAATTTAGAGAACTTTTGGACCAATGGAAATCCGATGACGTCCTGGAAGTGATGACTTGGCCTCCACAATCATCGTCTTGAACCCAATCGAATTGCTGTGGGACCATTTGGACAGGTGTGTTTGAAAACTCAATTCACCCTCAGAAAATCACTTTTGGGAACTTTTACAAGCAAAAGAACCGAAGAAACTCTAAAGAAACTACTGGACATAATGCCAAAACTCTGTAAAGCGGTAATTAAAAACAAAGGAGGTCACGTAGATGAGAAAAATCCTGGAAAATCATGAATATTTTTCTGATTTTCTAGACTGTAAATAATGTGAAAATAAATAATAATTCATTAAAATTAAAAAAAAAAAATATTATCTGGGTTTTTGTTGTCTTGGGGCTGAAATAACTAGGTGGGCAAATACTTTCTGACGGTAGTGTGTAGAGCAAAATATATAAGTTGTCTCATAAAAAAATTTAATTTAAAAATATTTGTTGTAAAAAACCAAAAACATTGAAAAAATATTTTTTTGTCATCTAAATGTGAGGCGTTACATATTCGATTCATCACTGATTGGAACGCCGTTTTCATAATCGCTTTTATCTTCTTTTAATTATTCCAGCGAGAACCGCTTGTTACTGTAAACTGTGGTTTTTAGTGTCTGCAAGAAAAAATTCATCGAAGCCAAATCAGTTAATATTTCGGGAAAATTTCTTCAATAACTGCCAAAGAAATTTTTGAACTATAGTATATTACCTCCCTTCATCCTACGGAAACCAGATTGATTAATGAAAATTTTCCAAGTTGGGTAAACTAACCAGGATTTTTCTCATCTACTGAGTAGTGGCAAGGGGGTTAAGTAAAAGTCATCTTCATCTTCACATATCGTTCCAACTTGGCTATTCCGAGCGTTCAAAACATTTGATTAACGAAGTTGAGCCTCTGACCAGTATCACTTGGCTACTTTCACCAGTTGTGTTGTAACGAACACCAAGCCACATTTACCACTCTTGCGTGTTAACAGGTTGAAATTTTCGAGAACTGACAGTCGAATGCAGTTAAGGCTTGTATTGTTTCTTGTTCGTCCTGCCCTAGGTTTACTTAAAGCAGAACCAGTTTCATAAACCATAGAAGAGATAGCTATCGCCACAGAAAGATAAACACGTGGGATACAACGTTGTCGCAAAAAGAAGCCGGTTGGCTTTTAGGTCGCTCCTTGATTTGTCGGTGCGGTATCGTTTTTCTCGGTGTGCTTGATTTGCGCGGGATGCGCCGACGCAGAGCAAGTCAGGTGGGTTTTATTGAAATATAGGCGTCCGGCATGTTTTTATTACCGAATCGGTACCGAGCATACCGAGAAAAATCATACCACACCGACAAATCAGGGAGCGACCTTAGAGATGCCGCGTATATTTTCTTTATTATTGTTACATGTAAGTTCTACTTGCTGAGCATCTCTGAGAAACTCAACGAGACACATAAGGGTATTTCAGCGTTTTATGGGGTTACATACACCTGGGCGCTGCAAAGAGTATGTATATTTAAAAAAATATATTTTAAAGGATATGTTCTAAATGTTAACATTATTAAGAATAGAGAAAAAAATCCGTAAAATCGATATATAACCCCCTATGCGGCCAAAATTATTTTTTGATATTTTAAATCAGGTGTTATTTTTAAATATAGCACTGAAAGCTTTTTGGACTGCATATTTTGAAGAAAAATATATTTCAATATATAAAAAAACAGTATATTGAGGAAAAACATGTTGTCAAAAATTACAAAAATAATTATCCACTATAAAGAATCCTACGTCCCTTCGTCTACGCCAGAGCTCCATTCTTCGGCTTCTTCTGCAAATTTCTCTGGGGATTTCTCTTCTTCGGAACTTTCGTCGTCAATATTGGGTTCAGGAGAAACAAACATTTGTATTGCTTCTTTACTAAACGACATAGATCTTTTTTTGAGTTTTGGCCTTATACTAAATATTAATCTGATCTGAATTCAGCTATAATCTGTTGAAGACATCTAAATTGACAAAAGTTTGCCAGTACAGGCGAAAGTGCTTGTTTCGCGTGGACGTGCGTTTCCATTACTGTTGCACCGTGAATTAATATTTTGTACATCGTAGGAGTCGTGGGATGCCAGGGATACAACACCACATAAATTTTGGCGGTCTCATATCCATAGTCTGTAAATTTGTTCAAGTCTTTATGACCACTCTATATACAGGGTGTCCCAAAAAGTATGGTCAAAAATGAAGGATCTAATAGACTGAACCAAAATAAGGTCAGAAGTTACTTTAAAAATGTCTCCTATCTCCCCCCGTTAGGGAGATACAGCCACCCAAATGGGGAGCTGAAGATGGGTTTTCGTTGAATATTTCAAAAACCGTTAAAGATAAAAAACATGATATTCATGTTCTAAACTAAAGTTTATGTGCTGAACCGGAATTTAACCTTATAATCGTAGATAATTCAACTAGTGCGCCAAAAGTAGCGGAGGGCGTGGTAAAAATGGACTTAATTTTTTTGTAATAACTTTTATCGTATTTTCACGTTGGATTAGGGAAGCTTGAGATTTTTGCCGAAAAAAAGGTACTCTGCTCGTATCATTGAAATGGAAAAAAATATTTTGGACCTAATAACAAACAATCCAACTAATAGTGTAAGGAGATTGGTAGCACCTTGTAAATCGTTGATGAATAGGGTACTTCAAGAGCAATTACTACATCCTTACCATTTCCAAAAAGTTCATTATATGTCGCCCGATGATTATCCTGCACGAGTGGAATTCGCTAATAGGTTTCTACAAAAGCAATTAGAAGATAATACATTTGTATGCAAACTGCTTTTTACAGATGAATCGGGATTTTCTAGGGATGGTGCAATAAACTCCCATAATCTTCACTTATGGGATGAGGATAATCCACATGCGATAATTCAGACTAAAAACCAACATAAATTTTTGATAAATGTCTGGATGGGAATTATTGGGAATTATTTGATTGGACCATATGTCATTGACGGGCGGCTAAATGGTGAGAAATATTTGCAATTTCTTCGAGATGATTTAAATAATTTATTAGAAGAAGTTCCGTTATATATTCGCAACAATATATGGTTAATGCACGACGGTGCATCACCACATTTCAGCACCATTGGTAGGGGATATTTAGATAACCAGTTTTCCAATCGTTGGATAGGTCGGGGTGGGTCATTCCCGTGGCCACCTCGATCACCAGATCTAAATCCCTTAGAATTCTTTCTATGGGGCCACCTTAAATATCTTGTGTATTCGACTTCTGTACAAACTAGAGAAGAGCTGTTAGAAAGAATTTTCTTTCACTGTGCTAAAATAATAAATAATCCTGGCATGTTATTTAGAGTTCAAAGGGCTTTCCTCAATAACTTAGGGAAATGCATAACTGTACAAGGTGCCTTTCCTTTAAATTAATATTTCCGATTTTTTTAGCGGTGTTTTGTGATGATTTCTTGATTTGATAAATAAAAATAAGTTTTTTGCTTCATTTGATAATTATGTTTTCTTTCATTATTATTTAGTTGTACGGTCATTTAAAAATATCTGGGTATTTTGAAGTATTGCTAATAACCGTAATAATATTAGGTAATAGGCTCTTTTTCTGACATGGAAATTCCTTATCGATTTTAACTCGGAATTGGTGCGTCTAATCGTGTTAAACAGTACCCTTTTTCGTCAAAGATCTCAAGCTTCCCTAATCCGACGCAAAATGTAATAAGAGTTATTATAAAAAAAGGTAAGTCCATTTTTACCACGCCCTCTCCTACTTTCGACGCACCGGTTGAATTATCTACGATTATAAGGTAAAATTCCGATTCAGCACATAAACTTTACTTTAGAACCTGAATTTCATGTTTTTATCTTTAATATTCAATGAAAACCCATCTTCAGGCTCCCCATTTGGGTGGCTGTAGCTCCCTAACAGGGGGAGATAGGAGACATTTTTATAGGAAGTTCTGACCTTATTTTGGTCCAATCTACTAGATCCTTCATTTTTGACTATACCTTTTGGGACACCCTATCCAGCTATCGCTATATTTTTTGTGCTCAAATTTATGAACTGATTCTTTAATTAATTAGCTCGAAGCTTCATTTAGGCTGTGTAAATGATATTATTATTCATTAAAACTGAGGTTATAAGCTAGTGAAAAAATTAAAAATTGTAACTCAATCATTTAATGGTTGACTAATGTTTACATGAATATTAAGAGATGAGGGCTTAAAGCATATTTTTTAATTAGATTAATATCTATGACTGGAAATTCTAAATCCTTTGAAAAAGAGCTAAGAGCTCAAGGGGTCTAAAAACTATAAATACTTTATCCGGCTTGGGTCATGTAGGTAGGGATTTTATAAGAAATCGTCTTAAATATAGACATATAAAAATGTCAAATAATCATTTTTTTGTCTGCAATTTGTCAATTGTAAATATCAATAAATTTCATAAAAATCCCGCAAGTTACAAGAAAAAAGTAAGTCTATAAAAGATAAGGCATCCCGAAGGTAATTTAATAAATTCCGGAGGCGTAAAACCAATCGGTTGTTTGATATAGTTGTATGGGGATATACTCCATTTCCTAAATGGAAATACTGATACAGAGAAAAATATTAATAAGCGTGTCTGGAAAAACTGTAGCAGTATATAATACAATAAACTATCTGATAAAAATGAGCGATTCTGTGGGCGATGAACTTTTAATAAAGAAAAATTTCGTAAAGTGTTTGTCGTATACAATGTGCGGATTCCGCCATTTCCATTGCCACGGACAGAAAAAAAAATACGAATGCGGTGATGAGAAGTGTTTTTAAAAGATCACACATATGAATCGTACGAAAAAAATTGGTGAACTCATTGATTCAGTACTACCTTTACAAATCTATAATATATATAAAATGCAACGTCTCTCTGTCTGTCTGTCTGCCCGTTAGTGACCTTATCACTGGAGAACCACTTATCCGATTTACGTACTTTTTTTTTTTAAAACATACTTATGTTCTCTGGCCAGGTTATAGGCTATATTTTATTACGATAGGTAGCATAAGGAATGAGCAGTGACAATAATAGTGAGTGAAGTCGGAAAAAAAAGCTTGCTGCTAGCGCGTTCCCTTGCAATATACAGCCTAAACCATTAAATATGGAACAATATTATGTAGCAGAGAATATCTTTAATCTATAATCTATAATATATATATAAAATGTAATGTCTCTCTGTCTGTCTGTCTGTCCATTAGTGCATTTATCACGCGAGAACCACTTATCCAATTTATGTGTCTTTTTTAAATTCATACATATATTCTTTGGCCAGGTTATATAATAATAATAATAATAATCTATATCTATAATATATATAAAATGCAGCGTCTCTCTGTCTGTCCGTTAGTGCGCTTATCATTGGAGAACCACTTATCTGATTTACGTGCTTTTTTTTAAAACATTCATATGTTCTCTGGCCAGGTTATCTATATATAATATATATAAAATGCAACGTCTCTCTGTCTGTCTGTCCGTTAGTGCGTTACGTACTTTTTTTTTAAAACATACATATGTTCTCTGGCCAGGTTATAGGATATATTTTATTGCGTTAGGTAACATAAAGAATAAGCAGTGACGATAATAGTGAATCAAGTCGGAAGAAAGGCTACCGTTAGCGTGTTCTCTTACAATATACTGCCTAAACCATTAAATATGGAACAATATCATGTTGCAAAGAATACAATATATATATAAAATGCAACGTCTCTCTGTCTGTCTGTCCGTTAGTGCGCTTATCACTTGAGAACCACTTATTCGATTTACGTGTTTTTATAAATTTATACATATGATATGTTCTATATAATTCGATATAAGCCTAGATAATGGGAGATAAGGTGAGATAATGGGAGATAAGTATAAATAATGGGAGATAAGCAGAGATAAGTCTAGGTAATGTAAGTTATGGTGAGATAATGGGAGATAAGGAGAAATAATGGGAGATGAGCAGAGATAAGCCTAGATAATGGAAATTATGTAGAGATAATGGGAGATAAGGAGAAATAATGAGAGATAAGCACAGATAAGTCTAAGTAATGATAATTATGGTGAGATAATGGGAGATAAGGAAAAATATTGAGAGATAAGTCGACATAAGCCTAGATAATGGGAGATAAGGTGAGATAATTGGGGATAAGTATAAATAATGGGAGATAAGGAGAAATAATGGGAAATAAGCAGAGATAAGTCTAGGTAATGGGAGTTATGATGAGATAATGGGAGATAAGGAGAAATAATGGGAGATAAGGGAAAAAATGGGAGATAAGGAGAAATATTGCGAGATAAGTCGAGATAAACCTAGATAATGGGAGATAAGGTAAGATAATGGGAGATAAGGAGAAATAATGGGAGATGAGCAGAGATAAGCTTAGATAATGGAAATTATGTAGAGATAATGGGAGATAAGGAGAAATAATAGGAGATAAGGGGAAATAACGGCAGATATTTTATTACGTTAGGTAACATAAGGAATGAGCAGTGGCGATAGTAGTGAATCAAGACCACGCGAGCGGAGCCGCGGGCACGGCTAGTATAATTATAAAATTTTACTTTCTCGCAATAAAGAATACGTTAATTCTAGCATTACAATTCTACATTATATGTCCTCTTTTATGGGCATAGAACACGTGGTGCAGAGTAAACCCTAACGAGCTACAAGAGCGACACGTGTGCGGAAAAAGCAATTCACGTTGGTCTTGAATCGTTGTAAACTGTAATGGGTGGGAAACACAGTCCTGGGCAAATCATTCCAAATGATTTAGCCCCTTCGGACTATTACCTATTTCCAAAACTGAAAAAAAAAAAAATTGATAGGATACAAATTTCATTAAACAGAGAAGTAATAAATGGTGGAGACTGGTTTACAAACCAAGAAAGGTATAGAGTTACTTTATAACAGTTGCAGTACTACATCAGGTAAAAAGTCTTGAGACTTTTAAAGAAAAAACAATGTTTTTGTCAAAAATCGAATTTATTCTTTAACATAGTTTCCTTTAAGAGCGAACCACTTATTCCAAGGATCGTCCCACATTTGGATACCTTTCACATAGTACGATGTGTCGACCTCTTTAAAATAATCCTCAGTTTTCCATTCGATTTCATTTGAGCCAAATCTCTTTCCTTAGAGACACCTTCTCAAATTTGGAAAGAGGTAATAATCACTAGGGGCCCGATCTAGTGAATATGGTGGATGAATCAATTCATAGCCCAATTGGTCCAACTTCATCATCACTTTTATGGAGTTGTAAGCTAGTGCATTATCTTAGTGAAACAACACTTATTTCTTTGCTAAATGCGGCCTTTTTTCTTTGATTTCACCCGCCCCTTCTCAAGAGAGCCGATCAGTATTAATCCATGCGCACCCCAAAAAATAGTTGCCAAAACCTTTCCAGCTGACGTTTGTATTTTTAAACGCTTCGGTCGGTTTTCATGCCGTTCCAGCCACTCTGCGGACTGCCTGTTGGACTCTAGCATGTAGTGGTGGACCGATCTTTTGTCCACGGATACGAATCGATGCAAAAACTACTTTGGATTACGCGACACGTTGCTGTTTTTGATCATTCGTGAGAGTGGGCAAATATTCATGTAAAAAATATATCTTATGTATTCTGTTGATATCTTCACGATGTGTTTCTCACTTTCACTTTGGGATCATTCAGAACAATATGGTGGATTTTTTGTGTTTTTTTGAGTAACTGCCTCATTTGGACGTCCGACACATAGTGCTTCATGCTTGTAAGACAGAATTTAAGTTCACTAAACCATCGACATATAGTTGCCCTCGACGGAGCATATATGCCATGAGACTCAAGCCATTCCTGGGTTTTGGCTGTATTTTTTCCCATCAAAAACAGTGTTTAATCAACACACGAAATTATTTTTGTTCGATCGTTTTGCAAAAATCAAAAGTAGCGGTACTCAAGCAGCTATAACTCGCAATATCATGCAAAGTTTAACGAATCTTCTGAGAGTTGACACTAACTGAAAATCACAAGGTTTTCTTGATTGTGCGACGTTTCACTCCCATTAGTATACAGTTGCTTTATAAGAGCTGCACTAAATGTGTAAAGCTGAAAGTTATGCTAGGCTAGAAACTTATCAATACGCTCTCGTATATACAGTGTGTCCCAAAAAGTTTCATACAAATGGAGAAAAAGTTTATCTTACGTATTACAAAAAATTTATTCTTGATAAAAAGTTCTGCATCACATGGAAATCTATAATCAAGCATCAAAAGTGTAAAGTACTTAATGGTTAACAGGGAAAATAAAAAAAAAAGATTTATAATGAAGAGTAAAGTGTGTTTAAAATTTAAATACAGAGCAAAATATTAATTGAAAATGTTAATATGAACTAAAAAATTATGTTCACGTTTAGATTTGTGGCTTTCTAGTTATAAATTCAAAAAAACTCCCATAAACACGTTAGTAATTATTTATTGAATAAAAGAAAACGAAAGCACTACAAATTTTAGGCGGAAAATAAATGAACATAACTTTGTCATGTCTGTATCTGCAATAATTAGAAATGCCACTAAAATTGAGTGTTGAAGATAAAATTGAAATTGTTCTCATGGTTGGAAATAATTATAAAACTTTTAGAGAAGTAGCAGAAATCTTAATAATAGACACCCTGATAAAAACTGTGCACTTCAAAACTGTAGGATATCTAATAAATGAATTCAAGATTTATGGCAGTGTTGAAAATAAATTTAAAAAGAAACATCGAGAATGGGTTTCAAAATCAAAATCAAGTAATACTGTCGGTAGTAAAAAAGCCAAAAGATTCACTTCGGAAAAGATTAGCTTTATTGAATGTGAGTAAAACTACAGTTGCGACATTTTAAGAACAAATAAATTTAAACTATACACAAATTTACCCATACTTTAAAAGCAGGAGATTTTGAACGAAGATTTGAATTTTGTGCTGGCTTCCAAGGAGAGTTAGAAGATAACAGGTTTATGGCAAGACAAATACATTTCTCTGACGAAGCGACATTTACGTCTAATGGGGCAATAAGTTCTCAAAATTATCACTGGTGGAGCGATGTTAATCCTAACTCAAAATTAACACTTGTATGGTGTGGAATTTTTAAAGATAGAACAGTTGGACCATTTTTTTTTTCGAAATAATATGAATGCTGAACGTTACCTAGAATTTTTAAATAATGAGTTCCCTGAGTTTCACACCAACATGATGGTGCATCATGTCACAGTACGAGAAATGTTCCCGGACATCACCCCTCTAGATTTTTTATGGGGCTACTTAAAAGAAAAGGTTTATCTTAAAAGGCCATTTTAAGATGTTGGTCATCTTGAGAGAGGTCATCTAGAGAAACATGTGAACCTCTAACTCCTGACGTAATTAGAGATGTAATAAAAGATTTTTCTCGAAGAACAATCACCTGTTTAGAAAGGGACAGTGGTTACATTGAAGCACTTGGCAAAAAAAATTAGAATTAATCCATATGTTTAGTTTGTTATGTTATGTACATAGTAATTAAGTAATGTCGCAATTTCAAAATAAAATGACATTAACACAAATTTATTATGGATGTAATTGTTGCAAAGCAGATAAAAAGGTTATCAAATTTTTAATAAAAATATGCTACAATCAAAATCAGTGCACTAGTTTTACTGACATGTTTACTGGAGTTTTATGGAATTTTTAACTAGGAAGGCTACAAATCTAAACGTGAGCGTAATTTTTTAGTTCCTATTAACATGTTCAATTAATATCTTGCTACGTATTTATATTTACACAAACTTTACTCTTCATTATAAATCATTATTTTTTATTTTCCCTGTATACCATCAAATATTTTAAACTTTTGATGCTTGATTATGGATTTCCATGTGATGCAAAACTTTTAATCAGGAATAAATTTATTTGTAATATGTAAGATAAAACTTTTTCTCCATTTGCATAAAACTTTTTGGGACCCACTGTATAAACAGTGTGAATTAATTTTGAGGAATTTCTAAGAGAGGGTGTAACTTCTATTCTATCGCATCGGGGCATACTGTTACTATATTCATGATAAATTACCATCATTAGACTTTAATTTTTAGTATGTTATTTTGCTGAAGTGTAAACATTGAGCATTGAATATGTCGAGAGAGAGAGATATTACTTTTGGGTGATCTAAATAGAAGAATAGGAAGGAAAGAACACGATAAAGTGGTAGGAAAATATGGCGAAGAAGTTACTAACGACAACGGAAGAAGAATTATAGAGATATGTGAACAAAACAACCTTACAATATTAAACGGACACTACCAGCATAGGGATATTCATAAATATACGTGGAGACAAACAACAAGAGATTTAAAAAGTATTATCGATTATATGATAATACGACAGAGATCTAGATTAAACTTCCTAGATGTAAGAGTCCAAAGAGGGGCTTCATGTGGCAGCGACCACTACCTTGTGAAAGGAAAGATAACCTCACGAACAACACGGGAAAGCAAACTGGAAGATACAAGTACACAGCACACAACAAGTGAAACAACAATAAGATATAATACAGACAGCTTACAAAATGAAAGTATCAGAAATCTATACAAGAGTAGACTGGACCAAAAGATACACGGACGGGATTTGTTAATATAGAAGAAGAATATAAGTATATAAAGGAATGCCTACAAGCAGCCGCACTGGAAGCATTAGGGTACCAAGAGAAAAGGGGAAAACAGCAAAAACCATATTGGTGGGATGAAGAAATTAAATACGAAATTGAAGAAAAACGGAAAAGCTATCACAAATACTTAAGTTCAAAGAGCACAAACGACAAAGTAAAATATAAAGAATCCCAAGCTAGAGTACCCAAAATGATTAGTGACAAAAAGAACAACCAATGGGAAAAGACATGCTCAAGACTCAACACTTACATAGGAGGAAGAAAAAGCACAGAAAGCTGGAGACTTCTTAAAAATATGAGAACAGGACGGAAAAGAGAAATCTTCTCACCAATAACACCAGAAAAATGGAACCAATATTTTACAAATATGCTAACAGAAGATAGACCAGAGTTCAAAAGTACCCAACATGGAAACCCAACTATAGTTATACGAGGATCCCAAATAAGAATAACAACATCAGAAGTTAAACAAGTATGTAAAACGCTAAAAAATGGTAGAGCTCCACGACCAGGAAACATCCCAGGAGTGATAGTAAAATACGGAACTGAAAAGCTATTTAGCGCTTTGAGGAACTTATTCCAAAGATGCATTAACACATCAGAAGTACCTGAGGAATGGAAAATATCATACATATCAACAATTCATAAGAAAGGAGACAAAAATAATTGCGATAACTATAGGGGAATAACGGTTACAGGATCTATTAGCAGAATATACGGAAAAATACTTAAAAATAAAATAGAAATGGAATACGCGGACGTAGAAGCTGAAGAACAGGCAGGCTTTAGAGCAGGAAGATCCACAATAGACCATCTCTTCTCACCGACACAAATCCTAGAAAAGAAAACCGCATTTGATCAGGAAGTCCATGTCTTCTTTGTTGATTTAAAAAGGGCCTACGACAGCGTGCCCCTAATGAGATTGTGGGAAACACTACAACAGAGTAATGTAAGCACCGAAATAATTAAAGCCGTAAAATCCTTATACCAAGACGCAAGAAGTAGTGTGAAAACCAAGTATGGTATAACAACAGGGTTCCAGGTCACAAAGGGTCTCAAACAGGGCTGCTGTATATCCTCAACGCTATTTAAAATCTATTTGGAGAGTGCACTGAAGAACTGGAAAAGGAAATGCAGCAGTATGGGATTACCACTGGATGACGATACTACATTGTACACGCTGTCATTCGCAGACGACCAGATAGTAGTCGCTCAGGACATCGATGATATGGAATACATGACACGAAAACTTATGGAGGAATATGAAAAATGGGGCCTAGAAGTCAATATTAAAAAGACCGAGTACATGTGCGTCGGAGGACAACTGCAGGACTTGAAACTGGCCACAGGACATACCATCAAACACTGTGCCAGTTATAAGTATTTGGGAACGAGAATATCTAGGGACGGAACACTGGAAGAAGCAATATTCGAGAGGAATATCCAAGGAAGAAAAGCGATTGCAATGCTTAATAGTACACTATGGGACAAAAAACATAACCACTGAAAATAAGAAGAGAATTTACAATTCAATAGTGAAAAGTATAATAACTTACAGCTCCCAGGTGTGGCCATTGAAGGAAAGAACAGAAAAAATACTAAAAGCTACAGAAATGGATTTCTGGAGACGAGCAGCCAGAAAATCCAGAAAAGATCGCATACCAAATGACACGAAAGACGAGCTTTAGAAATAAAGCACGATATAGTGGACGAAATCAGAACCCAACAGTTGGTATGGTACGGACATGTACAGGGAATGTCACAAGACCGACTACCTAAAAAGATTTTAAATTGGAACCCTCATGGAAAAAGAAAGCGAGGAAGACCACGCCAAAGCTGGAGAGCAGGAATCAACAAGGAAGTACTAGAGAGAGATCTAGAGGAGGAGGGATGGAGAAACCGGGAGGAGTGGAAATTAGGCATCGGAAGACGGAAGACGTTACAAAACCGATTGATATATATATATATATATATATATATATATATATATATATATATATATATATATATATATATATATATATATATATATATATGTCGAATTACGTGCCAACAAAACACCATTTGCGGGAAGCTTGTTTAATTCGAAGAAGGGTGCTGCTGAAAGTCATCAACTGCTATCGGAAACCTATGGTGATTATAGTCCATCGATATATGAGAACTGGTTTCGACGCTTTAAAAGTGGTAATTTCGACACGGAAGAGAAAGAACGTCCAGGCCAGCCGAAAAAGTTTAAAGATGAAGAATTGGAGGCATTACTCGATGAAGCCCAGTGACAAATGGAAAAAGAACTTGTAGAATCATTAGGAGTTGATCGCACAGCCATTTACAAGCACTTACATGCACTGGGAACGATTCAAAAGCAAATAAATTGGGTGCCGTACGAATTGAAACCGAAAGACATTGAAAGGCGATTTTTCACCTGTGAAGAACTGCTTCAACGGCACAATCCAAAAGGTTTTTTGCATCGTATCGTAACTGGTGATGAAAATCGGATAAGCTACAAGAATCTAAAGCGCAAAAAATCATTAGTGAAGTCCGGTTAACCATCAATATCCTCGCGAAAGCCGAATAGTCATGGCTCCAAGCTTATGCTGTGTGTATCTGGTAGGATCAACTGGGTGTACTGTATTCTGAGCTGCTCCAACCTAACGACTCTATTACTGGGGAACGTTACGGACAACAATTCATGCAATTGAGCCAAGCATTGAAGGAAAAAAGACTGCAATATACCAAAAGACACGCCAAAGTGACTTTTCAACATGACAGTGCTTGGCCAAATGTTGCAAAATCCGCCAAGGAAATGCTAGAAGCGCTTGGATGGGATATCCTAGCTCGCCCGCCCTACTCACCAGACATTGCTCCTTCTGATTATCACTTGTTACAATCGATGACGCGCGGCCTGTCTGAACAGCGCTTCCATTCTTATGAGGATACTAAAAAAGGGTCGATTGCTGGTACAAAAATGGGAGAAAGTAGTGACTAGTGATAAACAATACTTTGAATAATCAATCTGTAACAATCTTTTTATAATAAAGCTATATTTTTACGGAAAAATCCTTCAAAATTAATTCACACACCCAATAGGATAATAATATTGGATTATTTTGACCGCACTATACCATAATTGCACAGAACAGAATGCACTATATCGTGACCTAAATCTCTAATTCTACTCAGGTCTCACTTTCTTCTGTATAGAAACGCTAAAAAGCTCCATTTTCAAACGAAATATAGAGTAAAATCATTCCCAAAAAAAGTAGAAAAATAACGCGAAAGTTAGTCCTCGACAAAGAAAAGGTTTTTTAAGCCCAGATAATCAGGAGCCATATGCAATAAAAGACTTTAAATGCGAACCTAACAGAAGACTGATAACGGCAAAAAGCTGCAAATGTAAAAAAAGTAAGATAATACGAAAAATATAACGGCGACAGAAGAAAACGCCTCGAGAAATTTTATTACAATGACGGGATTATTCTCGAAAACCGGCGAGATTTTTTCCTGTTCACCGTTTTGATCCTGATAAAATCAAGGGGATTTTTATTATGACTGGAATGGCTTGGATATCTAATAATATTACGAAATGTCACGTTGCTAAATTAGATTGGATTTCTAAAGTAAATAAGAGGTAAATAGGTTTTTCTAAAAGCAATTTTACTTAAATTCGAAATATCGCGTATTTCTATTCTTGAAAGTTGCCTCAAAAAAGCTTTTTAAAATCTTAAAGTCTCTCAAAGTTTGTATAAGGGCAACTTGAAAAAGTTTTAACCGGAATAACAAGTAGTAAATACAGCAAGTACTTAAAAATTCCCTGACATAAGACATTAATTCCACGATATATTTTTAATTCCACAAGAAAAGTTTAGGTTCAGTTTATGATCGATCATTGTAGCGTAAATTTTAGCGAGCCTTTATAATAATGCGAAGTCCAGTTTACTTCTTTTTTCAATCTTCATAGAGAAATGTCAATTAAACATCTAGTTTCACACATGATATACGTATCTATTTTTTAACTAGCCATTTGAAAAATGTGTAAAATGTGATTTGTCCGGCTGCTTTCCTCTTAAGTAAGCATTAGGATGGTCACAAAAAATCAATGCCAATTGACTAAGAAATGAGATTGGTAAAGTTTCAGCTCAATTGGGTAACGTTAACTCGTGCCCCATCAAGGTTGAAGTTTTGACTTTTTATGAAAATTGATTTTTAGGGTTCCGTACGGAACACTTATAAGATCACTTAGGTGTCTGTCCATCTGTCACACCCTCCGAAACTATTTGTCATAGAAAGTTGAAATTTGGTAATCCTACAGGAATTGATGGCTTCATCAGAGCCGTGTAGTTTTGAAAGTTAAATTTTGACTTAAGGGGTTAGTTCTGGAGGGTAAAATCGGAAGTGAAAAAAATTTTTTTTACTAGGTCATCGAGTGTGGTGTCAAATGAAAGCTTGTGAAAACACGAGTAATATATATATATATATATATATATATATATATATATATATATATATATATATATATATATATATATATATATATATATATATATATACATATTACTCGTGTGTATATATATATATATATATATATATATACACTCGTATATATATATATATATATATATATATATATATATATATATATATATATATATATATATATATGTAATACTTTTCTTTGTATTATTTTTAAAAAATACGCGAAAAATCACCGTCCCCCACCTTATCTCGAAAAGTACTGATCAAAAAATTTTAACAAAATTCTGGAATATTCTCCACGGGGTGGAACGAAAATTATCACGAGTGCATTACCTTTAATAATATATCTGGTCTATAAAAAAACAAAAATTTCAAGGCCATCAGTTTTCAGTAAAGATTAGAAACAAACTTTGTTGAAAACTCATTTGGGGTGTGTTTTGTGAAGTCACTGATCATTTTTATACCTCCGTAACAAAACTTTTTATTTTAAAAGCAATCAACGTAAGGAACACTAATTGTGCAAGTTCAACTTGCACTTGATCGTTTTTTTTTATGAAAATGTCTAAAAAACATTGCAAGATACAATTACATCGGCTCTTTAGATTTTACTTTATTTTTTCAATATGTACATAAAAAAGGGTTTAGTTAAAACTGTTTTCAAATCAGAAATCTTTCAGATGTCTGGTTGGTGTCTTAGCTTTCTCTCAAAAAATTAAAACTGCGTAAAACTTGACAATTAAATGGTAATTTACTGCCACTGATTTGATGAGACAGGTGGCCGATTAAATACACCGTCTCTTTCTGCCTTGAACTCAAACCCGAATAAGCATGGCTAGTTAATGTTGTAGAAGACATTATCTCGCAAACCTCACAGAAAAGTCACTAAACGAACGTTGTTGAAATATTCACTGCTTGAAAGGCAAACGTAAACTAAAACTCTCTGACTGCTCTCCGGGCATCCCAGACAAGGAACAAAAAAGAAGGAGTGTGGTTTATGACACTCCAGGTGGAATTCTCTGATAAAAGGGTCCTTAGCAATAGCTTTTTTGTAACAAAAATAAACCCTTTAAAGAATAGAACTAAATATCAGGTAGGTAACCACTACCTTGCAATTCGTAAAATTATTTATAAAGTTAAAACAAATGACAATTTTATGTCTGTATAATAATA
>CM032456.1:96315453-96348698 GCA_019049505.1 Pachyrhynchus sulphureomaculatus
TAAAAGGAATCATGCGAAAAGAACAGTATCGAGAAATTTTGCTAACTCAAATGCTTCCTTGTGGAAGAGATATTTTTCAGGGGAAATTTATTTTTCAGGATGACAACGACCCTAAACATTCTGGTAAACAAGTTAGAGAACTTTTGGACCAACGGGAATCTGATGATGTCCTGGAAGTGATGACTACTTGGCTTCCACAACCACCCAACTTGAACCTCATCAAATTTTTCTGTAGAACCATTTGGACAGGTGTGTTCGAAAACTCAATCCAGCATAAGAAAATCACTTGCGGGAACTTTTACAAGCAGAACGGGTTAAAATAACCGAAGAAACTACTGGACAGAATGCCGAAACTCTGTAAAGTGGTAATGAAAAATAAAGGTCACATAGATGAGAAAAATCCTGGAAAATCATGCATATTTTTCTGATTTTCTAGATTGTAAATAATGTGAAAATAAATAATAATTCATTAGAATAAAAAAAAAATATTAACTGGATTTTAGTTGTCTTGGAACTGAAATAACTAAGTGGGCAAATACTTTCTGACGGTAGTGTATATATATATATATATATATATATATATATATATATATATATATATATATATATATATGTATGTATGTATATAAATTATAGAGTATATGTAAATCAGACCAATAAACATTCAAAATCCTGTAATAAAAGAGCGGAAAATCTGCCCTTCTAAAGTTATACCGAAATTGGAATGTATTTGCCAGCAACATAGATTTTTTTCTAGAGTGAAAAAATAAGCAAATGTTCAAAGAAGGATGGTAGCTGTCCTCATCTAGTAGTAAATTTTCTGAAAACGACGCGAATAAAATTTGAAAGAACTAATTCCAAAACATATTATGCGTGTTAAAAATTTTATTAAATTGTTCTAAATTAAACAAACGAAAATAATTTTTGGATCTTCAACTGGATTTTCATATAGGTTAGGAATATTAAAGTCACCCAAAACTAATACATTATTATACTACATAAAGTGAACTATTTTAGTGCATTGAAACAATGTATTTAGCTCTTGTTGAGAAGTATTTGGAGGTGTGTAGATAACCAATACGAGTAATCTTACATAATGAATGCTTACCTTACAATCAAGTATGTATATCTATCTTAGTGACACTGTTGCGTACGCCTGAAGATCAATTGGTGATGCATTATATTTATTACTCACAGCTAGTAATAATAATTCTAAGAAACACCCATGACAATTTAATGTTATTAATTTACTTTTCCAGGTAACTTTACTCCATCTACAGTTTCGCATAGCATAAAAGCAATAAAACCGGTGTAGAGAACATTATGGCCTTTTTATTGGTCCATTTCCGTTTCTTTAATATTTTTCTTGTTTACATTTAATGTGGACCAAAATAACTTTTACCCCGTTATGGTCGTTAAACTGTGTATTACCGTCATAAACACAAGTTTACCAAGTATTAAAATTTAGTGGAAAAATTACACACCTTATTGTTATAATATTTTCCAAGTTTAATATAGTTTTGCACATTTTATACAAGGCAAAAGGAAATTAACTACACATATTTTGCGACATAAAAGTATGGATTAATTACATTAAAAAATCGTTAAGGTGATTTACTTGGGACTTTCTTCGCACATTTGTAGTTCTAAAATAAGTACCAAATTTGCCTCTCAAGTAAAGAGAAAGTAAATATATATAATATAAATAAAATTATACAACATTTCAACACCCACTCCTTTCACCCCATTGACATAATAACGATCAAAAACTATAGGTTTCATCCCTATTTGAAATATTATCAATTCGTTGGAGTATTATGATGCCAACAGACCGACAGCCTGGCAGTCGGATACACAGAGCGATGGAAATGGTAATATTTATTTTTCGCGATCCTAAGAACACTAAAACTTAAAGAAAAGCAAAAACTGCAGGGGATAATTCTTTCCCGTCAGCAAGGAACGTAAAAACATTAATTTACTTACTGCAGTAGAGGTAAGTAAGTTTCGGCCAATTTAACTGTTTGTATTTCTAGAACTTTTTTTTATAATCAATTTAATATTTTTTAGGTTATTTTGTGACAAGATCTCAATCCCTTTTACATACTATTTCTGTTAAAATTGGCAATAATGAAAAAGTAGGAACACTGAAATAGGAGTATATTATGATATATGTACAACCACCCTTATAATCCTCCACCCCATTCTTCTCACCTTATATATTTCTTACTATAAATGATTAGCCAAATTTTTTAAAAATATTCCAACCAAAAATCATGCTAAATTTTTATTTATACAGTGTATCTCAAAAAGTTTTATACAAATGGAGAAAAAGTGTATCTTACATATTACAAAAAAAATAAAAACCGGTCAAGTGCAAGTTGAACCTGCACAATTAGTGTGTTCCGTACGTTGATTGTTTTTAAAATAAAAATTTTTGTTAGGGTGGTATAAAATGATCAGTGACTTCACAAAACACACCCCAAATGAGTTTTCAACAAAGTTTGTTTCCAATCTTTACTGAAAACTGGTGACCTTGAATTTTTTTTTTTTTTTTATATACCAAATAAATTATTAAAGGTAATGCACTCGTGATAATTTTCGTTCAATCTATACCCCGTGGAGAATATTCCAGAATTTTTTCAAAATTTTTTGATCAGTACTTTTCGAGATAAGGTAGGGGACAGCGATTTTTTAAAAGTAATACGAAGAAAAGTGTGCGCAAGTATTACATTATATATATATTTTTTACTCGTGTTTTCACAAGCTTTCATTTGACACCACACTCGATGACCTAGTAAAAAAATTTTTTTTTCACTTCCGATTTCACCCCTCAAAACAAACCCCTTAAGTCAAAATTTATGTTATGGTGGTATAAAATGATTAGTGACTTCACAAAACACACCCCAAATGAGTTTTCAACAAAGTTTGTTTCCAATCTTTACTGAAATCTGATTACCTTGAAATTTTTTTTTTTTTATATACCATATAAATTATTAGAGGTAATGCACTCGTGATAATTTTCGTTCAATCTACACCCCGTGGAGAATATTCCAGAATTTTTTCGAAATTTTTTGATAAGTACTTCTCGAGATAAGGCCCGGGACAGCGATTTTTCGCGAATTTTTAAAAATAATACGAAGAAAAGTGCGCGCAAGTGTAATATTATATATATATTTTTTACTCGTGTTTTCACAAGCTTTCATTTGACACCACACTCGATGACCTAGTAAAAAAATTTTTTTTTCACTTCCGACTTCACCCCCCAAAACTAACCCCTTAATTCAAAATTTAATTCTCAAAACTACATGGCTCTGATGAGGCCATCAATTCCTATATTATTACCAAATTTCACCTTTCTATGTCAAATAGTTTCGGAGAAAATCGGGTGTGACAGACAGACAGACAGACAGACAGACACCGAAGTGATCTTATAAGTGTTCCGTACGGAACACTAATTATTCTTGATACAAAGTTCTGCATCACATGGAAATCCATAATCAACCATCAAATGTTTAAAATATTTGATGGTATACAGGGAAAATAAAAAAATAATGATTTATAATGAAGATGGATGGATGGATGGATGGATGTTATAAAAAAAACGGGGATAGGGTGCGTCGACATCTAAGGTCATTTAGCACCCAGAAGATGTTAGATTAATGATTACAAATTGATTTTTCTTATATTAAATGATGGTATTCATTTTCTTTTAAATATTCCTCGATATTATTTATATTGGATAGTATTTGTTCAGGACTTAAAATTTGTTTCATGTTCAGAAGCAAGTGATGCTTTTCTCTAGATTGTGAGAAGTGCGAGGATTCAACAATGTGCTTTACTGTAAGCGTGGTCTGACATATAGAGCAGATGGGAGCATCATCCTTTTTTAGTAGGTAGGAGTGGGTAAGGAATGTATGACCTATAGCTAGTCGTCTCCAGATTGTGTTTTGTCTTCTTGTGAGTAAATGTGAGTGATAAGGGGGAAAGACCATAGGTTTTAGGTCCCAGAGCTTATTGGAAGATTCCTCCAAATCCCACTGTAGTTGAAAAAGATCCCTATAAATGAGTTTGATGCAATTAAAGTAATCGTTAGGATGGTTGTCTTCTCTTATAAGAGGGCCTTGAAGAACTGCCTTCTTTGCATGTATGAGAGTATGAGAAGAGTCCAGAGAAAGATTACATGGATATTGCGGTGATTTGCTATATATAAGAGATCGGAGATTTGATTTAAGAAAGCAAATTTAGTATTCCCATTCTTTATGGATTCTAAGGCACTCATTGAGTCAGAGACAATTAAAATTCTTTTGAATTTCCCTGCATTTATTGCGAATCGTAGACTTTCTTTGATTGCGTATAGCTCCGCGGAGAAGATTGAGAAGTGAGATGGAAATTTGAATAATTTAATAGTGTGATTGTGGATAAAACCAGCGCCCGTCCCTTGTGGGGTCTTAGAACCGTCAGTGAAAAATGATTGAGTAATCTGATTTATTTGTACTTGTTTATTCTTTCAAGTGACTGAGCATATAGAATTGACTTTAGTGAGAGAGATTTGTTAGTTTTGTTTAGGGTAAGATCTACTACAGGTTTTGGAGAGCGCCAGGGAGGAAAAAGAGGTGAATGAAGAATATTTGAATGATGGAGGAATAAGTTTGTGAGTGGAAAGAATGTGTTTAATTCTAGCTGGTATCGATAGAGGGGGAAAAAGCTTTATGTTTCTGTTATGAATGTTGGTGAGATCAAGTGAAAGTCTATTGGAGAATCTATGTAATGATGATAGATAATATTTCATCAACGATAGTTGTCTGATTAGATGTAGGGGAGGCGTAGACGAAATACATTGGAGACTGGAAATAGGAGAGGTTCTGAAGGCACCTGTGGCAAGTATGATGGCTTGATTCTGAATTGGGTTAAGTTTTTTCTTAGTATTTGAACTGGCAGAATCGTAAATGAAATCGCCATATCTTAATTTAGACAGGATAAGGGATTTGTAGATATGCATAAGGGATGAGAAGTCTGAACCCCACTTGAAACTAGAAAGAGATCTCATAATATTCAGATCTTGGGCAGTGCGTGCTTTGAGTGATTTTATGTGGGAACTCCAGTTCAGTCTGTTGTCAAATGTAAGTCCCAATATGCTGTGAGAATCAACAATTGGAATTGGAGAGCCATTTATCGTTAAGACGTTTATTTTGGAACATGTTCTGGATTTGCAAAAGTGGATTTGTAAGGATTTGGTTGGTGAAAAGGAGAATCCATTTTTGATAGTCCATTTTTCAAGAGCCGAGAGAGTGCTGTTAAGAACAGAGGTTACAGCACCGGAGGATTGGGAAGAGTAGTAGATTACTACGTCATCGGCAAATATTTTGAATTTGACATGAGATGGGATTTCCCTTATCATAGATATTATAGCTAAGTTAAAGCGTGTAGGGCTGAGGACAGATCCTTGAGGTACCCCAAGAGATACCGAGTAAGATTCAGATAATTGACCGTTTGCTTTTCCTTGAAATGTGCGAGATGTTAAGAAACTGCGAATGAAGATCGGTAGAGCGCCAACGAATTCCATTTCCTCTAGTTGTTTAAGTATAAGATGACTGTTTGTTTTATCGAAAGCATTTGTTAAATCTAAGGAGATTAATAGTAAGTGTTCTTGTCTGTGGAGTGCCCATCGTATGTCAGTTTCAAGTGAGGCCAAATGATCCATGGTTGATCTGAATTTTCTAAATCCAAATTGGTGGGGCGATAGGAGATTGGATGTCTCCAAGACCCATGACAGACGTTGATTAACCATCCTCTCCATGACCTTACAAATGTGGTTCGTCAGAGAAATGGGGCGATAACTGCTTGGGGAAGATCTCGGCTTTCCTGTTTTATGAATAGGGATAATGATCGAATGTAGCCATGATTTGGGGAATTTGCCATTTAACCATATGTCGTTGTAAAGTGCCAATAGCGAAGCAAGGGAGTGTTCTGGCAGGTGTTTGATCATATCTGAGTGTATGGAGTCGGGTCCCGGAGCAAATTTTTTGGATCAGTCTAGAGAGGATTGCAACTCCTCACGCGTAAAAGGGTCGTTGTAGGCTTTGGAAGTGTTAGAGTCAAATCTGAATTGGTTTGAGGAGGAGAGAGAGGAAGTGGAGGGAAAAAGTTGGGAAGATTTTTGGTAAATGAAGTCAGCAATGGAGTTACTAATGCCTTCTGGATCGGATGTTGTTGAGTTAGAGACATTTAAAGATGGGATGTGATTAGAAGAGAAACCTTTCATTCTTTTTATTGATTGCCATAGAGCGCCAGAGGAAATAGGAAATTTTATGGATGATACAAATGATCTCCAAGAGTTGGTTTTGGCTTTTTTTACGACTTGCTTAGCCATAGCTCTCTTTTTCTTAAAATCGATGAGATTTTTTTGTGTGGGATGTCTCTTGAAAAGGTTTAGAGCCTTCTTCCTGCTTCTAATGGCGATGAAACATTCGTTGTTCCACCATCGAACTGAGGATTTGTATTGGCATGTATTAGATTGTGGGATGGATTCAAGAGAAGCGGCGATAATGATATTGTAAAATCCTGTAAGAATGAGTCAGTGTCGTGGACAGGATGAGAAGATGGTTTAATGAGAGAGGAGAATCTGGGCCAATCAGCTCTATTCAAGATCCATTTAAGTGATGGATTAGAGTAATGAGTTGGGGTGGTAGAGGAACGAAGAATAATCGGGAAGTGATCACTCCCGTGTGTATCTGAAGAGATGTCCCAGTCGAAGTTAGTGGCTATACTGTGGCTGCAGATGGATAAGTCGATGTTGGTAAAAGAGCCTGTCGAAGTGGAAATGAAAGTGGGAACGGGGTGATTTAAGATAAATAGGTGGTTATCAGAAATTAGTTGTTCGATAATTCGTCCTCTGGGATTTGATGTAAGAGAACCCCATAGAGGGCTGTGGGAGTTAAAGTCCCCAAGGATTAGGATTGGAGAGGGAAGTTGAGTAATAAGAGATAGGATCATAGCGTGAGTAACGTTAGATGTAGGAGGAAGATAAAGGCTACATAGAGAGAGACGGAAGTACCCAGAGTAATTCTGATGGCAACGGCTTCGAGAGTAGTTTGAAGAGGAATGGGTTCGAAATCATAATTCTTATGAATGTAAATTGCTGAGCCACCCGATGCTCTAGCCTGGTCATGCCTGTTTGTGTAAACCGTGAAATAATTTTTAATTCTGGAGTAGTCGTTGTCCTTGAAATTTGTCTCCTGAAGGGCTAATATTGATGGTTTGTAAGATTTTACTAATAGAGAGAGGTCCTCGAACCTGGGTGAGAACCCATTCAGGTTCCACTGTATGATAGGATTGAATTTCATATTGGAGTGGGTTAGTTCTTCTTTGAAGATTTGCCCTGAGAGACACTCATGTCTAATTCCATAAAGGAGTCTTGTGAAGTTAGTTCTAAAATAGATTCGTTGGAAGATGTTGGAGTCGATTTGGTGGATCGATTAATTTTCTTTTTACTTTGGTCCTTTTGGGAAGAGGTGGAAGAGGAGAGGAAGAGTAAAGTGTGTTTAAATTTAAATACAGAGCAAAATATTAACTGAAAATGTTAATAGGAACTAAAAAATTATGCTCAGTAGAAACGTCAGTAATTGTTGGATTATTTATTGAATAAAAGAAAACGAAATCATTACAAATTTTAGGCTGAAACCCTACAAATTTCTTAATAAAAACACCACTGCCAGGTGTACAAGTATGAAATTCGCAGTAAAAATCCCTTTTGCTGCGAACCATTCATTGAGCCATTTTTTCACATCTTCGTACGAACCGAAGCGCTGCTCAGCAAGTGCGTGACCCATCGATGCAAACAAGTAGTAAATGGTGAGTAAGCCGCATGGGGTAGAACTTACCAGCTAAGTGCTTCCAACGTGTCGCGAACTGGTTTTGCCGTATATGATGGCGTATTGTCATGAAGAAAAAATGACTGTGTTGGCTCTTTCGGTATTCTGGCCTTTTTTCAAGCAGCGAACGGTTCAAATCGGTCAATTGTTGTTGGTAACGTTTAGTATTAACAGTTTCCCTAGGCTTTAACAGCTCATAATAGACCACGCCCCTCTGGTCCCACCAAACACAGAGCATCATCTTTTTGCCAAAACGATTCGGTCTTGCGGTCGATGTGGATGGTGCCCCTGGGTCTACCCATAATTTTTTTGCGCTTGGAATTCTCAAAATAAATCCATTTTTCATCCCCTGTAACTATACGATGCAAAAACGACTTCCTTTTGTACCGAGCGAGCAAAATGTCACACAGCGCTTTTCCATTTGTCTGTCGTTCAACTCATGTGGTACCCATCTACCGGGTTCTCAATCTTTCTCATCTCTCGTAGCTGATTGGAAACAGCTTGTTGACTAACGCCCAATTGCTCGGCGAGTTGTTTTTTTGTGTTTGCGAATCATCTTCGTCCAACAATGCTTGCAATTCCACATCTTTGTATTTTTTTTGGCCGTTTTCCACGTTCCTTGTTTGCAACATCGAAGTCACCACTTTTAAAACGCCGAAACCATCGTTCACACGTATCTTGCGATGGAGCATGTTCACCATAAGCTTCTCGAAGTAATCGGTATGATTCAACAGCAGTTTTTCTTCAAATGAAAGCAAAAAATTAATGCTGTCCGCGAATGCTCTTTGTTCGGTATAAATTTCGACATATTGAACATAACAACAATGCACACACTTTTCCAATTTATCACTCGTGCGCGTCTGACACTTGTTGATGACAACAAAATGGCGCAGTGTCAAATCTTTATAGCACAAACTGCATTGGTGCACCATCTGTTGTCTGAAATCCGCATTTCAAACTTGTACACCTGGTATATTAGTTTATGGATTTCTTTAATAAGACCTGCAATGATATTGGTCTGTGCGGCCTATCTCCATCTCCCTTTAACATTATTACTACAATAATAAATAACTTCACATCTAGTAAGGTAGGTCTAGGAATTTTGAGGGGCGGATTATTGGATTTCAATGATTTCATTTATTTTACATGGCGCCATTATTATTGCATAATTAAAGCTGTTTTTTAACAGTTCCAGCTACTTTAGATTAAAGCACAGGATAAAATATTGTTCAGATGGATTGCATGGAAGTAAGGTGAGCAGAACTCTTATTTATCGATATCTCCAAAACTATTTAAAATACCTTATAGAATAAAAATATTTAACAAATCATTCCATTTTGAAGTTATTTAACCATAAAAAATTATTTTTTGTACTTTTACGGTTGAACTAAACTTGAACTAAAGTTGGGAATGTGGAATCTTTGGCACAATGATACTACTCAGTATATATCACCACTACACCAAACACTTTATTTTTCCACTCGACGCGCGTTTCGCTAACCATGTTAGCTTCATCAGGAGCGATGATTGACTAAAGCTAAACTACAAATCTACCCTATTTATACTACTCAGTATATATCACCACTACACCAAATACTTTATTTTTGCACTCGACGCGCGTTTCGCTAAACATGTTAGCTTCATCAGGAGCGATGATTGACTAAAGCTAAACTACAAATCTACCCTATTTATACTTAGCCTAACCCTAGAATTACTCAAGCGGAACTAATGACATAGGCAAGGCCATCAGTTCCGGTCAAGTAA
The DNA here is from genome assembly GCA_019049505.1 of Pachyrhynchus sulphureomaculatus. Classification (NCBI taxonomy): domain Eukaryota; kingdom Metazoa; phylum Arthropoda; class Insecta; order Coleoptera; family Curculionidae; genus Pachyrhynchus; species Pachyrhynchus sulphureomaculatus. The sequence continues at coordinate 96,325,089 of CM032456.1, forward strand.
CCAGTAGAGGGGACTATAAAGAATAGGCCCTCTGTCTTTATTTAAACTACTTTTACATTTTATGATTTCCATACTTTCGTATGCGTTCAACAATCTCCTATCACATACATTTCTTATTAATCTTAGATTATCTAATGTTACAGTATGATCAGCTTCAAGGGCATGATCGGCAATGCTAGACTTTTCTGTTCTATTGTATCTTAAGTGTTCTTTAAATCGTGTTTTAATTGACCTTTTAGTTTGCCCAACATACTTTTTGTCACAATCATTACAACTAATTTCATAAATTCCACTTTTCTCACAATTAGAAATCTTATCTTTGGGATTTCCTAAGAAATTCCTCAGATTGTCTGATGACTTATAGACTAAGGTGAGGCCTACCTTATTAAATACCTTATTGAGTCCCTTGCTATATTTCGGATTATATGGTATGGAGACATACTTGGTGTTATTTTCTTCGCGTGTAAAAAAGGTGGAATTTTGAATATTAAACCTAAACTTATGTCTATTTATTAGCTTATTTACTAAGTCATCGTCATAACCATTAACTCTAGTTATATTTCTAATACGATTCCTTTCTTTATTAAAGTTTACTCTATTCAGAGGGAAAGTGACCAAACGATGAACTAAAAAATGTAATGAGGCTAATTTGTGTTGTTTGCAATAAAATGAATCATTAGGAATATATCTATCTGTTACTGTGTCCTTTCTATAGATATCAAATTCTAATCTATTATTATTTTTAATAATTAGATATCTAGAAAAGGCAATTGTCCTTTGTTCTCAACTTCGTAAGTGAATTTCATGGAATCATACCGGCTATTTAATTTAGAAACAAAATCATCAATATTTGCTTTCTTTGTATCAAAAATCGCAAAAATATCAGCCACATACCTATACCATACCCTTGGGAAATATTCGAATTCTTGACTGGCTTCGATTTCAAACTTACTCATGAATAAATTGGCTATGAAAGGTGATAAGCAATTACCCATAGCTGTTCCTTCTTTCTGAACATAAAATTTACTGTTATATTGGAACTAATTGTTTCATCGGTCGGATCACCCACATATTTAATATCCAAATGGTTATCAAAAGAACTTGAGAATTTACCATTAAATACTTTCGCAGTGAAGAATTCGTTAGAATTCATTAATATAACAAAAAATCTAGTTCTTAATGAAGGTGAAGGCTTAATTTCTTTTGATGTTAGTTCTTTGTTCCCAAGTGTGCCAATTCCACAAACTTTACAATATCTCGAAGAATTACTTAGAATGAATGACTTTGAAGACGAAATTATTCGTGTATACTTAACATTATCTAAACCTTGTATGGAACAAAATTGTGAGAAAAGTGGAATTTATGAAATTAGTTGTAATGATTGTGACAAAAAGTATGTTGGGCAAACTAAAAGGTCAATTAAAACACGATTTAAAGAACATTTAGCACACTTAAAATACAGTAGAACAGAAAAGTCTAACATTGCCGAACATGTCCTTGAAGGTGATCATACTGTAACATTAGATAATCTAAGATTAATAAAAAATGTATCTGATAGGAGATTATTGAACGCATACGAAAGTATGGAAATTATAAAATGTAAAAGTAGTTTAAATAAAAACAGAGGGCCTATTCCTTATAGTCCCCTCTATTGATTACTTGACCGGAACTGATGGCCTTGCCTATGCCATTAGTTCCGCCTCAGTAATTCAAGGGTTAGGCTAAGTATAAATAGGGTAGATTTGTAGTTTAGCTTTAGTCAATCATCGCTCCTAATGAAGCTAACATGGTTAGCGAAACGCGCGTCGAGTGCAAAAATAAAGTGTTTGGTGTAGTGGTGATATATACTGAGTAGCTGAACTAAAGGTAATACGAGGGCTACTTTTTAAGTTTTTACCAAAACAATGAAATGAAAAAAGTTTTTTGGTTCAAATCGTTTTATTGTGTCTCAAAATATTCGCCTCTAAGATTTATACACCTTTGCATGCGTTTGAACCAGTTCTCGTAACATTTTTTCTACTCTGAAGTTCGTACTTCAAAAACAGGGTTTTGGGAAGATTCAACAATTTTTTGAGGTGATTAATATCGCTGTCCACACATTTCTTTTGACATTCGCGAACAAAAAGAAGTCGTTAGGCGATAAATCGGGTGAATACGGGAAATGAGACATTAATTCGATGTGTTTCTCCGTCAAATAATCAATTGTTTGCATGCTGTGTGAGAGCCGGCATTGTCATGATGAAGAATGATGCAACGTTTTCGTAGATGACTTCTGGCAAATAAATTGTTGTATACTATTCAGCATTAACTGTTCTTCAATCCTCTAAAGCAGTCGTTGGAATATATCCAGTATAACCAAAGAAATACGCGATCATTTTCTTAGAAGTGCTTCGCGAATGAACCACTTCTGTCCGAGTTAGTTCATCTTAGAACACCCAAACAATTGATTGTGGCTTAGTTTCCAGCACGTACGAATATATCCAAGTTTTGTCTTCCATTACGATGTTGTATACGGATTTTGCATGTCCTCGGTCAAATTTTTTGAGCATTTCCTTACACCAATTGACACGAACCAGTTTTTGAGTTTCGGTCACCCTATGTGGAATCTATCGGGAACAGCTATTTTTCACAGCTAAAGATTCATGCAAAATTGAATGTACTGTAGTCTTCCATATGCCTAAGGATGCCTCTATCTCACGGTAAGTCACATGTCAATCCCCATCAATTATGTTGCGCACAGCATCGATGTTTTCTGGAACGACAACCGATTTTCGTCAACCTTCACCAAATTCACCGCTGACGGAGGCACGACCATGACGAAATTCTGCAAACCAATTGTAGACAGTCTTTTTAATGGTGATTCATTACCAAAAGTTGAACGAAGCGATTCGAGGCACTGTTGTTGAGTTGGGCCTTTACTAAAATTGTAAAAAATCATCCAACGAAAACCTTCGTGTGAAATTTCCTTTTGTTCACAAAACTGTTTTTTTAAACACTCACTGTAAACAAACTACTCGGCCAATTTCTGAGCTGCCACTGTTTTAACAATAACAAATGTCAAATTTTACACATCTCAATAGCGCCATCTAATGGTCCTTAAAAGGTGGCCCTCGTAATTTTATGACATCAGTCATTAATACTTTTTTATATAAATAACGGTTGCATTTATTTATTTATTTATTTACTACATGTTTCAGTAGTCCAATTACCGAATGGCAAGTTACATCATATACTATAGTGAACATAATTAAAATCAAAATAATAGCTTATTTTAAAACAGCATTCGTTTTATTGTAACCACGCTGCAGTTCAAAATATCGAGTTGGTTCGGCATTCTGTTATATTTCTCGCAAATCTGAAAGAGGGGTAAATTTTAGGAACTTGGTTTTTGGAGTTGGTAGATCAAAAATTAGTAAATTACGTCCGATAGGTCTAGGCACTCAAAGCTAATTATTAAATAGTACTTTAGGCAATTTTGAAAGATTGTTTTTTCGTTTTGACAATTATATGCTTGAACTATATTTCACTCACCATGTTTCGTTGTGTTTAGCCAATGATTGACGTCACTACTTTTTCATGAATTCAATAATTACACCTAAATTTGGTAACAAATGCGTCAATTTGTGACGGTCGTGAAGTAATATTATTTACTGACGTGTTGAACTATCTATGCATCTTTTCAATATTGCTGTGAACAGATCTAAAATAGCTGATACTGAAGCTCAGGTCGTTCACTATGTAGACAAATATAGAACATCTCTATATTTTTGATTTACAAAGGTTAGTACTATTTGCCACTAAAATTCATTATTAATGAGTCCATGGATTAGGCTGAGTTTCCAGTCTATTATTAGTTAGGTCTAGTGCATTTATAAATCATTTTTGTGGTGCATGATTTTTTATTTTTGTTAACATAAAGAAATTTTTTACATAATAATAGAAACAAACAGTTTAATGCAAATTTTATTTTCACTCTGTCGATACTTTACCCATTCCCGGCCTATGTCTCGCTATTTTATTTATTGTGAATAGTACATGTACGGTCTAGGTTCGTATCCTGCATTTTATCTTTGTGAATTTATAATACCAGGCGTAATTCAGGTGTAATAACGCTGTTCATTTGTACTTAACAACAACAGGTTTCTTTACATGCTTTTAGTTCTTATTAATAAAGTGTGGGAACCCACGTATACTTTAAGCTAACCTTGTGTTTCCAAATTGCTTCATAAGGTTAGTTTTTTATTAGATATAGTAAACATCCTAAATCTGTTTTACATTTAAACATTCTGTGAGGAATATATATCACAATACATTACAAAAAGTATGTTTATATTTTTAGGTAATTTTTTTACTGATAAGAAATTACTTGTTAAACTTATGTATCTATATTTGGTTAAAACAGAAATATGCTTTAGGAAAATATTAATTATTATTATATTAACAATAGTTTTCTGATTTTTTTAGTTTGAAAATTTAGAGTGCTGAAGTGTAAGAAATTTATATGTTGCAACATTAATCATAGGCGTCAGACTGAACTAATAAATGGGAAATTACCAAAATCTACGTATATCCAAAGTGAGAAAAACAAGTTCGTCTACGTGAAACACGGAATTACTCATTTTGATATATTAAATTATCATGAAAATATATATATATATATATATATATATATATATATATATATATATATATATATATATATATATATATATATATATATATATATATATATATATATATATATATATATATATATATATATATATATATATATATATATATATAGTCTGTCAAGTAAAAAACGTGTCCGCGATAATTCATTTTTGGTAGATGCGATTCTAGCGATTCAATCAGTAAAGAGTCTACTACGCATTTTAGTAATCGAAAGTCGATTCCAAAATTTCGTCGAAATCACGCAAAATTTAAAATGAGTCACTTGCCCGTCGGTTCGAAGCAGTCTTTCTTTGTTCTCATCCAAAGGGGCCAAAAATGACACATTCCGTAGCCGCTAAGTGTATTAAAAAGTTGGTATCGTTTGTGAAGAAAAAGGCAAGTCATTTTAACGAGACGAAAAATGTCGACAACTTATCAAAACGTGGCTCGGTAGGCAAAATCACTCTGAAAGTCGAAAAATGAATCGTGTATTTGACTAAATTGAGGCTGCGTCAAGAAGCGCCAAATTAAGAAAATCGGGTTTGAATGTATCCCATCAGACCATTCGACAACAGCTTCGTGCCCAATTCCGAAGCACGTAGAAGAAACCTTTTCTGGGTGAAAATCGTTTCGCGAATCGTCTCGTTTGGGTCTCCGATAAGATACTGGAGTGGCTCTCAGAATCGCTGGATGCCAACCCTATCGACGTAAGGAGAAACCTGAGAGGAAAGACCCTAAAGATGTTGACTCAGTTGTTTCGCGAGAATCGAAAAATTTGAAGATCATTGCCGGGAGAGTATGCAGAACATCTCGTCGACAAGCGAACATAAACATGATTTTACGGAGGTTGAGGCGTTTAAACGTAAAATATGAAAACTATTTTGTATAGATTTATTTCGATAGATTAATTAGTTTAGAAATTTTTTATGAAAGATTTAAGGTCTTTAGGAAACTTATTTAAATAAAAATCGAAATTAACAATTCATATAATTTTATGGAGAATACCTCAATTTGATATAAAAATGACACATTTTTTGTTATAACAAATGAAAAAAAAATGCCATCAATAGGAAATTTAACTATGTTAGACACTGAAATTTCGCGATTATTTTAAAAAAAATTTCAACTTTAATTATAAAGCTTTAACTTTATGAAAAATAACAATTACTGGAGGTACTTGTGAATGATTTACATTTTATCTCTGAAATAGCGGCAACGTTGCATTTAGTAGTAATGGCGGGAAATTTAAATATTTTAAATTGTATAGTACAAGTTTATATAATTAAAACATATGGTGCAAGTAAATGATAATAAGTTTAACTAAAAATAGATTTGCCATGGGTACTAGTTTTTATAAATAAAATAAAAATAAATAATTTAAAGCATTTGTTTTAATTACTTAATTAATTTACTTGTTTAACTTACAATTACCTAGTGTAGCTTCAGTGTTAACATTATAATGTTCCTGTTTGTTGATACTGTGTTGTACGTTAGACATTTATCACACTTTATGGTTAGTAGTGACGCTAGCCCACAGCGTTTTTCATTAGTAATATAACATAATGAAAGTGTCTCATTATATGAAGAACATTTTAAGTTTTCAAGTGATCGCATGTCAACAATTCGACGACCACTGTCACAGGAGACACTTGATTTCCTGTTCCGTTTACAAACGCTTTGTTGGCTTAAGCTTTGATTGTATACAGCCTCAGTAACGCATTTTCGCTTCCACATTAATTTTTTTTAACATTTATATCAATATTTGTTGACTTTTTATTATTATCCTTTTTTTTTTACTTGTTTACAACAGCTGTTCACAATAACCACAAAATTCAATATATCTATATACAAGTATATCAGTAGAGCCAACACCGGAATTTTAAGACTTTTAATTATCATTTTTTATTAATTACCTATTTTTTTAACTATTAAAATTTTTTTTTTTTATTTATATTATGCTTGGATAATTTTTTAAAAATTATAAAATATAATTAATTGTTATTTTCCATATTTTTTTTTTCTATAAGTTTGTACAAAACATCCAAAAGTTAATCCAATCATGTTAAATTATTTAATAAAATTAAGTAAACAATATATAAGACTTAAAATCTTTCGATAATGAATTTATTATCATAATAATAATCATCGTTAGTCTTAATAAAAATTTTTAATTATTTAATACAAAGCATTTCTAAACGACAATATTCAAAACTTTTGGTTGAGACTATCTCACATCAACCTCCTTAATTATAAAGAAACTAAAATCATAAACAAAGACTTACGCTGTAAATGACAGAATTGATACAAAGGAAATCAGCCATATATATACAAACTTACTAAAATAAAAATAAATGTAAATGATATATTTTGATACCCAGTATACACAGAAAAATTTGATGCAAAAAGAGAAAATAAAAAGTATCTTGATATGAACCATCAAAATACTGAATTTAGTAACACACTGACGCACAGTGTGTCGACTAGTACAAGTTAGCTGGACAAAATTATTTTTTCACTTATTTCAATTGTTTATGTATATTCTAGGCATATTAAGTTATTTTAAGAAAAAATTCATCGCGTTGGTTTTTTTTATGGGCGTGGCTAATTTTTTCCCCTAAATTAGTCAGCTACGCAGACATATTTAACGATAACTCGGGAACAACTTGTCAGATTTTTATAAATAAAAGATTAAAAAATGCATAACAAAATTTTATTAAAGTTGATTGAATATTATTTTATTCTATCTTTTATTGTTTTGGAGTTATTTAGAAATTAATGGAGAGAAAAATTTTTTTTCGTGTAAAATTCATTATTTTTTTCGGTAAAAAAGCGCAATAACAAAAGAAAAACAAAATATTATACATTTTTCTGACAGCTGCATATCTGGAAAATAAAATAAGATATTAATCATGAAAATCGGTTAATAAATGTGGGTTTTATTCACAATTTACCGCAGGTACTCAATATCGATAAAATTTGTGTAATACAGCCACCCTTGCATATCGCGGTAGGATTGCATCAGCTTAGCAGGTAGATAACGGAACTAAAGGGCAAGGGTATTTTGTATGGTTATTAGAATTAAAAATTATAATACAGTGTCTTTCATTTAGCTGCATTTCGCTTACCTGTATTTTTTGTCCAGCTGCACAAAACAACAACAACAACAAAATATTCTGCGTATGTGCACGAATTTTTTCTACAAACTTGAATGTGCAACTAAATGAAAGACACTGTATTATTATTTTTAATAATAACCAGATGAAAAATCATTTATTGCATTTGTCAATTAAAAATAAAACAATTAATCCATGTTACTTAGTTTTATTGACACAAAAAGGATAAACTCAAATAATACCTGCCTTTCAGGTAGGTACTTGTGCATTATACATACATAAGTAGTTGGTATTTTAAAATGTTTTTGATTTTTTTAAGGTACATATTTCTTGCTGTTCGGTTCAAAAAAAATTGTTTTTGAAAATTCCAGTCAAAAATTGTTTTTGTTTAATTTTAAAATAAATGTTATAAATGCTCTGTAATAAATTTAGCATAATGACAATGACTGTAATTATATGTAAAATAAAAATACTCATTTATTGATAAAGAAAAATTTACAAGTCAAGGTTTACATGTTTAGTACAAGCACTACATAACTAAAAATAGTAGCTGAACCTAATAACCATCATCAAAGTCTTCTGATGAGTCGTTTACTGTATAATCGTCATCATTTTGTGGCATTGTGCGACAATATGATGACGATTCCAATCTTGAGTCTACTATGCTAGGGCTTACAATTAACTTTAATACATCTGCACATATTTTTTCCGGCTTTTTTTTGGGAATCTCTCGAAGGCTATTGATCAAAGGATCAGATGTTATAATTAACATGCACAGTAAGTCTCTATTCGTGGCAACACGCGAGCACTTGCGGTTGTTGCACTCCCTAAATCTGCCGCAATCTTTGTTCCGTGCTTCTTGAGCCTCTTCGGAAAGTTGCCCAATTGAAAGCAATGCCGCTTTTGATGACTTCTGTGCTGTGAATTAATATTTTATGCACAGTAGCAGGCATACAGTACCACGAATAGAGACTAAGATAATGTTTTCTGGTTTCAAGACAAAATTTTTTGAATTCAACTAAGTTTATCTCGAATCCAGAAGACAATGTTCCCAAAATAACATCAAACTTTTTTATAATTGTAACATCCAACCCTGTGATCTGAGCACTCAGCATTCTTAAAAAAGCGACGGGCTGTATTTCCATCATTTGAAGAACCAAATCCTGGCTTTAGTTTATCTACAATGAGTCCCCATCTCGTTCTTAAATTTCAATTTGATTTCCTCGGAACGAACCTTGATATCTGCTTTGTCTTCGTTGCTTCTAGCCTGCCATTTCTTAATATTCAACTTGTAACTGATATGTAAGACATTCGAAGCAACGAATCCAAGCATGAAGTGTAGATAAACCAAAGCCAAAATGTTCTTGATTGCTGTTAAACATCGCGGGGTCATCGTTCATCGTCTTGGGGGGTGGCGCCACAGATGAAACATTTTTGGGATGAACTAGTTTCCGTTAAGGCGTTACACACCTTTCCGTCTGTCATTGTCAGCAAAAGTTCGTGTTTTACAGAGATTTGAGAATCACCAAAGTTGATAAGTGTTGGAAGAAGAGCATTAACTTCTTCCCACAATCTATTTGTCTCCACTAACGTGAAGTCGTTTGTTTCTTTGGCAAATATAAATTTGATTGGGCGACAATACAAAGTTGATGAAGGCCGAGGATTTAGCCGAATAATTTTGGACCCATCATATAACTTAAGGGGAACTAAAGAAAATGCGAAAAGAAACTCGTCCGTATATTCAGTGTTCTCAAATCTCTGTTTGTATGTGCTGTGCCCAGAACTTCCATCACATCCCCATTTACTAACAAGTGTAAACGATGAACTTGTTGGGAGCACACTGCTGATAACTTCATTCTGTGCTAATACTAGACGTTCCACTGTTTTAGTTAATAAGGCTTGCAAATTTATTTCAGCACGAGTTTCTGTTATAGCAATGTGCTCCTCTGCAGGGTAACAGGCCAGTTTGGACTTTTTTAAACTAAAATATGACGGAAACACATTATGGACGACACATGGACGACTTCCTAGTTTGTTTGTAAGAATGCGTTGTTGACTTAGAATCTATATAGTAAGCTAAGGCTTCGTCACTACTTAATTGCCTAGGATTAACGGAACTGGTAGTTTTAGACTTAATAATATTATCTGGGCTCTCACTAATGTCTCTAATCACATTGGCAATTTTCCTTTGCCCTGCTGAACGCACAGGAATTTCGGCAGCAGTCACCAATTCACTGACACTTCGGGATTCTACGAGATCCACGACGCGACGTTTCTTCGTCTTAAACGACGATTCCTCGAAATCTTTGCGAGGTCTTCCTGCAGGAGTCACATTCTCACTTGATGTTGAAGGTTGTGGCGCAAAAGAACTCGCAGTAAACTGTATGTCTGCTTCATCCAACCAATTCTTATTTTTAATTAAAAAACGCTCCTTCGACTTTCCTGAAGCCAACCATTTGGCACCAAACTTATTAGACAAGTTGGATGTCTTCAACTTTATTTCTTTTTGGCTGCTTTCAGTAATGTCACCAAAGTGAAATTTTGAAGCAAGAAAGTCATATACACGCGAGTTTTTTTCATTCTTCGTGTGTTTCAACCACTCCTCAAAAAAGGCTACCCTTGAAATAGAGTAAACGTGTTCTGGAAAAAAAAAGAAAAAAAAACATGTTGTACTGAAGTGTGTTAAACAATATGTGTATTTTTACGAAGAATAAAGTTATTTCTGTGTAATATCTAAAAACTAGCCCGGATAGAGGTGAATGTCTGTATATTATGAACTTTCAAGTTTTTTTTTTAAAAAAAAACACGCTAAAATATATAGGCTATTTTAAAAAAATACTAAAAATTCAAATTAATAGATTCCGATTTAAAAATACATTAAAAAATAGTACTTACCCTCAGTATTAATATTCATCACAAAAACTTTCACAATATTACAATATGTCACTATAAGATGTGCACGAAAGTGTCGCTAAATTGCAACTGATTGATTGAAAGAGCTGCATTAAACTCATTACCTGACTTCTGACGCTTATAACTCGCCACTTTCAAATTTGATAAACAACCTTTTCTCAGAATTCGGGGTTCGGTGGTGTTGTTTACGTTTTGCAAATAAGATTTCCTGGAAATCATAACATGAATTTTGTCCACCTAGCATGTTCTACGCGACACATTGTGTGACGGGTACAATTTCAAGGTGTGTATCCTGAAAATATATTTTATTTTAACTTGTAATTATATGTTTTTATAACCGATCAAGTACATTGAACTTGCGCAATTAGAGTTCCGTACGTTGATTGCTTTTAAAATAAAAAAAATTGTTAAATAGGTATAAAATGATCAGTGACTTCACGAAACACACCCCAAATGAGTTTTCAACAAAGTTTATTTCCAATCTTTACTGAAATCTGATGACCTTGATTTCTTTTTTCTATACCAGATATATTAATAATTTTCGTTCAATCTGCACCCCGTGGAGAATATTCCAGAATTTTTTCAAAATTTTTTGATAAGTACTTTACGAGATAAGGTGGGCGGACAGCGATGTTTCGTGATTTTTTAAAAATAATACAAAAAAAGTGCGCGCGAGTATTACATTATATATATATATATATATATATATATATATATATATATATATATATATATATATAATATATATATATATATATATATATTATATATATATATATATATATATATATATAAATATATATATATAAATATATATATATATATATATATATATATATATATACATATATATATATATATAAATATATATATATATATATATATATATATATATATATATATATATATCGTGTTTTCACAAGCTTTCATTTAAAACCACACTCGATGACCTAGTAAAATTTTTTTTTTCACTTCCGATTTCACCCTCCAAAACTAACCCCTTAAGTCAAAATTTAACTCTCAAAACTACATGGCTCTGATGAGGCCATCAATTCCTATATTATTACCAAATTTCAACTTTCCATATCAAATAGTTTCGGAGAAAATCGGGTGTGACAGACAGACACCGAAGTCATCTTATAAGTGTTCCGTATGGAATACTAAAAATAACGTTTATAGTGACAGGAAAAATTTTAAAATGTGTTAGACAATTATGTTTGTTTTTAGAACTGTAAAATATGAGGCTATGAAAATGCCCAAAAAATTGGGCGAGACGTCAAAAAAATAAATAAATAATAGGAAAAGCACGTAATTAGTAAATATATATATATATATATATATATATATATATATATATATATATATATATATATATATATATATATATATACATAATATACATAAAATATACATAAACTAATAAAATTAAATTGTAAAACCAGCATTATGTTATTAAGGAGTTTAACAGGCCAGGAATCTGTCACCCACAATATCTGACTATAAACTTTGCAATATAAAAAAATGGCCATCATATTATAGTCTAAAATATCTCGTATGAAATGGTGCAAAAAATACATAAAAGCACATAAAACTTTACAAGGTGTAAAAGGCAGGTAAAAGAGCGCGTAACCTGCCAAAAGGCGATATTTCAAAGGATCTTTTACTAGACAAGACCTTACTTTGTAAAATCTAAAGTACTTCGGCAAGATTTTTGAGGAATTCCTAACAAAAGTTTTCTATAGCACTGTAAGTGGCCCCTTTGAAATATTCGCTCTTGAATGACGACGACGGGGCCCCTCTTTATCTTTATCAATCTCTGAAACTGACGCGGCCATAGGTGAGAGCGTGGGAGGAGGCAGAGGGTGAATCACTCAGTTCAATAGGGACTCTTTTGTGGAGATTTCTTTTTTTTTAATGATCGAAACAACGAGGTTTTGGACTGTTTAGGACAGTTTTTATTAAGTGACAAGCGATCCACGTCCATTAGTTATTTCATTAATGATTCCGGATAAAATAAAATAAATGAGGGGGCCACGTAGGAGGAAAAGTGGAAGCTTGATGAAGGTCGATTTGTTTAAAATGTCAAAAGAAATTATTTGTTCCATTCAGAGTGATAAGTTTTTAAAATCTGATGTTTTTCAACTTCGTTCTTTTATTTTAATAAAAATATAAACATACGAGGCTTAGTTTTTTTTCTTAACAATTTTATGTTTACACCAGGACCTTAATCTACTTTTCAACATAATTTCCACGTATATTAAGGCACGTATCGTATCATAAGACCAGCTTCTGTATTCTATCCTCATAGAAATCTACCGCTTGGTTTGCTAATCACTGCTACAATTTAATAGAGAACACTTCTTGAAACATGAGGAAACCTATTAAGGACAGACGGTCGCCCATTTCGTCTCTCATCGTGCACGTTTGTGCGGCCATCTTTAATTGCTCTAACCCATTTTCTCACCGTTCCATCGCTCATAGCGATTTCGCCATACATTTCATTAATCTACAGATGAATTTCGGCCGCTCTTGCATTTAAGAAACGAATTACAGCGCATATTTCACAATCCGCGGGATTTTCAATGATTTGTGGCATTTTAAACTCGCACAAACAAACGTAAACTCGGATGAATGCTTCCGTAATGGTGTCTGTTGATAGTCAATGGATGCAGCATGCGCGGAACCGGGACCACAACGCTGCAACGGCCATTTTCCAAAATGGTATTTACTTAAAAAACGTGCCTCGTACATCAGAAGTTTGAAAAATATTTCTTTAGCTTTGAGGTAAATAATTGTAACTGCGGATTTTGAAAATATTCTTGTAGAAGCTATTACGTTACGGGCTTAAAATAAGTTTCTTCATTCTTAAGTCGAGCTGAACAATTCTGTCTTAGGTTTCTTATTTCCTTCGCTAGGTGGAAGAACTGTATTCGTGAAAAAATCCCCCTTGGAGGCTATTGCATAGATTACGATCAAGGGTTGGTGTGTATGTTTTCTAATAACCCTTAAACGCAACATGCCATAAGTAGCAAAGTAGCAATTGCTTAGGTTCTCTACGGACTATGAACTTGTTTAATTAATTTTAGTAAAGTCGCCAAAAAAATCGCGTCTTTATATGATGTGCTCTTAGAACTTTTAAGTTCACAATCTGAATGATCTAAAATTTATCAAATGTTAGTTCAGGTAATAGATACCATAATAGGGCTAATATATTTCCTGAAAACGTTTCGACCCTTTTCGATACCTTCCTTCAGTGATCAAAAACCATAAAATAAAATTTTCATACTTTAAAAGCCTCTGTACTGTAACAGTAATTAGATAGATTAAGCATCAGTTTTATAACCATCGGCTGATTCTCAGTTAAGATATCCAGAGTTCAAATCTGGGACGTCAAGTTTATATTTACGTCGTCAAGGGTTCACCGGCCACGGGTAACTTGTAATAGTGGAAGAACGCTAAACCAAGGGTCAATGCGCATATCAACTACTAACTGTAGGTTGCCTACCATTGGTAGTTCCCGGTAAAGTAAACGCGATAAGAGAAAGAAATAAAACAAACCGTTTAAAACGAAGGAAATAATAGCTATATGTTAGTCTCCTGTTCGACTGGAATAAAACTAAAAGATAAAAGAAAGAACCTTAAAGTGAAAGCGGAGAGACAGTATGCGTAGTTGGGTATCAAACGAATGTTCGCAGGACAGGTGGTGGAGTTAACGATGACATTAAAGAAAAAATGTTTATTTTATTCCGCATCCATACTTTTGATAAAGTTAATGTTTAGCGAAACACGTGTCAGGTATAAAAACCGGTCAGTCCAAGTTGAACATGCGCAACTAGTGTTCCATACGTTGCCTGCTTTTAAAATAAAAATTTTTGTTACGGAAGTATAAAATGTTCAATGACTTCACAAAACACATCCAAAATGACTTTTCAACAAAGTTTTTTTCCGGTCTTTACTGAAAACTAATGACCTTGAATTTTTTTTTTATTTACCAGATAAATTATTAAAGGTGATGCACTCGTGATAATTTTCATTCAGTCTACACCCTGTAGAGAATATTCCAGAATTTTTTCAAAATTTTTTGATCAGTACTTTTCGAGATAAGGGGAGGCAGTGTTTAAATCGCATTTTTTTGAAAATAATACAAAGAGAAGTGTGTGCAAGTATTACATTATATATATTTTTGAATTCGTCTTTTTACAAGCTTTTATTTGACACCCCACTCGATGACCAGGAAAAAAAAATTCACTTCTAATTTCACCCCCGAAACTAGCCCCTTAAGTCAAAATTTAACTTTTAAAACTACACGGCTCTGATGAGACCATCAATTTCTATATTAGTGCCAAATTTCAACTTTCTATGTCAAATAATTTCGGAGGAAATCAAGTGTAACAACAGACGGACCCCAAAATCGTCTTATAAGTATTCCGTACGGAACGCTAATAAGGGTCCTGTCCATTACAGTATGCAGTAAAGTCAACTCATGACGGTAGACGATAAAGCTAAAAGACAAAGGCAAACGGTAACAGCTACCTACAACGGTAATCACTGACGTTAGCTCAGTAACGCTAAGAGAAGACGGTGGACCTCTCACTGATGACAGTAACCGATGACGTAATCGATAACGGTAGACGGTGACCCCCTAATAACGGAAACTTATACGGCTCTGATATCGGTAGGAACGGCAGACGAAATATGTTCCAGTTCCCACCCACGCAGATTATACAAGTTAAAAACCAAGCGGCTTACAATCAGGGGGTAGCTGACCTCTCTGTCAGGTTATCTGACTGAGTCTGCGATCTATTACCTGGTCCAGTCCTCATTTTAGTTTAAGATCCTGGCAGGGTGACGCAGCACTTGGTGAAAAAGTGATGGCGGGAGGTATCGTGCGCCGGTGATGATGCACTGATGTCGGTGCGAGGTAATAGAGAATTTAACACTTATAGCTACCTATTATAGTAAGCACGAACATATTGTGATGTAGAAGAAGAAGATTAGAATTACACGGATACTCCTCTGACTGAAATTATGTATTTTCGTTGCGGAACACTAAAACTATTTAATTACAAACCGTGTTTACTTGTATTGTCAATTCAATTATATAATATGATTTCAATTTTCGATAACGATATAAGCGACAGTTGAATTCCATTTACAAATCTCCCAACCCCTAATGTCAGCTGATATTATTAATAATAATGAATCGACGTCAAGGGTGACTTGATAAAAACTTAGACACCCTGTAAACACAATCAGAATAATGGAACTATGGCGGAATACATCGAGCAGCAAATAGTAACAGTCATTTTCGAGTTGCTTTATTTATTGGTAACACAAAAGTGAAACTCCATCAATCATCGTTAATAATGCGCTAATAAAATGGCAGTTCTAATCCGGTTTGACAACATGAAAGGAATCGGAGCTATATATAGAGCACGAGGAGTTGAAGGATATTCAAGAAAAACTTATTTCGTAGTCGTAATCTATTGCTGGAGTTTAATCGCTGTGTTTCTTCGACAAAAAACGTTATATATCCATTTATTGTGTAAAATTAAACAAGTTAATAACAAGTAAAAAAAGTTTCCAAATATCTGGAGTTTTAGCATTTTAGTGTTAATCGACGCGGTGGGTTGCTGCAACTTTCTTGCACTAAAACGACGAACACTTCTTTAGTGTTCCGTACGGAACACTTATACATAAGATCATTTCGGTGTCTATCCGTCTATCACACCCGATTTTCTCCGAAACTATTTGACATAGAAAGTTGAAATTTGGAAATGTTATAAGAATTGATGGCCTCATCAGAGCCGTGTAGTTTTGAAAGATAATTTTGACTTAAGGGGTTAGTTTTACGGGGTGAAATCAGAAGTAAAAAATAAAATTACCAGGTCATTGAGTGGGATGCCAAATGAAAGCTTGTGAAAACACGAGTTCAAAAATATATATACCAGGTGTACAAGTATGAAATGCGGATTTTAGACAACATATGGTGCACCAATGCAGTTTTTGCTATAAAGATTTGACACTGTGCCATTTTGTTATGTGATCAACAAGTGTCAGACGCGCACGAGTGATAAATTGAAAAAGCGTGTGCATAGTGTTGTGTTGTGTTCAATATGTCGAAATTTATACCGAATAAAGAGCATTCGCGGACAGCATTAATTTTTTGTTTTCATTTGAAGAAAACTGCTGTTGAATCATACCGATTACTTCGAGAAGCTTATGGTGAACATGCTCCATCGCAAGATACGTGTGAACGATGGTTTCGGCAAAAGTGGTGACTTCGATTTTGCAGACAAGGAACGTGGAAAACCGCCAAAAAAATACGAAGATGTGGAATTACAAGCATTGTTGGACGAAGATGATTCGCAAACACAAAAACAAGTCGCCGAGCAATTGGGCGTTAATCAACAAGTTGTTTCCAATCGGCTACATGAGTTGAACGACAGGCAAATGGAAAAGCGCAAAAAACACGTGTGACATTTTGCTCGCTCGGTACAAAAGGAAGTCGTTTTTGCATCTTTAGTTACCGGGGATGAAAAGTGGATTTATTTTGAGAATCCCAAGTGCAAAAAATCATGGGTAGATCTAGGCACACCATCCACATCGACTACAAGACCGAATCACTTTGGCAGAAAGACGATGCTCTGTGTTTGGTGGGATCAGAGCGGAGTGCTCTATTATGAGCTGTTAAAACCTGGGGAAACGGTTAATACTAAACGTTACCAACAACAATTGACCCATTTGAACGGTTCACTGCTTGAAAAAAGGCCAGAATACCGAAAAAGGCAACATAAAGTCATTTTTCTTCACGACAATGCTCCATCACATACGGCAAAACCAGTTCGCGACACGTTGGAGGCGCTCAGCTGGGAAGTTCTACCCCATGCGGCTTACTCACCAGACTTGGCTTCTTCCGATTACCACTTGTTTGCATTGATGGGTCACGCGTTTGCTGAGCAGCGCTTTGGTTCGTACGACGATGTGAAAAAATGGCTTGATGGGAAAAAATGTATAACAAGAGATGTAGCATACTTTGAATAAAGCATTTTTATCATTCTTCCGAATTTAACATGTTTTTTTAGAAAAAAATCCGCATTTCATACTTGTACACCTGGTAATGTAATACTTGCGCACATTTTTATTTGTATTATTTTTAAAAAATTGGCAAAAATCGCTGTCCCTCCTTATTTCGAAAAGTAGAATTTTGAAAAAATTCTGGAATATTCTCCACAGAGTGTAGACTGAACGAAAATTATTACGAGTGCATTACCTTTAATAATTTATCTGGTATATAAAAAAAGGAAAAATTTCAAGGTCATCAGTTTTTAATAAAGATCGGAAACAAACTTTATTGAAAGCTCATTTGGAGTACGTTTTGTGAAGTCATTAATCATTTTATACCTCCGTAACAAACATTTCTATTTTAAAAGCAATCAACGCACGCGCAAGTCTGATTTGCACTTGGCCGATCATTTTTTATAGTAACGAGATATTGTTATGTAATAAAAAATTCATATAGTAACAGTACATATACATAAAATATTGGAACAACAATACGATAATAGATGCAGCTATATGTAAATTATAATTCCATGAAAAAGTTATGTGGAAGACATCAAAAGTCTACAGGTATACTTATATGGAGTGAAAAATCCGAGACTTTCTGAGAGATGGCACAACAAAAAAAATCAAATGATTTTTAGTTAGTAACAACTCTTAGAAGATTCGTGTAAAATTTTCATGATATTTTGCCTTTTAGTTTCTGAGTTATTTCACTGTATATAATAAAACTAATTGAGAACATTTACAAAAAAAATAAAATAGAAGCGAAAGTAAATTCGGAGTTAACTGAACCCATAGAGGTAACAACTGGTATTAGACAAGGAGACTCACTGAGTCCCCTACTGTTTAACATTATATTAGATGAAATAATTAAACAGGTAAAACTAAAAAATAGAGATACAAATATTGTGTTACGCCGACGCTACTGTCCTGGTCGCTGCGAATGATGACGACTTGCAGAGATTTTTACATTAGTTTAATACAACAGTAAATGAGTAATATGAAAATATCGGCTGAAAAAACCAAATCAGTAGTAATCACCAAAGAACAAATTAGGTACAAGGTGGAAATCGATAATCAGATTATAGAGTAGGTGATGACAATTAAATATTTAGGAATTAAATTATATAATAACATAGAAGAAGAAATAAAAGAACAAATGGTAAAAGCCAATAGAATAGCAGTATGCTGGAATGATATTATTTGGAAAAATAAATACTTGAGAACAGAAGTACGAGGCTGGTTTGAAAAGTCCGTGCAAAAATAAAAACTACTTATGTGTTTGGGGTAAACCTTTTTTATTTTTCGACATAGTCTCCTTTTAGGCTTATACACTTCGTCCAACGATGTTCTAGTTTGTTGATCCCTTCCGAATAATAGGATTTGTCCAAGTCTGCAAAATATCCATTAGTGTCTGCAATCACCTCCTCGTTTGAATAAAATCTTTGTCCCGCCAGCCATTTCTTCAAATTGGGGAACAAATAGTAGTCCGAGGGAGCCAAGTCTGGAGAAGAGGGGGGATGTGAAACGAGTTGGAACCCTATTTCCATTAATTTTGCGACCACAACTGCTGAGGTGTGTGCTGGTGCGTTGTCGTGATGGAAAGGACTTTCTTGTGGGCCAATCGCGGGCGCTTTTTTTGCAGCTCGGTTTTCAAAAGGTCCAATAACGATGAATAATATTCACCTGTAATAGTTTTTACCCTTTTCCAGATAGTCGATGAGGATTATCCCTTGCGAATCCCAAAAGACAGTCGCCATAACCTTTCCGGCCGAAGGAACGGTCTTCGCCTTTTTTGGTGCAGATTCCCCCTTGGTAACCCATTGTTTAGATTGTTGTTTGGTCTCAGGAGTATAGTAATGTATCCATGTTTCATCCACAGTGACGAAACGCCGCTTAAAGTCCTCCGGATTCTTCTGGAACAGCTGCAAACCATCCTTGCAACACTTCACACGATTCCGTTTTTGGTCAAGCGTGAGCAATCGCGGCACCCATCTTGCGGATAGCTTTCTCATGTCCAAATATTTATGCAAAATATTATGTACCCGTTCAGTCGAGATGCCCACAGCACTAGCAACTCTTCTGTCATCCATCACCATATCATGGATTTGATCAATGATTTCTGGAGTCGTAACCTTCACAGGCCGTCCAGAACGTTCAGCGTCACTTGTGCCCATATGGCCAGTCCGAAATTTATAAACTGTTCTAATCGAAGGTGCAGAGTCACCATAATGTTTGTCAAGCTTCTCTTTAGTCTCCTGGGGCGTTTTGCCTTTCATAAAGTAATGTTTAATCACCACACGAAATTCTTTTTCATCCATTTCTTGAAAATCACTCGACTTCCTTGATTCACACGAATGCCAAACACAAAGAAATAGACCAATATGGCTGAAACTTGGTGTGCGTTCATTCAAGAGATGCTACTAACTAAACATCACCTCGACACGCGCCGGTGGTGCCATCTCTCGGACTTTGCACGGACTTTTCAAATCAGCCTCGTAAAATCTCGGATATATAAATCTGTAGTTCGACCATTTATGACTTACACAGCAGAGTCAAGACCAGAAACACGCAAAACTCAGAGATACTTACAAACCAGTGAAATGAAAACGTTAAGAAGAATTGCAGGAAGAACAGTTTGGGATAGAGAAACAAATGACAACATTAGCCACATATGTGAAGTAGAGGACATTAACACGTGGATAAGAAACAGAAAACAAGAATGGAACCAACACATAAATAGAATATACGAACGACGATTGGTGAAAATAGCTCGAGATAAATCACCGGTGGGCCGAAGGAATATAGGACACCCACGAAAAAGATGGAACGACGACCTGTAGCGTCGATACATTAAAGAAAAAACAGGCAGGAATGCCTAATATAAAGAAGAAGAAGATGAAGTTTGTAAGTTACAGCAGTTTGAGTGACGCTACTTTTGATTTTTGCAAAACGATGGAACAAAAATAATTTCGTGTGTTGAATAAACATTGCTTTTAGCTGGGAATGAATACAACCAGAACCTAAGAATGGCTTGAGAAGTGTATTAGCACATCTGCTCCGTCGAAAGCAACTATACTCGTAATGTCGATGGTTTAGTGAACTTAGATGCGGTTGTACAAGCACCGATGATGCATCACTTTCCGGATCGCAAAGTGAGACCTAGCTGACATCGTGAAGGTATCAAAAGAACGCGAGGCATATTTTGCATGAATATTTGTATATGAACAAGCTACGTGCCCGATGGGTGCCGCGCACTCCCACGATTGATCAAAAACAGCAACGTGTCGAAGATTCAGTACACGGTAACTTTCGAACGAAATGAGATATTGAATTTACATTTGGTCCATACGAAAGCATACTAATAAGTTTCTAGCTTAGCATCGAAAGAACAAGCAAATCTCAGAAATAAAAATTATTTATTGACTTCAACACACACACACACAACTTCATACACGGTTCTACTACATGGGGTGAAAAGTTCCGAGACTTTCCAAGAGATGGCAGCACAAACGAAAAACCCGTATGATTTTTGAGTTAGTATCAACTTTCAGAAGATTCGTATAAGATTCTATTAGTTTGTGAGTTACAGCTGTTTGAGTGATGCTACGATTCTTAGAAAACGATGAATCAAAATTTCGTGTGTTAATTATACATTACTTTTTGATGGAAAAAAATACTGGCAGAATCTCCGGACGTCCAAATGAGACAGTCACTCCAAAAAAATTCACCATATTGTTTTGAACGACCGCAAAGCGAAAGTGAAAAAAAAAGCTGACATCGTAAAGATATTAACATAACGCGTGAGGCATATTTTGCATAAATAGTTGCATATGAAAAAGCTAAGTGCCCAATGGATATAGCGCACTTTTCACGACTAACCAGAGACAGCAAAGATTTAGAACGCTATTTGACACTGTTTGAATGGTAAAATCACGAAAAAAAAGGTTGCATTTAGCGAAAAAAAAGTGTTGTTTCACCAAGATAAAACACCAGCTCACAACTCCATAAAATTGATGGCGAAATTGGACCAATTGGGCTATGAATTGCTTCCTCTATTCAGCAGCTCTGGCACCCAGAGATTATTACCTTTTTCCATATTTGAAAAGGTGGCTCCAGGGAAAGTAAGAAGAAATCGTACTGCATGAGAGGTATCCAAATGTTGTAAGATCACTGGAATAAGGGTATCGTTCTTGAAGGGAAAAATTGTTTTTTCTTGAAAAGCCTCGTAACTTTTCACCCAATGAGTAATTCTTCTGGATTTCCTCTGTGTCCATAAAAAAAATTATGATCAGCTTTTGCAGAGCATCCTGTCAGCTTCTTCAAAGCTGGTTCCGAAAACTGACTTTTTCGAGATCTAGCACGAAACAGTTTCATCACTTTTTCAATCAGCACAGGAAAAATCCAGAAAAATTATCCAAAATATTCGTTTATTTTGGATAAAAATAACGTAAACCAAAAGAAAAAATGAAATACGTTACTAAATCAATAAATATACATGACCATTCGAATTAATAAATATTTGTCGAGCTTACCCTATGGGATTAGGGTATATTCCCAAAACTATCAAACAACCAATTGGTTTTAACGGCTTTAGAATCATAAAACATAATGTTGGCGATAAATAATTTTTGCTAGTCATTTTTTACCTGATACATTTGTTCGTGCAGCAGCAAAATTTAAGAGGCTTGTAGAGAAAGAATTATCTATACATTTTTAGCCAACGCCGATTATTTGAGACATCGCCTAAATAACAGGGCCGGATTTGGGTTATTTCCGAATCTTTCCTCACTAAGATGACTCTCAAATTTTCAGTGAAGTATAATGCAACAATACGAGTATATATATATATATATATATATATATATATATATATATATATATATATATATATATATATATATATATATATATATTGTAACATTCATTTTTTCCTAGATTTTAAGACCATGTAATGTTACTGATTTTTCACTTCAAATTGTACTTATTTTCATTTTTGTATCGAACGGTATATTAAACAGAGATTCCAAGACGTTCGGTATAGTGTGTTGTGCGGGTTCCTGACCGAACCTACCGCCACGCCGCGATTGGTGAAAAGTGTGTATCCGCTGTTTTAGTTCCGGCGTCGCCATATTACCGGAGAGTTTGGATGGTTTATTTAAGGGCCTGAAGACCGACTGTGATGCGTGCTTTCCATCTAGCCGCAGCCGGGCTATTTTTCCATCTAGCCGCGGAGTAGGCTTAGTACCATCTAGCCGACAGGCTAATTTTCATCAGAGCCGACAAGTAGGCTTCCTTCGACTGAGCTACAAAAGCAAAGCTCAGAACAACCATCATGCGAACTAAGTAAAAGTACCAGTTTTCTTAACTAAAAGCCGTAGTGGGTTTTCAAAGTGTTAGCTAGAAAAGTGTGAAATCGGTCGAATGCCATCAAAGCAGGAATAAGAACCGTAAGTTACCAAAACTTCCTTCAATAGACTTATTCCAGAGTAGTGCCTTAACCGCAATCTAAAACAGACTAAAAAGTGAAGTGTAAAGCACTATTTTTTCGTCTTCGGGGGTTATCATATTTCAGGATTTAAATGTAATAATTACTAGTTAGGCTAGAATTTTTTTTGTAGAACTGCAAAGGTTGGAACTTTTTATTTTAAAAAACATGAATAAATTCTCTTTTTTTTTGTTGATTAAAGCTAGTGTCTCACTGAATACCTACCCTACTTTTCAGGACAAGAACGGCTGTACCAAACTGATTTTTTTATTTACCAACAATACATTCTTTCAGTATTTTTCCATTTTTTTAGCTGAAGTTAGATCCTTACTATTTTAAAATGGATGGTGCCCAAAATTTGTACAGCTAAAGGTTTTT
>CM032456.1:96348798-96381298 GCA_019049505.1 Pachyrhynchus sulphureomaculatus
CTAGGTTCAATATTTTTGTAGCAAAGTTTCAGGGTATCTTTGCTATAACAAAGGCATATTTTCTAAAAGTTTCAAGCCGATCAGTTCACTTAGTCGACCTGTAAAATAAAATTTTAAAAAAAGAGTTTTGCCTGTTTTGTCAATTTTGTAGGTTATGTACACATTTGAGCGATTTAACACCCACGAAGATTTGTTGGAAATTTCATTACGAATAGTTCAGTTTTTTGTTTGTTTCGATCCGACTGATATAACCGGAGTTATTTACATTTTAAGCTCAAGAAACGCGTTTTGAAAACTTAAATTGTTTATAAAACAAAAGAGCACACGTTTTTCAAAGTCCAAAACTCAGGACAATACTCCTGGTGATACCTCAGAAAGGATAAAATCATAATATTGCTGTATCTAAAATATGCCTATCTCATTATTATTTTGACCTTTTTTACTGTACTAATGGTGCCTTATTCGATATTAATAACAATATTAGTCATACAAGGGCGGCTAGTGCAGTAAAAGAAGGTCAAATAAATGATGAAATATTTTATCCGCTCTGGGGTATCACCAGGAGTATTATGAAGAGTTTGGTTGTTTTTTTGTGTCGATCATCCGACTTATATAACCGAAATTATTCGCATTTTAAGCTCAAAAACGCGTTTTGAAAAACTTCAATTGTTTATAAACAAAAGAGCACAACTTTTCGAGGTCCAAAACTTAGGACAATACTCCTGGTGATACCCCACAGAGTATAAAAATCATAATATTACTGTATCTGAAACTAGTATAATATTGGTATATCTAGGCTGCAATTTCAAAATGCTTTTTTTACTACACTAGGCTATTAAACTTCTTTAATAGGTAAAAATAAATTAAAAAGTGAGTTAATTGAAAATATGGTTATAAATAAATAGCTAAAAAGTGATTTAAGCTAAATAACTTGCACTAACTGAGAATAAAACAATCTGTCTAATATATTCTTAGAATTCAAATCATGATAGTATTAACTCTTAAAAGTGTGAACTACTAGGCATATTCGAAAAGTAAGGGCTTTAATCCCTTTACATAAAACTTCTCCGCCTGGACCAGTTGACAACGGCGGTCTTGAGTTCCTCGTCGTCTTTAAAACCCTTGTCCACCAAGCCACTGTTTCAAGTGCAATCGTCGATCAGATTGCAGTTTTTGGTCCACTTGTTGAACGATTTCACCGGTCTAGATACTGGGCCTGCCACTCCGCTTTTCATCATGCACATTTGTCCGGCCATTTTTGAAGTCTCGACACCATTGTCTAACCTTTCCTTCACTCATTACTGTAGGTCATAAAACTAGGCACAACTCCCGATATATTTGAGCAGCTGATGATCCTTTTTTACACAGAAATTGAATCACAGCACACACTTCGCAACTGGTGGGAGCAACGATTTTCGCGGGCATTGTTGTCTGCATGCACCGACAGGCAAACGACTACTGAATCAAAATAATAACTTCAGTGGCTTCGGAAAAAATCAATAGATGCCGCAGCATGTGTGCAACTTTATACAGACCCGCCAATATTTAAATATGAGTAAACGGCCCTTACTTTTCGAATATGCCTCGTATTTGGGCATGCAACATTGAACTAGAATTGTTATGTTGAAATTCTATCCAAGAAACTATTGAAAAAATATATTTTTGAATAGTAACAAGCCAAAATTAATAGATATTAATGTGTTGCTAGTTATGGTTTTATAATTTGGGTGATGCCAGTGATTCAATTCGCATTTTTGGGTTACAACGTAAAGTAGTTCATATTATAACAAAGGTAGGATACAGTCACGATGTGTTAAAGTTACCTTCATTCACTTAAAATTTAACCTCGTCTTGATATTTAAAGTTTAACAGACAGACTTAACTACAAACTACAAAGAACGGATGAATATAAACACTGAGTTCTTCATACTAAAAATAAATAGAAATGGACTAAATGATTATTTAAAAATATTTTTTTAATAAAATACCTGAGCATATAAAATTGTTACCAGGTTCAAATTTTTAATATATTTTTTTTCTGAAAACGTATATATCAAACCAGAGATTTGCTCCTGTCGCATAGTGTTGCCAAAAATCGAAAACTTTGTAGATTTTGACGAAAATTAGCGTACATAATGTTTTGACCTTTTTTATCACAAATTTGTTATAAACATGTGAAAATTCAGAAGGGTTGATCCAAGACAGGTGAATTTAATAGTAAAAAATTAAAATAAAATAACCGGTCAAGTGCAAGTTGAACTTGCGCAATTAGTATTCCGTACGTTGATTGCTTTTAAAATAAAAAATTTTGTTACTGAGGTATAAAATGATCAGTGACTTCACAAAAATATACCCCAAATGAGTTTTCAACAAAGTTTGTTTCCAATCTTTAATGAAAACTGATGACCTTGAAATTTTTTGTTTTTTTTATATACCAGATAAATTATTAAAGGTAATGCACTCGTGATAATTTTCGTTCAATCTACACCCCGTGGAGAATATTCCAGAATTTTTTCAAAATTTTTTGATGAGTACTTTTCGAGATAAGGCGGGGGCAGCGATTTTTCGCGATTTTTTTAAAAATAATACAAAGAAAAGTGCGCGCAAGTATTATATCATATATATATATATATTTATATATATATATATATATATATATATATATATATATATATATATTTTACTCGTGTTTTTCACAAGCTTTCATTTGAAAGTCCCGATACTTTTGAAGAAAAAACAATATTTCACCAAAAATCGATTCTACCCTTCCTTTAAGAGCGATACACTTATTCCAGCGATCATCCAACATTTGAACACCTTTCATATAGTACGATTTGTCTCTCTAAAATAAGCCTCATTTACCCATTCGGTCCAAACAGCGCTCAGAATCATCAACACATTGTTGTTTTTGGTCTACTGTGGGCAAACGCGGTACCCATTTCGAATGGAGCTTTCTCATGCCCAATGTTCATGCAAAAATATGACCAACACATTCTTTTGATATATTTAGGGTGTCAGCTATCTCACGCAATTTCACTTTACGGTCATCCAAAACAACGTTGTGGATTTCTTTTATTTTTTCCGCTGTAACCACCTCATTTGGGCGTCCAGAGCGTTCAGCATCATTTGTATGTGTACGACCGCGTTTAAATTCAGCATACCAGTAAGTGATGAGTGATTTTCCAGGGGCAGAGTCCCCGTAACACTTATCAAGATATTGCTTGCTTGAACTGTATTTTTTTCCATCAAAAAACAGTATTTAATCAACACAAACTTCGATTTTTTCCATTGTTTTGTAAACATCAAAAGTAGTTCATCACTAAAACCACTGTAACCTGTAAACTAATCGTTGAAATGTCATGAAATTTTGACACGTATCGTTTGAAGGTTGGTACTTCCTAAAAATCATATGGATTTTTTGAAAAGGGCGAAATCTATGTGTCAGACCAAAAACTTTTCAGCCTACGTCTTACTTATTCCAGCGATCTTCCAACATTTGAACACCTTTCATATAGTACGATTTGTCTCTCTAAAATAAGCCTCAGTTTCCCATTCGACTTCTTCATTTGAGTCAACTATTTTTTTCTTTTTAAATTTGGAAAGAGGTAATAATCGCTGGGGGCTAGATCTGGTGAATACGACGGCTGAGGAAGCAATTCATAGCTCAACTGGTCCAATTTAACCATCGATTTTATGGAGTTGCGAGCTGGTACATTATCTTGGTGAAAACAGTATATTTTCCTTCGCTAAATGCGGCTTTTTTTTTGTTAATTTTGCCATTCAAACGGTCCAATAAACCAACGTAATAGTGTTCGGTGATAGTTTATCCCTTCTCAAGATGGTCAATCAGTATTAATCCATACTCATCACAGAAAATACTTGCTAAAACCGTTCCAGCTGATCTTTGTGTTTTTGACACTTCGGTCTGCTTTCATGCGGTTCCAGCCACTCTGCGTATTGACCATTGGACTCAAGCGTATAGTGGTGGATCCATGTTTCGTCCATTGTTACGAATTGACGTAAAAACTCCTTTGTGTTACGCTGAAACAGTACCAAACATCGTTCTGGATCTTCGACACATTTCTGTTTTTGATCAAACGTGAGGGAGTACGGCACCCATCAGGCAGGCTTTTTCATATGCAAATATTCATGCAAAATGTGCTTCACGTGTTCTCTTAATATCTCCACCAGAGTAATCATAAAACACAGTAGCGTTTTAGGTCCTGTTTTATCATGCATGCGTCCCCTATCATACCAACAACATGGCTAACAGCGCGGTCTCGGGTTGTGTTTACATCTGAATTTCAAATAGAATCTTTCTATAACGTGCTCCAAAATTTATTAATAATAATTTTCCAATAAGTAAATAACTCGTTTGACGTTATAATTGAAAATAATTGTAAAAAAATGTCAAGAGGAAGTTTTTGTTGTGCGGTTAATGCTTGTAAAAATATATCCAAAGGAGTTTTTTTAGATTTCCCAATGTTCCTAAAAGATAATTTGTTCATAATTCTTTATTTCTGTTATGAAATATAATATTATATAAAAAAAAACGGTCAAGTGCAAGTTGAACTTGCACAATTAGTGTTCCGTATGTTTAATTGCTGTTAAAATAAAAAATTTTGTTACGGTGGTATAAAATGATCAGTGACTTCACAAAATACACCCCAAATGAGTTTTCAACAAAATTTGTTTCCAATCTTTACTGAAAACTGATGACCTTGAATTTTTTTTTTTATATACACCAGATAAATTATTAAAGTGATAATTTTCGTTCAATCTATACCCCGTGGAGAATATTCCAGAACTTTTTCAAAATTTTTTGATCAGTACTTTTCGAGATAAGATAGGGGGACAGCGATTTTTCGCGGTTTTTTAAAAATAATACAAAGAAAAGTGTGCGCAAGTATTACATTATATATATATATATATATATATATATATATATATGCATATATATATATATATATATATATATATATATATATATATATATATATATACATATATATATGCATATATATATATATATATATATATATATATATATATATATATATATATATATATATATACATATATATATATATATATATATATATATATATATATATATATATATATATATATATATATATATATATACTCACACTCGATAACCTAGTAAAAAACTTTTTTTTTCACAGACACCAAAGTGATTTTATAAATGTTCCGTATGGAACACTAATTATGATAATTGTGTTTTCATATTAGACATACATTTTATTTGTAAAACAGTTGATGTTTTATTGTTGTTAAGTATTGGTTTATGTTATTCCACTTCTGCTTTTTTTTCTGAATTCAGGGCAGAATTATGGTTGTCAGCATGTGACCGACCAGGTGTCAATTTGGATATTGAAAATTATTATATTAGATTTTACTAATGTTAAAATGGACCAAAAAGTGTGTTCACATCATTTTTTAAGTTCAGAAGAAAGACGATCCCATCTTAAAATGATAATTTATAATTATCTTCAATCTCTACAGTTTACTGGGATTCGCTGAAATATAAGGAGCATGATTGTTTCCTGAAGGTGTGTAGAGATATATTCTCAAAATAAACATTTCTGCCCCCCCTCCCCCGGACAATATCTCTAATAGTTCAGAAATATAAATTGAACAGTGAGATATTTAAATGAATAATATGCAAAAAGCATTGAAGCCAAATGTATTTTTCCTTGTATTTTTTGTCTTTTCCCCCGTTCTTTGTATATCTATTTTAATAAGAACTTGATAAAAAAATGTTTCTACAAAAAAATTTTTGTCGTTTTTTTTTCTTTTCAATCAGCAAAATTCATTTTTATTTTACAGAATAGGATATAGGAATTTGAATATTTCAAAACCTCGCGGGCCTCATACCAGCCGTATGGCGACTGGTCATGTGATCATTACAAACTCGAGCCCCTTGAGATCAAAGGTGCCGAGTCGGACTGTCGCTACTGTGTTTTATGTTTACTGTATCTTCACAGTGTCAGGCTATCTCTTGTCTCTCTTTGGGCTGCCATCTCTCGGAATGCCTCGGGACTTTTCACCCCATGTTACTAACGGTTTTATAAGTTGGGGCTTTTTTAACAGGTTATAATATTTACTAAAAGCGGGCACTTCGCCCAATTTACTTGATATAATAAGAGAAATTATTGAAAATTCTAAATGCGGTCCCGAAAAAATTTGAATAATTGGTTATCGAACTTAAAAAATCTCAGTACTGTCAACAACTGCCCTTTAAGTTTTGTTTACATTCTTTTCTTGATTAAAAATTCGGTCAGTCCGGAAATCTATTAACATGACTCCGAATCACGTTACGCTTTTATGTACAAAAGCATACGGAAGTCTGCGAAAGTACGATGGTAATGAGATAAAACAAATTAATTTGGTAAAGTTCTACAGTGATTTGGATTTATCTGATTTTGTCAGTCAATTACAACAGTGACATCGTCGTACCGAGATTTAATGTGAGGAAAGAGGTGTTTTTATGTAGGGAACCAAATTAATTTTGATGAATAAATTAATAATTTCTGTTTTATTTAATCAGTACCCTTAACTTTGGAATACAATAGTATATTTAGCGAAGTGATTTCTTTAATTAATTAATATTATAATCAGGAAAAAATAATACTAGCATTTATAAAACACCGTGTAGATCTAAAGTTAAAGAACCAGCGGAATAAATATGACGTTATAGTCACCTCAACATATACTTGTCATCTACATAAAACCCTTACAAACTACAGACAATACATAACTAAAATTACATGCGCGCCCTGAAACAAAATGTAAAAACTCTCCAAGGATTATTCAACTTCTAAATCCTTAAAAAAGTCCTTTCATTTCTCTTGTTTGTGCATGGTATTATTCTATAAAAATATGAGGGAAACGAATATCCTGCATGAAACAAAACCTCTACGTGTCACATATCCGGGATGAAATGTTACGGTTTGTAGAATACGCTGTTTGTCAGAGATTATTCTGTTATTTTCTAAAGGAAAATACAGCTAATCAATGGCAAACTGAACTCGTTTGTCGGAGATGCTTACAAATTACTGTTAGTTTTCAAAAAATAAACGAATTACGCTTTGAACTGATTGATCATCCTTCATATTCCCCTGATTTACCTTCCCTGAGCTATTTCCTGCTCTCAACACTGAAAAAAAGATTTGGAAAAGCACAAATTTCATTGAAATGAAAATTTTTTTTTAAAAAATCTAAAGTTACTTGGGGTGAAAAGTTCCGATACTTTTGAAGAAAAAACAGTGTTTTTACCAAAAATCGATTTTATTCTTCAACATATGTAGTTTCCTTCAAGAACGATATAACACGTAGGCTGAAAAGTTCTTGGTCTAATTACTTAAAAACACCTTTTTTTTGCAAAATTCGACTTTATTCACCAATATAGCCTCCTTCAAGAGCGATACAATCAGTCCAACGCTTTTTTAACATTTCTATACATTTCTTATAGAAGGATTTGTTTAGGCCTCATCTTCGGCGAGAACTTTTTCATTGGAGCCAAATCTCCGAGCATTTTTTTGAGGTCTGTGAATAGATAATAGTCGCTGGGGGGCAAATCTGGAGAATATGGTGGATGAGGAAGCAATTCGAACTTCAGTTCATGCAATTTTGCCATCATAACCATTGACTTGTGACACGGTGCATTGCCTTGATGAAAGAGCACCTCATTTGGGCATCCAGAGCGTTCAGCATCATTTGTATCTGTACAGGGTGATCCAACACTTTTAAAGGTAAACCCCTTTATCTAAAGGAGATAGACGAAAACTGGCTCAATTTTTATGATAAACTCAATGGTGAAAACCGCATATCGATATCTAGTACCGTTTTCAGATATACAGGGCGTTTTTCAAAAATCTGCATTTTAGAAAAATGTTTGTAATTCTTGTCCTATTAAAAATTTTTGATTTCTGTAGAAACATTCTCAAAGCACTTTTTCACGTGGATTTCAACAGTGTAAGTTAAATTTTTTTACAACTAATATTTTTAATAGTTATTAGCGCAAAAATATATTTTTTAAATGGGATACCCTATATATTTTTCCTTACCATTCTAAAAATATAGCACACTATACTTTGCTTAAATCTACTTCAAAATATAAAGGTTTTCAGTTTTTACGCGAATTTTAAATGCACATTTTGTGAAGTAGGCTTTGGGCGAAGCGGCCGTATGGTTTAATTCAACTGTTTACTCGTAGTTGTCAAATTTTACTTCAGGATCAGTTATTGAATTGTCAAATAAATCGCAATGAAGTTTGAAAATTAGGAAAAATGGGATATGATAGTGTGTTTCATACAAACCGGAGAAAATTCGGATGCGGCAGGTAATTTGTATTACGAACGGTATCCAGAGAGGCGTCAACCCTTCAAGGATGTATTCGCTCGATTGCGACATAACCTAGTTAATAGTGGCCAGATACGACCCAAAAATTATACATCAAACAGGGATAAGGAGTTAGAAGAAATAGTAGTTTTAGGAACTATCGGAAATAATCCACACTTCAACCCGACAGTTAAAAGAATCCACTGGACTACCAAAAATTAACGTAAGTCGTACTTTGAAGAAGCACAAATTCAGGCCATATAGGACAAGAAAAGTTCATCACCTTAGAGACGGAGATTTTCAGCGGCGTATGGATTTTTGCCAATGGTTTCTGGAGAATTATAACCATATTCCGAATTTTTCATTAAATTGCATTTGGACAGACGAAGCTTATGTAAGCAATGCAGGTATTTTTAACCGTTACATTTCTTATACGTGAGCACAAGAAAATCCTCATTTAGTTGTGGAGCAAAGAAATCAAGGCAGATTTGGATTTAATGTGTGGGCAGGAATTTTTGGAGGCAGGGTTATAGGTCCATTTATTTACGAAGGAACATTCACCTCTCAGAGATATTTAGAAATTTTAAAGCAGCAAATAGAACCTCTTGTTGATGAACTGCCGTTAATGGACCTTAGAAATATATTTTTTTCACCACAACGGGGCACCTCCTCATAACGCTGCAGTTATCAGTAATTTTTTATCGGCCAGTTTCGACAATAACTGGATAGCCAACCCAGGTCCGAACCGTTGGCTGGCAAGGTCACCGGATTTAACACCCATGGACTTCTATCTCTGAGGAAGATTGAAAGATCTAACTTTTAAATTGCCGACAAACACCAGGCAAAAGTTAGAAGTTGCAGTGATACAAAGTTTTGCAGCTCTCACTCCTCTTGAACTAATCGACTCGGTAAGAAGTATCCAGAAAAGGTGCCGCCTATGTGTAAATGAAACTGGTCGACATTTCGAACCCCTCTTATAGAACATTGTTTTTTTAGTTTGCTCTACTCGGAATAAATTGTTTTATTGTTGTTCTGTTTTATTTTCTATATAGTTTAAAGTACTCTAGCATTTAGTAGATTTCATTGTATTCATGACTCTTAGAGTTACTTCTGGGATTTTTTTTTTTTACGATTTGACTGCTATCAGTAAACAGTTGATATTGCCGTCCCATCCAAAGCCTACTTCACAAAATGCGCATTTAAAGCTCGCGTAAAAACCAAAAACCTTTATATTTTGAAGTAGATTTAAGCAAAATATAAAGTGTTCTATATTTTTAGAATGGTAATTTAAAGCTCTATTCGGATAAGGAAAAATATACAGGGTATCCGATTTAAAAAATATATTTTTGCGTTAATAACTATTAAAATATTAGTTGTAAAAAAATGTAATTTACACTGTTGAAATCCACGGGAAAAAGTGCTTTGAGAATGTTTTTACAGAAATCAAAAATTATCAATAGGAAAAGAATTACAAACATTTTCCAAAATGCAGATTTTTGAAAAACCCCCTGTATATCTGAAACGGTACTAGATATCGATATGCGGTTTTCACCATTGAGTTTATCATAAAAATTGAGCCTCAGGCACCGACATCAGTTTTCGTCTATCTCCTTTAGATAAAGGGTTTTACTTTTAAAAGTGTCCAATTTGGACCACCCTGTACAACCGCGTTTAAACTCAGCATATCAGGAAAGTGATGAGTGATTTTCCAGGGGCAGAGTCCCCATAACACTTATCAAGCCATCGTTTGCTTGAATGGTATTTTTTTCCCATCAAAAAACAGTATTTAATCTACACACGAAATTCGATTTTTTCCATTGTTTTGAAAATATCAAAAGTAGCGTCATTAAAACCACTGTAACCTGTAAACTAATCGTCGTAAATGTCATGAAATTTTGGCACGTATCGTTTGAAGGTTGGTTTTTCCTAAAAATCATATGGATTTTTTTGAAAAGGGCGACATCTATATAAGTGTCAGACCAAAAACTTTTTAGCCTACGTGTTACTTATTACATTATATGCAATATGATTTGTTGAAGTCTTTAACATAAGCCTCAGTTTCCCATTCGACTTCCTCCTTTAGCTAAATCTCTTTCCCTGGAGTCACCTTTTCAATTTTAGATAGAGCTAATAATCGCTGGGTGCGCCAGATCTGAATAAGATGGATGAGGAAGCAGTTCATAGCCCAGTTGGTCCAATTTCACCGTCGATTTTATGGAGTTGTGAGCTGATGCATTATCTTGGTGACACAACACTTTTTTCTTTGCTAAATGCATCATTGTTTTCTTTGCTAAATGCAGCATTGTTTTCTTAATTTCACCATTCAGATGGTCCAATATGTAAATCAACATTATAATCCCTGGTGATTGTTCGCCCCTTCTTAAGATAGTTGATCAGAATTATTCTATGCGCATCTTAAAAAATATTTATCAAAACTTTTCTAGCTGATGTTTCTGTTTTTGGACGCTTCGGTCAGCTTTCAGGCGTTCCAGCCGCTCTGTGGACTACCTGTTGGATTTTATATGAACGTTCTAATGAACGAATCGGTGTCTATAATATCAGACACATTTCGACATAATCTTCACTCATCTTTGGTAAATTTAATAAAAACATGCCTATCTTCCTTTTCATTTTCCAAGGAACATTTAAGGGTAAACTTAAGGAGGAACTATGGATTCTCCATTATCTTTTGTAGTGACGAATATTGTTATAGAAAACTTTGAAGAAAGTGCTTTGAAGTCAGCTCTTCTAAAACCAAAATTTTGGTGCAGATGTCCGGATGATAGACTTGTCATCTTCTCACATGGTGAAGAAAACCTGAATGTATCTTTGCATCGCGTTCAGAAAGCTGCCTCAAACTACTATACACAGTGTACCTCAAAGTAAACAGGATTTTTTCAAGATGAAAATAAAAAAATTTTATTTTGGAAAATTCGTTTATTATGCTCAAAATAGTCCCCTTCACATTCTATACACCATTTATCACGGTCAATACGCATGGCGTGTACTTGGTGAATCCATGTTTCGTCTATTGTTACGAATCAACGCAAAAACTTTGAATTATGCCGAAACAGTGCCAAGCAGCGTTCTGAATCTTCGACACGTTTCTATTTTTGATCAATCGTAAGAGTGCGCGGCGGGCACTAGGCACGTAGCTTTTGCATACGCAAATATTCATGTAAATTATACCCCACGCTTTGTGTTGATATCTTTACGATGTTAGCTAGTTTTCTCACTTTAACTTTCCGGTCATTCAGAACAATATGGTGAATTTTTTTGTGTTTTTTTGGAGTCACTGCCTCATTTGTACGTCCGAAATTCTTTTTGTGTTATCGTTTTATTAAAATCGTAGCGTCACTTAAACAGCTGTAACTCACAAACTAATAGACAAAATATCACATAAGCTGAAAAATTTTTGGTCTGACACCTTTTTAAAAAATCCATATGATTTTTAGGAAGTACTCACCTTCAAACGATACGTGTCACCAGTTACAGTGGTTTTAGTGACGTTACTTTCGGTATTTTCAAAACAATGGAAAAAAAATCGAATTTCGTGTGTTTATTAAACACCGTTTTTTGATGCGAAAAAATACCGTTCAAGTAAAGCAATGTTGAAGTTGATAAGTGTTATGGGGACTCTGCCCCTGAAAAATCACTCATCATTTACTGGGATGCTCAATTTAAAGGCTGTCGTACAGATACAAATGATACTGAACGCTCTGGACACCCAAATGAGGTGGTTACACCGAAAAACATAAAAAGAAACTACAAAATTGTTTTGAATGACCGTAAAGTGAAATTGCGTGAGATAGCTGACATCCTAAACACATCAAAAGAACGTGTTGGTCATATTTTGCATGAACATTTTGGCATGAGAAAGCTCTGTTCGAAATGAGTACCGCGTTTGTTCACAGAGGACCAAAAACAATAACGTGTTGATGATTGTGAGTGCTGTTTGGACCTGTTTAAGTGCAATAAAAAGGATTTTTTCATTCTATATGTGACAATGGATGAAACATGGACCCACCACTACACACCGGAATCAAATCGGCAATCAGCGGAGTGGACAGCAGCCGGTGAAAGCTTCTCGAAGCGACCAAAGACGCAACGGTCGGCTGGGAAGGTTTTGGTCAGTGTATTTTGGGATGCACATGGAATAATTTTCATCGACTATGTTGAAAAGGGAAAAACCATCAATAGCGAATATTATATAAAGTTATTGGTGCGTTTTCGAAGGCAGAAATCGCGAAAAGACGGCCCCAAATGCACAAGAAAAAAGTTCTCTTTCATCAAGAGAAGGCACCGTTTACAAGTCAATGGTTACGATGGCAAAATTACACGAAGTTCGGATTGCTTCCTTATCCACCGTGTTCTCCAGATTTGGCCCCCAACGACTATTATCTATTCGCAGACTTTAAAAAAATGCTCGCGAGAAAGAAAGGTATAGAAATGTTAGAAAAGCGTTGGGCTGATTGTATCGCTCTTGTAGGAGATTATATTGATGAATAAAGTCGAATTTTGCAAAAAAAATGTGTTTTAAGTAGCTAGACCAAAACTTTTCAGCCTACATGTTATCATGAAAATTTTACACGAATCTTCTGAGAGTTGACATTAACTGAAAATCATATGTTTTTTTTGTTTGTGCTCCCATCTCTCACAATGTCCTGGGACACACCATGTAGTAGAACCGTTGTACTAAGTGTATGAAGGTTACAGCCGTTCAGTAAATAATTTTGATTTCTGAGATTTGCTCCTGATGCTAAACTAGAAACTTATTAGTAGGCCTTCGTATGTACCAAATCTAAAATCGATATCTCATTTCGTTCGAAAGTTATCGTGCTATCTCGCAAACAACCGACTTTTGGACAAAAATTGATAATTGTTGTTTGTGATTTAGGGATCCTGAAACATGTAGAAATGCAAAAATCTCGAAATGGAATTTATGTACGAATTCTGTATTTTTTTTTTTGCGAGGGAGGTGAAACACGTTTAGAAACTAATAACACAGGTCAACATTTTATCTAGGCTTGTACTCGGTAAACCAACTAGGCATCTTAGGGTTTTTTTGAGTCGCTGATCACGATGAAGGGGTCGGTTAACCTTCATCAGGTCAGGTTCAAGGTCATTTGAATGTCAAATTGAGCCAATGCAGCCAAAAAATCTGAAAAAATTCATACGTATGTTTTTTGGGTCAGTGAATCCGAATCCGGTGTTATTTTTTTTCATATAAGGTCTTCTGAAGGTCACTAGAGATTACTTCAAGATCATTCTGAGGTTATTTGGAATAAAACAGTTATGAGCAGGCCAAAAAATCTGAAAAAAATAGTGTATACGTTTTTTAGGTCTCTGGTTCAGAATTAGAGGTCGGTTAACCTCCAACAGTTCAGGTTCAAGGTCGTTAGAAGGTCAAATTGAGCCAATGCAGCCAAAAAATCTGAAAAAATTTATACGTATGTTTTTTGGGTCACTGAATCCGAATCCGGTGTTATTTTTTCATATAAGGTCTCCTGAAGGTCACTAGAGGTTACTTCAAGGTCATTCTGAGGTTATTTGGAATAAAACAGTTATGAGCCGGCCAAAAAATCTGAAAAAAATGGTGTATACGTTTTTTAGGTCTCTGGTTCAGAATTAGAGGTCGGTTAACCTCCATCAAATCTGGTTCAAAGTCATTTGAAGGTCAATTTAATTGATAGCGGCTGAAAAATACCCACCTTTTTTTGGGTCACTAATTCCTAATCTGTGTTCTTTTCTTCCCTACCATTTCTTCCATAGATCGTTTCAAGCAGGAATACAAGAACATGGGTAGAGGAAAAGGTTATGATCAAGTGCTACTAGTATATTTCAGCATTATACTTGCTTCGAGGTCGGTTTTATTTTATACAGAAAGTTTTTGTCTCAATCTTAAAACTCCACTAACATTTCCATAAAGTTATTTGATATGCATATTTAATAAATGTGGGCTAATGAACGAATACTTGCAGTTGCACCCAGGGCACCTCCACGCGGTGACGGTGGGCAACGGAGTTGTTCCACTATCCGGCGAAGTCCCTGGGTTATGGCTTCCATGCCGTCATGGCAACTACAAATAAAACTTCTACGAGACAGAGGCTCGGAACCCCAGAATCGGCGGTTGGTCAGGGTGGGAAAGCGGGCCCGCAGCCGTCGTCATCCAGCGACCGTAGCTCTTCAACGGTGGGAAACTTGGCTTTTGAAGAGTTTAATGCTACAAGTCAAGGATTTTGTAAGAATAATGTGAACTGTTTTTGTATCGTTTGTGGGCTGTATACTCCCAAAAATAAATTTAAATTTTCTGAGACTTTGAAAACAAAATATAAAAGTTTGTTTAATATCGACACGAGTTCCTTGAACAACTCTTATACTCCGAATGTCATCTGTAGTAAATGCCGCAATATTTTGTTTGGAACAAGGGCACAAATATTTTCTGCACCGATGAAATGGAGAAATCCATCAGATCATAAGTCTAATTGTTATTTCTGCTTAACGAATCTCAAAGGATATAATCGTAATAACAAAAACTCTGTAACTTATCCGTGCGTAGAATCTGTAACGTTGCCCATATATATAGAAACCGCACCTGATAATGATGACAGCAGGCATAGCAATGCAGAGCATTTTGAAGTTTCTGATGATATAGAAATGCATGATGAATCATTAGATACATCGCAAGATGGTGAAAGTGAAGCCTACAATGTATCTTCAGGCTCGGAAGATGAAGGTATGTCAGAACAAACACATTTTAACCAAGGTGACCTGAGTGATCTCTGTAGAGACTTAGGACTTTCAAAAGAAGCATCGAGATTAAAAGGAAAAAATTGTTTAGCACCAGGGACAAAAGTAACATATTACCGTTCAAGAGAAAAACCATTCAAAAAGTATTTTACAAAATCTGGTAATTTAATTTATTGTAATGATGTTAGTGGATTAGTCAAAGAATATGGTATCGAATATACAGCTAGTCATTGGCACCTTTTTATCGATTCATCGAAAAGAAGTTTGAAAGCGATCTTGCTCTTCAATGGGAATACGTATGCCCCTTTGCCTCTTGCTCATTCGGTCATTTTAAAAGAAGAATATTTCAATTTAGAACTCGTACTAGAAAAACTGAAATATGATTCTCATAAGTGGGAACTTTGCGGTGATTTAAAAATCATAACGATCATGCTCGGTTTGCAATCAGGGTTTGTATCATATCCATGCTTCCTTTGTGAATGGAACAGTCGTGCTAGAGATAAACATTACGTAGTAAAAGTTTGGCCACCAAGAAAAAATCTAATCCCAGGTGAGAAAAATGTTTTAGCAGAAAGTTTGGTACCTCCTCATAAAGTTCTATTACCACCATTGCACATAAAGTTAGGTCTGGCAAAACAAATTGTTAAAGTAATGAGTAGAAACCAGAGCGATGCTTTCATGCATATCTTTGAAGTATTGCCAATACTTTCGGAGGCGAAAATAAATGAAGGTGTCTTTACCGGACCTGATATAAGAGAACTTTTCAAAAATGTAGAATTCGAAAGAAAGATGACTGACAAAGAAAAGGCAGCTTGGAGAAGTTTCAAAGAAGTGACGAAAAAGTTTTTTGGGAAACAATAAAGATCCAAATTATAAAGAAATCGTTGCGAAAATGGTAAATAACTTCAGGGAACTAGGATGTCTAATGAATCTCAAGGTTCATTTCCTAGATTCTCACATTGACTACTTTCCCAAGAACCTAGGAGACTTCAGTGAAGAGCAAGGAGAACGTATGCATCAAGATCTGAAAGTATTTGAACAAAGATATCAAGGAGTTTGGGGTACGGATATGTTAGCTGACTACTGTTGAAGCCTTAAAAGAGACACAAATGTAAACCATAAAAGAAAATCAATTCGGAGGTCATTTGAATCCCAACGCAAACGTGCTCAAATTGATGATTAGCTTAGTATATTTAGTTATACCAAAGATTAGGACATTAATTTTTTATGTAAATTTTTAATTTCTGACTATACATTAAAATCATTTTTGTCGTCGCCGCCGCCGCCGCTGACAGTAGCCCCCTCCAAAAGTTAATGACCCTCCAAAAGTGAATCCCTCTTCACAAATGAATCCGTGAGTGCCTGCGTGTGTATGGGTGTGAATTACTGAATTTATATGTGGGTGTCTGTGTGCGTATGTTTGTGTATTGATGTGTGTGCCTACGTGGGTACGTAACTGTTGTGCTTCTGTGTGTATTACTGTGTCTTATGGTGTATGCGTGTGTGCGTGTGTGTATTACTGTATCTGTGCGACTCCGTATGTATTACTCTGTGTTTGTATGTGTCTGTGTATATATTACTGTGTGTGTGTCACAGAGTTTGTGTGTGTATGTTTTATTTATATGGGTGTGCCTGTGTGTATTGTTGAGTTCGTGTGGATGTGTGTGTCTTTGTGTGCGTGTGTGTGTGTGCCTGTGCGTGTGTGGATCACTGTGTGTGATTATGTGTGTATGTCTTGTGTGTTTTATTTCGTGTGTATGAGTGTGTGTGTGTGTGTGTGTATTACTGTGTGTTTTATTTCGTATGTATGAGTGTGTGTGTGTGTGTGTATTACTGTGTATGTGTGTGGGTGTGTGTGTGTGCGTGCGTGTGTGTGTGCATTTAAACGAATTATAAGTCAGCAAATTCTAAGAATTCTGGGAACACGTTAGGGCTCTTGTAAATTTAATTGGCAACGTTTTTTACAATTCTCCAT
The DNA here is from genome assembly GCA_019049505.1 of Pachyrhynchus sulphureomaculatus. Taxonomy (NCBI): domain Eukaryota; kingdom Metazoa; phylum Arthropoda; class Insecta; order Coleoptera; family Curculionidae; genus Pachyrhynchus; species Pachyrhynchus sulphureomaculatus. The sequence goes on from CM032456.1 coordinate 96,365,888, forward strand.
AAACTTCAAACTTGAGATGGAGGATTGGTCAACGGAGCGATCAGAAGGGTGAAGCGAAGAGAGAAAATTCTTGGATGATCAGAATAATATTTTAATATTTCACAAGAAAAAACAATTTCACTCTCTTTACAGTGTGATATTTTTACCTTTTTTGAAAATAGGGCGACTCTTGGATTTTTAAACAATTCCGTTTCGTTGTTTTTATATATAGTAGATGCTATGCTATAAAGTCACTCCCTCTTCAAGTACAGATGCACATAACGGGAAATGTGGAGCACCTTACTGGCACAAATCAAAATGAGAATACTGTCAGAACGTTCCGATGAAGTTCCAGAATCTTACAAAGTATTAAAGTAGACATAACTTCCGGTGTATTCTTGGAGACACGAGTGAGAAGAAGACAAACATTCCGATTCAGAATTCCAACAAACACGTGCAACGGTTTTTTTTGGCGGCTATCCAATATTTTGACTTTCAAATGACCTTAATACCGACCTGATGAAGGGTAACCGACCTCTAATTCTGAACCAGAGACCTAAAAAACGTATACACCATTTTTTTCAGATTTTTTGGCCTGCTCATAACTGTTTTATTCCAAATAACCTCAGAATGACCTTGACGTAACCTCTAGTGACCTTCAGGAGACCTTATATGAAAAAAAATAACACCGGATTCGGATTCAATGACCCAAAAAACATACGTATGAATTTTTTCAGATTTTTTGGCTGCATTGGCTCAATTTGACCTTCAAATGATCTTGAACCTGACCTGATGAAGGTTAACCGACCCCTTCATCGTGATCAGCGACCCCCAAAAACCCTAAGATACCTAGTTGGTTTACCGAGTACAAGCCTAGATAAAATGTTGACCTGTGTAATTTTGCGTACGACTTTACAAAAAAATATATTTTTTGTTGATCATCACCGCACGATATGGTTAAACTTAAGAAAACAAGGTTAAATTTCTTTATCGAAAAAACCGACCCGAATCCGGCCGTTTTGAGTGACATTCGTATAATATAGGTAAATAGGGTTGAAGTAATATTTCACGAGTCGTTTTCCCGAAATATGGGATTTTTTTAAGGCAGCCAATTTCCTGCGTTTCCATCAAAACACATTTTCCGATCGAGATCGTTATACACTCGATTATATAGGGTCTGGTAAAAATTCGGAAAATCGCTTTTAATTTATGAGGAATAAAGTTTTTTTGTGCATTCGTCCGAAAAATTGCTACTTTTTGAACAGTTCTTTGCTGCGAAAATAGTATTTTCAATGCTAGTTGGTAAAATACAATTTTCTAAGAATCCGTGAGATGAGTTTACTAGTGTTTCTAATCTAACACGTAGGCAGAAAAGTTTTTGGTCTGACACATAGATGTTTTTTTCAAAAAATCCATATGGTTTTTAGGAAGTACCAACCTTCGAACGAAACATGTCAAAATTTTTTCGACGATTAGTTTACAAGTTACAGTGATTTTAGTGGAGCTACTTTTTGTTATTTTCAAAACAATGGAAAAAATCGTATTTCGTGTGTTGATTAGACACTGTTTTTTTATGGAAAAAAAATACCATTGAAGCAAAGCAATGGCTTGACAAGTCTTACGACGACTCTGCCCCTGGAAAATCATTTATCATTTACTGGTATGCTGAATTTAAACGCCGTCGTACAGATACAAACGATGCTGAATGCTCTGGATGCCCAAATGAGGCAGTTACCCCGGAACACATAAAAAAAAATCCATAACATTGTTTTGGATGACCGTAAAGTGAAATTGCGTCAAATAACTGACACCCTAAAGATATCAAAAGAACGTGTTGGTCATATTTTACATGAACATTTGGGCGTGAAAAAGTTCTGTTCGTAATGGGTACCGCGTTTGCTTACAGTGGACCAAAAACAAAAACGTGTTGATGATTCTGAGCGCTGTTTGGACCTGTTTTAGCGCAATAAAAAGGGTTTATATCATGCGATATGTGACAAAGGATGCAACATGGATCCACCACTACACCAGGACTGTGTTTCCCACCGAGTACAATTTACAGCGGTTCAAGAACAACGTAAATCGCTTTTTCCACACACATGTCGCTCCTGTAGCGCTTTAGGGACTTCCCTGCAGCACATGTACTAGACCCATAAAAAAAAAAACACTACACACCGGAATCAAATCGGCAGTCAGCTGAGTGGACAGCAACCGGTGAAAGGCGCCCGAAGGGACCAAAGTCGGTTGGAAAAGTTTTGGCCTCTGTCTTTTGGGATGCGCATGGAATAATTTTCATCGACTATGCTGAGAAAGGAAACACTATCAATAGCAAATATTATATAAAGTTATTGGTGCGTTTGAAACGGCCCCAAATGAACAAGAGAAAATGCTATTTTTACGTTTTTTTTTAAGGTTGCAGATTATGAATATGATCTTTATTTTGATTCATTTCGCTCCTACTTCGGAATATTGGCCATTTCTGCAGTCTTTTTTTGATTTAATTCGTCTAAAACATATGCGAAAAATTCTAACGGAATTTTATGTTTTTTGAGTTGATAATTACGAACATAACAATTCGAATAGAGTTTATTTTTAGCCATATAACTTTCACCATTTTTTCTTAACAATTTCCTTAGAGTTGTTGAAAATAAAGTATAACTTTTATATTTTCTAGTCTAATTAAATCCAAAAAAGGGCCAAAAGATGGCCAAAAATAAACACTATTGGAAAGTAGCATCAAATTGGTTCAAAATAATTATTATATTCGTAATTATTAACTCAAAAGCATAAAAGTCCTTTAGAATTTTTCATAAAAAATATGTTCCGAGATGAATTAAATCAAAAACACTCCATAAATGGCGAAAATTGCCAAAATTTGAAAGTCAAAAGAATTATTATATGCATCATTAGCAACCCAAAAAACATATAATCCCGTTGAAATTTTCGTAAAATCGTGTTTTTTAGTCACTTTGTGTCCATGGAGACTTTTGATCAGAATGGCTTGAAGCATAACATGCTACTTTTTCAGCCGATTTGACCGGGATTCAATTTTCATAAGATTAGTGCGGGGTTCTTTTGTGTAGCTTATTGCGCTAACACAACGAGCTTGATGGGTAAGGTAGGGATTGGAGGTAACCTCGGCCCTTCAATGGATGAAAGTCTTACGAAAACAATAATTCTACGATTTTTACTCAGCAAAAATTTGGCATTGAATATTATTTACACAGCGTAAATAAAGCCCCGAGTGTTTATCTGATTAAAAAATGGGTGCAGAAGTTTAAAGAAAGTGGTTCAACTAAACCCTAAATTGGACGACCAAGAACATAAAGAAATGATGCAGAAATGGAATATGTTCGAAAACAGGTGCCGTAACATCCATACTTGAAAATAAAGATTACAAGCTCTACTGGGACATCAGTATCCATACAAATAAACAGTCCCTGCCAATAGACCCGATATTGCTTTTCAATACAGAAAAGGAAAAATCACCTATCTGATTGACATAGCTCCCCCAACGACATAAACATCAAAGCGAAATACACAGAAAAATTCTCCAAATACACAGACCTTGCAATAGAAATAAAAAGACTATGGAAACAAGAAACAGTCATTATTGTCCCCCTCGTTATATCAGCCACAGGCCTTACACCAATAACATTCACACCACACTTAGTACAATTAGGACTCTCAACAAAAAAATCTTCAAAAGCATGACTCAGCGGCAAAAGTAGTTCACTAAGCACTAGCCACAACATACAAACTCATAGAAAAAAACAGATCCCTACTACAAATACACACCAACATCCATACTTGAAAATAAAGATTATAAGCTCTACTGAGACATCAGATATTCTCCGCCAATAGACCCGATATTACTTTACAAAAAAGGAAAAGTCACCCAACATAGCTGTCCCCAACGACACAAACATCCAAACGAAATACACAGAAAAAACTCCAAATACACAAACCTTGCAACAGAAATAAAAAGGTTATGGAAACAAGAAAAAGTCGTTGTTCCCTTCGTCATATCAGCCACAGGCCTTACACCAACATTAACACCACACAAACATACACAAAAACATTCAGAAGTCAGTGATTTTTAAAACATGTAACATTTTCAGATTATTCCTCAGTACACAATGGTAATAGCATTTGTACTGACTTGGGTTAGGCCCGTCAGCGACACATGGAACCACATTGACCAAATGTGAGAAAGAAGATAAAAAAAAAATCATAATAATAATAATGTAATGTTCGCTCTAGCTGACTGCCTAGTATTTTATACGTTTACTCTCTAAAATTTACCATAAGTGTACTCTTCAGTTCAGCTAACAAATATTTACCTATCTTGCTAATGATTACAGAGTCTGGCGACTTCTCGGGGCCATCAAGAAGTTTACAAAGAAAATAATTAATTGTAAAAAGTAATTGTTTTGCTGAGCTATTAGGAAGTGTACATAGTATATTTTTTTATTGAGAAGTGGTTATTGTTAAACTATGGCTTTGTATTAAACTCATAGGCGTAACTAGAGGGCAAAGCTATATAGTAAAATAATAAAAAATAGTTGGTTTACAACAGTGTTAATAATAGTGTATCCACCTGAATAGCACTGAGCCTATACAGATGACTAGCTATGTCAGCCGCTCCGCGCGCATGGACTGCAGAATTATTGTTTAGGTTTTTTTGCAAGAGAGTGCGCTAGGGGCAAACCTTTTTTCCGACTTGATTCACTATCATCGCTACTGCTTATTCCCTATATTACCTAACGTAATCTATAATATATATAAAATGCAACGTCTCTGTCTGTCTGTCTGTCCGTTAGTGCGCTTATCACTGTAGAACCACTTATCCGATTTACGTACTTTTTTTTTTTAAACATACATGTGTTCTCTGGCCAGGTTATAGGCTATATTGTATCACGATAGGTAGCATAAGAAATGAGCAGTGACGATAATAGTGAATGAGGTCGGAAAAAAGTTTACGCTACCGCGTTCCCTTGCACTACATAGCCTAAACCATTAAATATGGCACAATATTATGTAGCAGAGAATATTTATAATCTATAATATATATAAAATGCAATGTCTCTCTGTCTGTCTGTCTATTAGTGAGTTTATCACGCGAGAATCACTTATCCGATTTATGTGTCTTTTTTTAAATTCACACATATATTCTTTGGTCAGGTTATATAATAATAATAATCTATATCTATAATATATATAAAATGCAACGTCTGTCTGTCTGTCTATCCTTTAGTGCGCTTATCACTCGAGAACCACTTATCCGATTTACGTGTTTTTATAAATTTATACATATGTTCTATATAATTCCATGTAAGCCTACATAATGGGAGATAAGTATAAATAATGGGAGATAAGGATAAATAATGGCAGATAAGCAGAGATAAGTCTAGATAATGGGAGTTATGGTGAGATAATGGGAGATAAGGAGAAATAATGAGAAATAAGAAGAAATATTGCGAGATAAGTCGAGATAAGCCTAGATAGTAGGGGAGATAATGGAAGATAAGGGGAAATAATGGGATATAAGGAGAAATAATGGGAGATCAACAGAGATAAGCCTAGATAATAGAAATTATGTAGAGATAATGGGAGATAAGGAGAAATAATTGGAGATAAAGGGAAATAATGGCAGATATTTTATTACGTTAGGTAACATAAGGAATAAGCAGTGACGATAGTAGCGAATCAAGTCCACGCGAGCGGAGCCGCAAGTACTGCTAGTAAAATATATACTAAAACCTGGCCAGAGAATATATGTACGAATTTAAAAAAAAAAACACACGTAAATCGGATAAGTGGTTCTCGAGTGATAAGTGCACTAACGGACATACAGACAAATATACAGAGAAACATTGCGTTGTATAATATGTAGGGATAAAAGTTACTAGTTTTACTAGAGACAGAACCTTGATAGCCAATGTGTTGTGCAATTTTTCCTAATGGTATAAAAGTTGACGTGGTAGAAAGTTTTTTAGCCATCACAAACAAGTTTGTGTCCGAATACTAGATATTTGTTGTTTTTGTGAAAACGGATCATTTGTAACATTTTTTTTTATTTTAAAGGCAATCACGGTACGGAACACTAAATGCACAAGGCCCACTTACACTTGGCTTTTTTTTACCATAATAATTTAATATTAAAATTTTAAAGTTCCAAAATTAAGTACGAGATTTTTGGCGTACACTGTACGAGCCAACCGGAACATTTTCAAGAGTTATTGGAAAAAAGAAAAGTATAGTAGGGAAGGTGCGTCGATTTTTCGCTCAAGCTGAGCCATGAAGCATATGGCAATATAAAAGGAATCTACTTATATCGAATAAAAAAAAAGGTTGAGGTAATTTTATGTCTTGTAACAATGGCCCTTTGAAAATAATAGGTCATTCGGTTATTCTTGGAGCATACATTGAACAGTTCTTGAGATTAGAACGAGTCGAAATGAAATGCCTTTCCGACGCTTCCTCTACGATTATAGGAGGCATCTTTAGGGATGTTATGTTTGATTTTGTAAATTTCTCTCTTTTGTTCATAGAAAGTGTAAACTTTGGTTCCTCTTCATTGATGGAGTGTTCTGTAGTATGTGGATATTCCACTGCAGCTAATTGTGTAATTTTCTTGTTTATTTATCTTTAATACATACATAACACGTAGGCTGAACAGTTTTTGGTCTAGCTACTTAAAATACATTTTTTTTTTGCCTTTCATTCATCAACAAAAAAATGTTTAAAAGCAATACAACGCTTTTCTAACATTTTTGGATCTTTCTTGTGGAAGGATTTGTAATAGGCGCTGAGGGCCAAATCTGGAAAATACGGTGGATGACGAAGCACACGGTGTATTGTCTTGATGCAAGAGCACTTTTTTCTTGTTCATTTGGGGCCGTTTCTTGGCGATATCTACCTTTAAACGCACCAATAACTTAATTATAAATAATTAATATTTGCAATTGATGGTTTTTTCCTTTCCCTTCTCAGCATAGTCGATGAAAATTATTCCATGCGCATCTCATAATACAGAGGCCAAAACCTTCCCAGCCGACTGTTGTGTCTTTGGTCGCTTCAGGCGGTTTTCACCGGCTACTGTCCACTCAGCTGACTGCCGACTTGATTCCGGTGTGTAGTGGTGGATCCATGTTTCATCCATGGTTATATATCGCATGATAAAATCCTTTTGATTGTGCTTAAACAGGTCCAAACAGCGCTCAGAATCATAAACACGTTGTCGTTTTTGGTCCACTGTGCGGAAACGCGGTACCTATTTCGAACAGAGCTGTCTCATGCCCAAATGTTCATGCATTTTTTTATGTTTTCGAGTATAACCACCTCATTTGGACGTTCAGAGCGTTCAGCATCATTTGTGTCTGTCGAACAGTGTCGTTTAAATTCAACATACCGGTAAATGGTAAGTGATTTTCTAGGGGCAGGGTCGCCGTAACACTTATCAAGCCGTTGCTTTGCTTGAACGGCATTTTTTCAATTAAAAAACAGTGTTTAGTCAACACACGAAATTCGATTTTTTCGATTGTTTTGGAGATATCAAAAGTAGCGTCACTAAAATCACTGTAACTTGTAAACTAATTGTTGAATGTCATGATATTTTGACACGTATCGTTTGTAGGTTGGTATTTCCTAAAAATCATATGGATTTTTTGAAAAGGCGACATCTATATGTCAGACCAAAAATTTTTCAGCCTACGTGTTACTTGTTACTATAGAAACTATAGAGTAGGTAACAGTCCTCTTTCCTTTCCCCCATTCCCTGTTAAAATTAAAAATAATGAAAAAAATAACTTAAGTTTCAGATCCGAGAATAATGAAAACTAATATGTAACACGATATATACGAGGCAACCCCTCTAACCTCGTCCCCCACTTCTTTAACTCCTCATATCCATTACTATAAATAATTATGAATAAATTTTGTTTATTATCTCAACACAAAAAAAAAACAGAGACATTACAGTATTATTATTCAAACCATACAAAATTTATCGAGACTCACCCTCTTCTCATAAGACGGTATTGTTCAAAAACTTATAGGCCTTATCCCCTTTTTATGTACTATATTTGAAAATAATATCTCATTTTTTTCGACAATAAAAATGACAATATTGTTCGTAATCTGAAAAACCTTAAGGGTGTATGTAACACCTCGAATTTGCAAAAATTCAATTTTTTTTTTACGGATTTTTATTCTCTATATTTTATTAATACTATTATTCAAAAAAAATTTCCATTCCATTACAGAGTTATAACATTAAATGCGACCTGACGCCGGATTGGGACCGCTACCTGTTTTCTGATATTCTCTTTGAAACAAACCCTTCCACAATTTTTGACTACTACGCTATTTTAACACGTATGCTGAAAAGTTTTTGGTCTGACACAGAGATGTCGCCCTTTTCAAAAAAAACCATATGATATTTAGGAAGTACCAACCTTCAAACGATACATGTCAAAATTTCATGATATTGCGACGATTTTCGTGTATTGATTAAACACTGTTTTTTGATGGGAAAAAAATACCGTTCAAGCAAAGCAATGTCTTGATAAGTGTTACGGGGTCTCTGCCCTTAGAAAATCACTCATCATTTACTGGTATACTGAATTTAAACGCGGTCGTACAGATACAAATGATGCCGAACGCTCAAATGAAATGGTTACACCGAAAAACATCAAAAAAATCCACAAAATCGTTTTGGATGACCTTAAAGCGAAATTGCTTGAGATAGGTGACACCCTAAAGATATCAAAAGAATGTGTTGGTCTTATTTTGCATGACCATTTGGGTATGAAAGAGCTCTATTCGAAATGGGTACCGCGTTTGCTCTTAGTGGACCGAAAACAATAACGTGTTGATGATTCTGAGCGCTGTTTAGACCTGTTTAAGCGCAATAAAAAAAAAAATTTCTTGCGATATGTGACAATGGATGAAACATGGATCCACCACTACATATAGAATCAAATCGGCAGTCAGCTGAGTGGACAGCAGCCAGTGAAAGCCGCCCGAAGCGACCAAAGACCCAACAGTCGGCTGGGAAGGTTTTTGCCTCTGTATTTTGGGATGCGCATGAAATAATTTTCATCGACTATGCTGAGAAGGGAAAAACCATCAATAGTGAATATTATATAAAGTTATTGGTGCGTTGGAAGGCAGAAATCGCAAAGAAACGTCCCCAAATGAATAAGAAAAAAGCGCTCTTTCATCAAGACAAGATGCATTGTTTTGAGGAAAGAGCTCTTTTTTCTTATTCATTTGGGGCCGTTTCTTTGCGATTTCTGCCTTCCAACGCACCAATAACACACACAAGTCAATGGTTTCGATGGCAAAATTGTCAATGGAAGTACGAATTGCTTCCTCATCCACCGTATTCTCCAGATTTGGCCCCCAGCGACTATTATGTATTCGCAGACCTTAAAAAAATGCTGAGGCTTATTTTGAAGACAAAGACAAATGCTTTTACAAGAAAGGTATATAAATGTTAGAAAAGAACCGGACTGATTGTATCGCCCTTGAAGGCGACTATATTGATGAATAAAGTCGAATTTTCAAAAAAATGTGTTTTAAGTAGCTAGACCAAAAACTTTTCAGCCTACATGTTACAAAATTAATTTTTGTTTTTGCACACTGGATTATTTTTTGTGAAGTTATCCTCAAGACAAGGAGGCGCCATAGTTTTCATCAGGGCTCCATTTAACCCGCTAAAAAATAATTAAACATTTAAAACATTAAAAAAAAAATTCTTGTAATTTAAAGTACAATAAAATATATTTTATTTTCTATTAATTCTATATTATATATTAATAAGCTTTAAATATATATATATTTTTTTAAAATATACGTACTTTTTGCAGCGCCCAGGTGTATGCAACCCCTTGAGACGTGAATAAAAGCAAAAATATCGGTGTAATTTTTTCACGAATACAATCCTTTTCGTTAACAAGGAAAGTCAAAAAGCACATAAGATATGTTTTTAGGGTTCATACGGAACATTTATGTGTTCACTTTGGTGTTCGTCTGTCTGTCACACCCGATTTTCTCCGAAACTATTTGACATAGAAACTTGAAATATAGGAATTGATGGCCCAATCAGAGTCGTGTATATTGGAAAGTTAAATTTTGACTTAAGAGGTTAGTTTTTTTTACCAGATCCTCGAGTAGGGTATTAAATGAAAGCTTTTGAAAACACAAGATCAAAAATATATATGATGTAATACTTGCGCACATTTTTCTTTGTATTGTTTTTAAAAAATTGCCAAGAATCTCTGTCTCTCCACCCTATCTCGAAAAATACTAATCAAAAAATTTTGAAAAAATTCTGGAATATTCTCCATAAAGTGTAGTTTAAGCGAAAATTATCACGAATGCATTACGTTTGATAACTTATTTGATATAAAAGAAAAACTGTGTTGCTTGACAATATGGTGGAGGTTTTCTAAATATACTTTTCAGTACTGTTACCGAGTGGCGCGTCACTCCTGTAGAGAGACAATTGTATTTTATTTGTTTATAATTAAACAAATATTTAGGTAGTAAATATGTGTTTTACACTTTTATTGCTACATTTTAGATTGAGCTAGATTGATTCATTGGCTATTAGGTAACTACGATGCTATAACTATTATACATTATTGACTAAGAAAAAACGTGAACATAGATATTGGATCTTAAGATATATATGTCAGGGACCTAAGTAACTTAGCCTAGGTAAGAATTTTATTTTATTTTATAGACATTTCCAGTGCGGAACACTAATTACGCAAGTCCAACTTGTACTTGACCTTTTTTATGGGCATAGCACACGTGGAACAGGAATTTTCCTAAAGTGGTTCAAAAGCGACGCGTGCGCTGAAAAAAGTGTTGCCCGTTCGTCTTAAATTGCTATAAATTATACTCAGTTGGAAACGCAGTCCTGGGTAGCATTAAATTTCACCTGGTTACTGTCACCCCAAGATAGAATTTCTTCCAGGTCTTTATTAAGCTGAACTACCTCCTGCTGTCTGCGAATATTTCCATGAGTAGCTGATGTTCGAGCGTTTAAAGTTAATGAAGAAATAAGCATACTGTCATCTGCAAAGCCGTAAATTGGATGCCTAGTCCTTTCCAGCAGATCGTCATTGTAAATGAAAAAGATAGTATGAGACAGTATGGAGCATTGGGCACATCGACGTTGATAGTGAAGCTCCTAGAGAGAAATCCGTCTACTGTCACTTGTAAAGTCAGAGCGCTGTCTGAGCAAACACGAGAGTCATAAACAAACTTTTTCGAACATACCATAAGAGCGGAGTTTAGCTAACACTCCGTCATGCCAAACATGGTCGAATGCTTTAGATATAGCAGTATTAAATACAGCCGCTGTATATTCTTCAAAGTGTTCAACCGCGTTGTTCTAAACATGTCTTACATAAGTTAGAAGATCTCCTGATGACATTTGCTTGTGAAAGCCATATTGATGGTCGTTAATAATATTGAATCCTTCTAGATATTTTAGAACATTTGTTCCCAATCGGTGGATCGCGACCCCCAAGGGGGTCGTCTTGTTATTTTTTGGGAGGTCGCCGGTTTTCAGTTTTAAAAACCCAAATTAAATTTTAAAATTTAAAGGTAGGTGTTAAAAAGTTACGGATTTATTTATGTTTGGCAACACACAAGATATGCGATGCATCGAGGTCGGGCTTTCAGTCAAAAGTTAAATAGCTTGCACCCTGAGCAAAGAGGCTGTACTGCATAATTCACTGAGTTGCCCTTGCTGCCAAGACTCTTCCAAAGCCTTTGCAAGAAGTGATCGACTCTTTGGTGACAGTTGTCAATTATATAAAATCTAGTTCTCTCGGTACTCATCTGTTCAAGGAACTATGCAAAAACTCTGATCATAAAGTTATTTTTTTCTACACTGCTGTTCGTTTGTTATCAAAAGGAAATATTGTTGGCCGTGTCTTTGAATTAAAAAATGAAATAAAGCAGTTCTTAGAAATGAAAGGACAACATGAGTTTACGACACACTTTAATGATGAGACCTGGATTAAAAGAGTAGCTTATTTGTCTGATATCTTAGATCAGCTAAACAAGTTAAATTTGAGACTGCAGGGTAAGCAAACGCACATTATTCACGTCAGACATAATATCCAGGCGTTCGTATTAATGCTGCAAAACTGGTGCCGTAAAGTAAATCTTGGAAACTTTACCATATTTGAACATCTTTGCAACACGGAATAATCGGAGACCGGAATTGTAGATGATCTAAGAGAGGAAATTAATAACCACCTTGAAGCCCTTGAAGCGGAAATACAACGTTATTTCCCGGAGTTCTCTGAACAAGAAGCTGCATTAGTACGAAACCCACATTTCGTGTATTTCTGTTGTTTGTTAGAGCTGCAAAATGACTTCCCAGCACGTGATTTACTTCAGGAATAATCGTTACCTCAATTTTGGTGTGCTGCTATTTGTGTCCTAAAGTTTCCATGCTTAATTTTCTAATATTAGTGCTATTTGCTTCTACTTACGTCTGCGAAAGTGGATTTTCTACTCTTCTGCAGATCAAGACAAAAGCCAGGAATAAGCTGGATGTTCAAGATGATATGATATTGGCCTTGACAAAAACTCAACCAAGAACTTGTTAAGCAGATGCAAAGTCAATCATGACATTAATCATTAATACTTAATAACACTGGTTTACAAAACAAAATACTTATTTGTTCATCGTATAAAACATATTTTTTTTAAATAAGCTAAGTAGGCTAGTTAATAATGTATTTTTGTGTCATAATTCTCAGATAAAACCGTTTCTGTTTCTCATCTACCCGCAGTAGTTGTAATGATTTCTTCGTTTGATTCTGTAAACAACGAACTGAAGTAAATACGAAAGGTTATTCTAAAATGTCGTCTAGAATGTGTAAAATTAATCCAAACCGTTTTTGGCAAAATTGTTCAGATAAATCTAGACTATCCTATAACAACCTCACTGCAAAACGCCTATTTACATTATTTTGGATTTCCGGTGTCACATCAAGATAAATATTGGGTCCCTCAAGTGGTTTGCACAAACTTCAGATTGGTCCTCAACTACTGGTGTTCAGGTAAAATCAGATCTTTGAACTTTGGTAAACCAATGAACTGGAGAGAGCCAACTAACCGACTGTTACTTTTACTTGACTAAAACTTGTGGTTTCAACTCGAAAAAACAAAGACAAAATAGAATATACATATGTTCTATCAGTATCTAAGCCTGTGCCTCATTCAAAGGATTTGCCAGTTCCTACACCACCCGGCAGAAGTGACCAAACCCGAAATGTCACAGCTACATCGAGCAATATTCCGCTGCACCAGAGTATGAGTGTGAGCAGTCCAGCTCAAATAACTTTGACGGCGATGAGGACAGTCCACATTTGATAACTCATTCTAGACTCAACGATCTTATAACAGATTTGCAGTTGTCTAAATCTAAAAGTGAATTACTTGCCTCAAGGTTGCAGCAGTGGAAGTGCTTGATCCTGACACAAGGGTTAGTATTTTTCGCCCCAGGAGTAAGACCTATGCTGCTTTTTTACAAAAAAAAATGAATTTTGTTATGGTCATGATGTTAATGGACTGTTCGAAGAAATGAAACAATTATACAACCCAGAAGAATGGCGCCTTTTTATCGATTCCTCGAAGACAAGCCTCAAAGCTGTTATTTTGCACAACGGAAATAAAAAGCCTTCCAATCCCAATAGGTCATGCAGTGAATTGTAAAGAAACCTATGAAACAATATCCATATTATTTAAATTGATCAGATATGAATGTCACAATTGGTATATCTGTGGTGACCTAAAAGTCATCGGTATGCTTTTGGGTTTCCAAGGCGGCTACACAAAGTACTGCTATATCTTGTGCTTATAGGACTCGAGGGCAAAGAAGGATCACTATAAAAAGAAATTTTGGCCTATTAGAACCAAATATGTTCCAGGTAAAATGAACATTAAAAATGCATGTTTGGTTAACCCCAAAAAAAATTATATTACCACCTCTTCACTTTAAGGCATAATGAAAAATTTTGTCAAAGCTTTGGATAAGACAGGGTCAGCGTTTCTGTACTTATGCAGTGTATTCACGACTCTTTTTGAGGCTAAACAAAAAAACGGAACATTTATAGATCCTTAAATCAGGAAAATTTTGAATGATAAAACATTTGAGACCCATTGGCGAATGTTGAAAAGGCTGCCTGGAATTCCTTCAAACTTGTCGTTCGAGATTTTTTAGGTAAAAGAAAAAATGACAATTATCAAGAGTTGGTTGCAAATTTATTGCAGAATTACGAATTGATGGGTGTAGTCCCATCTGAATTTTTTCCGGAAAAGTTTGGAAGTATGAGTGATGAGCATGACGAGCGTTTTCATCAGGATCTAAAATTATTTGAGCAAAATTATCAAGGTGTTTGGGATCAGAACATGCTAGGAGACTACTGTTATTTTGTTGTAAGAGATACAGATACAAGTATTTACAAAAAAAGAGCTAAGACTTATCATTTTTAATTGTTTATTCGTGCTTTAAATGTTTTTTTTTTATAAAATATTTCCTATTAAATATCTTAAAAGTTTAACGATCTGGATATTTTGTTAATGACACTTAAAATAAACAAAACATATATGTTTTATTTCATGAACCAAAACCTTGTAAACTAGTGTAATTAATACTTTATAAAAAATATCACATACATATTTTTTCAGACCCTTTATTTTTTGTTTTATTGTTCCAATATGGCGGATGGGAAGGGGGCCGCAAACATTTTTAAAAAATCTAAAAAAGGCTCGCGATTAAAAAAGGTTGGAAACCACTGTTTTAGAAGATGCGAATTGATAACCTTTTCCATAACTTTCGATATTATTGAAAAACGTGCGACTAGTTGCCAAGCAACAGCAAGGTCTTACCTACACTTCCAGGGGGAAGGAAATATTTCCTTTCTGTAGGATAGGTTGAAAGTCTAAATAAATCTGGTGTTCTGTACACTTTTTTTTATTTGCTACTTTAAAATAATAAAAATACTCCAGTGGATTTAAAATTATTCTTTCACTGAAAAAAATACCATGAATATTTTTAACATAAAATATTGTTAGGACAACCTAGCTGAGCGATAAAATCTCCATTTTTATTTTAGTGTAATATTTAGGTGTCAGATAATTTTTTCAGTTTATGAACAAAATCCAGCTAAAACTAGTGAGAATCCTACTGTTTAATCGCCATCGCTAACATTTCGCGGTTGGTTGCCTTGCTCTAGTTTTAAAATTTAATTTTAAGACTTAATTGAAACAATTTTAGGGTGGGAAATTTGAATGTTCAATCGGCTCGCCTCAATTAAATTTTGATTTGGCGGCTTTCAAATTAGAGTGTCTTAATTTTGTGTTATTGTTGGCCCAATTTCGATTGAGTTTATT
>CM032456.1:96386298-96413798 GCA_019049505.1 Pachyrhynchus sulphureomaculatus
CGGAAATCATTGATCAAATCCATGATATGGTGATGGATGACAGAAGAGTTGCTAGTGCTGTGGGCATCTCGACTGAACGGGTACATAATATTTTGCATAAACATTTGGACATGAGAAAGCTATCCGCAAGATGGGTGCCGCGATTGCTCACGCTTGACCAAAAACGGAATCGTGTGAAGTGTTGCAAGGATGGTTTGCAGCTGTTCCAGAAGAATCCGGAGGACTTTAAGCGTCGTTTCGTCACTGTGGATGAAACCTGGATACATTACTATACTCCTGAGACAAAACAACAATCTAAACAATGGGTTACCAAGGGGAATCTGCACCAAAAAGGCGAAGACCGTTCCTTCGGCCGGAAAGGTTATGGCGACTGTCTTTTGGGATTCGCAAGGGATAATCCTCATCGACTATCTGGAAAAGGGTAGTTTAAAAACTATTACAGGTGAATATTATTCATCGTTATTGGACCTTTTGAAAACCGAGCTGCAAAAAAAGCGCCCGCGATTGGCCCACAAGAAAGTCCTTTTCCATCACGACAACGCACCAGCACACACCTCAGCAGTTGTGGTCGCAAAATTAATGGAAATAGGATTCCAACTCGTTTCACATCCCCCTCTTCTCCAGACTTGGCTCCCTCGGACTACTATTTGTTCCCCAATTTGAAGAAATGGCTGGCGGGACAAAGATTTTATTCAAACGAGGAGGTGATTGCAGACACTAATGGATATTTTGCAGACTTGGACAAATCCTATTATTCGGAAGGGATCAACAAACTAGAACATCGTTGGACGAAGTGTATAAGCCTAAAAGGAGACTATGTCGAAAAATAAAAAAGGTTTACCCCAAACACATAAGTAGTTTTTATTTTTGCACGGACTTTTCAAACCAGCCTCGTACTGCTGTTCTCAAGTATTTATTTTTCCAAATAATATCATTCCAGCATACTGCTATTCTATTGGCTTTTACCATTTGTTCTTTTATTTCTTCTTCTATGTTATTATATAATTTAATTCCTAAATATTTAATTGTCATCACCTACTCTATAATCTGATTATCGATTTCCACCTTGTACCTAATTTGTTCTTTGGTGATTACTACTGATTTGGTTTTTTCAGCCGATATTTTCATATTACTCATTTACTGTTGTATTAAACTAATGCAAAAATCTCTGCAAGTCGTCATCATTCTCAGCGACTAGGACAGTAGCGTCGGCGTAACACAATATTTGTATCTCTATTTTTATTTTTACCTGTTTTAATTATTTCATCTAATATAATCTTAAACAGTAGGGGACTCAGTGAGTCTCCTTGTCTAATACCAGTTGTTACCTCTATGGGTTCAGTTAACTCCGAATTTACTTTCGCTTCTATTTTATTTTTTTTGTAAATGTTCTCAATTAGTTTTATTATATACAGTGAAATAACTCAGAAACTAAAAGGCAAAATATCATGAAAATTTTACACGAGTTGTTACTAACTAAAAATCATTTGATTTTTTTTGTTGTGCCATCTCTCAGAAAGTCTCGGATTTTTCACTCCATATAAGTATACCTGTAGACTTTTGATGTCTTCCACATAACTTTTTCATGGAATTATAATTTACATATAGCTGCATCTATTATCGTATTGTTGTTCCAATATTTTATGTATATGTACTGTTACTATATGAATTTTTTATTACATAACAATATCTCGTTACTATAACAAATGACCGGCCAAGTGCAAATCAGACTTGCGCGTACGTTAATTGCTTTTAAAATAGAAATGTTTGTTACGGAGGTATAAAAATGATTAATGACTTCACAAAACGTACTCCAAATGAGATTTCAATAAAGTTTGTTTCCGATCTTTATTAAAAACTGATGACCTTGAAATTTTTCCTTTTTTTATATATACCAGATAAATTATTAAAGGTAATGCACTCGTAATAATTTTCGTTCAGTCTACACTCTGTGGAGAATATTCTAGAATTTTTTCAAAATTTTTTAATCACTACTTTTCGAAATAAGGGGGGACAGCGATTTTTGGCAATTTTTTAAAAATAATACAAATAAAAATGTGCGCAAGTATTACATTACCAGGTGTACAAGTATGAAATGCGGATTTTTTTCTAAAAAAAAACTTGTTAAATTCGGAAGAATGATAAAAATGCTTTATTCAAAGTATGCTCCATCGCTTGTTATACATTTTTTCCCATCTTTCGGGCAATTTGTGAATACCACGCCAGTACAAATCTTCCCCTTTTGCTGCGAACCATTCATCAAGCCATTTTTTTCACATCTTCGTACGAACCAAAGCGCTGCTCAGCAAATGCGTGACTCATCAATGCAAACAAGTGGTAATCGGAAGAAGCCAAGTCTGGTGAGTAAGCCGCATGGGGTAGAACTTCCTAGCTGAGTGCCTCCAACGTGTCGCGAAATGGTTTTGCCGTATGTGATGGAGCATTGTCGTGAAGAAAAATGACTTTATGTTGCCTCTTTCGGTATTCTGGCCTTTTTTTCAAGCAGCGAACGGTTCAAATCGGTCAATTGTTGTTGGTAACGTTTAGTATTAACCGTTTCCCCAGGTTTTAACAGCTCATAATAGAGCACTCCCCTCTGGTCCCACCAAACACAGAGCATCGTCTTTCTGCCCAAGCGATTCGGTCTTGTGGTCGATGTGGATGGTGTGCCTAGATCTATCCATGATTTTTTGCACTTGGGATTCTCAAAATAAATCCACTTTTCATCCCCTGTAACTAAAGATGCAAAAACGACTTCCTTTTGTACCGAGCGAGCAAAATGTCACACGTGTTTTTGCGCTTTTCCATGTGCCTGTCGTTCAACTCATGTAGCCGATTGGAAACAACTTGTTGATTAACGCCCAATTGCTCGGCGACTTGTGTGATGTGCGAATCATCTTCGTCCAACAATGCTTGTAATTCCACATCTTCGTATTTTTTTGGCGGTTTTCCACGTTCCTTGTCTGCAAAATCGAAGTCACCACTTTTGAAACGCCGAAACCATCGTTCACACGTATCTTGCGATGGAGCATGTTCACCAGAAGCTTCTCGAAGTAATCGGTATGATTCAACAGCAGTTTTCTTCAAATGAAAACAAAAAATTAATGCTGTCCGCGAATGCTCTTTATTCGGTATAAATTTCGACATATTGAACACAACACAACACTATGCACACACTTTTTCAATTTATCACTCGTGCGCGTCTGACACTTGTTGATGACATAACAAAATGGCACAGTGTCAAATCTTTATAGCACAAACTGCATTGGTGCACCATATGTTGTCTAAAATCCGCATTTCATACTTGTACACCTGGTATATATATTTTTGAACTCGTGTTTTCACAAGCTTTCATTTGGCATCCCACTCAATGACCTGGTAATTTTATTTTTTTACTTCTGATTTCACCCCGTAAAACTAACCCCTTAAGTCAAAATTATCTTTCAAAACTACACGGCTCTGATGAGGCCATCAATTCTTATAACATTTCCAAATTTCAACTTTCTATGTCAAATAGTTTCGGAGAAAATCGGGTGTGATAGACGGATAGACACCGAAATGATCTTATGTAGAAGTGTTCCGTACGGAACACTAAAGAAGTGTTCGTCGTTTTAGTGCAAGAAAGTTGCAGCAACCCACCGCGTCGATTAACACTAAAATGCTAAAACTCCAGATATTTGGAAATTTTTTACTTGTTATTAACTTGTTTAATTTTACACAATAAATGGATATATAACGTTTTTTGTCGAAGAAACACAGCGATTAAACTACAGCAATAGATTACGACTACGAAATAAGTTTTTCTTGAATATCCTTCAACTCCTCGTGCTCTATATATAGCTCCGATTCCTTTCATGTTGTCAAACCGGATTAGAACTGCCATTTTATTAGCGCATTATTAACGATGATTGATGGAGTTTCACTTTTGTGTTACCAATAAATAAAGCAACTCGAAAATGACTGTTACTATTTGCTGCTCGATGTATTCCGCCATAGTTCCATTATTCTGATTGTGTTTACAGGGTGTCTAAGTTTTTATCAAGTCACCCTTGACGTCGATTCATTATTATTAATAATATCAGCTGACATTAGGGGTTGGGAGATTTGTAAATGGAATTCGACTGTCGCTTATATCGTTATCGAAAATTGAAATCATATTATATAATTGAATTGACAATACAAGTAAACACGGTTTGTAATTAAATAGTTTTAGTGTTCCGCAACGAAAATACATAATTTCAGTCAGAGGAGGATCCGTGTAATTCTAACCTTCTTCTTCTACATCACATAATGTTAGTGCTTACTATAATAGGTAGCTATAAGTGTTAAATTCTCTATCACCTTACACCGACATCAGTGCATCATCACCGGCGCACGATACCTCCCGCCATCACTTTTTCACCAAGTGCTGCGTTTATAAAATTTACAAACCGCTTCTCAAGCGGGAATATCACCCTGCCATCATCTTAAACTAAACTGAGGAATGGACCAGGTAATAGATCGCAGACTTGTCGGATAACCTGACAGAGAGGTGGGCAGCTACCCCCTGATTGTAAGCCGCATGGTTTTTAACTTGTATAATCTGCGTGGGTGGGAACTGGAACATATTTCGTCTGCCGTTCCTGCCGATATCAGAGCCGTATAAACTTTCTGTTATTAGGGGGTCACCGTCTACCGTTATCGATTACGTCATCGGTTACTGTCATCAGTGAGTGGTCCACCGTCTTCTCTTAGCGTTACTGAGCTAACGTCAGTGATTACCGTTGTAGGTAGCTGTTACCGTTTGCCTTTGTCTTTTAGCTTTATCGTCTACCGTCATGAGTTGACTTTACTGCATACTGTAATGGACAGGACCCTTATTAGTGTTTCGTACGGAATACTTATAAGACGATTTCCTGGTCCGTCTGTTGTTACACTCGATTTCCTCCGAAATTATTTGACATAGAAAGTTGAAATTTGGCACTAATATAGAAATTGATGGCCTCATCAGAGCCGTGTAGTTTTGAAAGTTAAATTTTGACTTAAGGGGCTAGTTTCGGGGGTGAAATTAGAAGTGAATTTTTTTTTTCCTGGTCATCGAGTGGGGTGTCAAATAAAAGCTTGTAAAAAGACGAATTCAAAAATATATATAATGTAATACTTGCACACACTTCTCTTTGTATTATTTTCAAAAAAGTGCGATTAAACGCTGCCCCCCCTTATCTCGAAAAGTACTGATCAAAAAATTTTGAAAAAATTCTGGAATATTCTCTACAGGGTGTAGACTGAACGAAAATTATCACGAGTGCATCACCTTTAATAATTTATCTGGTAAATAAAAAAAAAATCAAGGTCATTAGTTTTCAGTAAAGATCGAAAAAAAAAACTTTGTTGAAAAGTCATTTTGGATGTGTTTTGTGAAGTCATTGAACATTTTATAGTTCCGTAACAAAAATTTTTATTTTAAAAGCAGCCAACGTATGGAACACTAGTTGCGCATGTTCAACTTGGACTGACCGGTTTTTATACCTGACACGTGTTTCGCTAAACATTAACTTTATCAAAAGTATGGATACGGAATAAAATAAACATTTTTTCTTTAATATCATCGTTGACTCCACCACCTGTCCTGCGAACATTCGTTTGATACCCAACTACGCATACTGTCTCTCCGCTTTCACTTTAAGGTTCTTTCTTTTATCTTTTAGTTTTATTCCTGTCGAACAGGAGACTAACATATAGCTATTATTTCCTTCGTTTAAACGGTTTGTTTTATTTCTTTCTCTTATCCCGTTTACTTTACCGGGAACTAACTACCAATGGTAGGCAACCTACAGTTAGTAGTTGATATGCGCATTGACCCTTGGTTTAGCTTTCTTCCACTATTACAAGTTACCCGTGGCCGGTGAACCCTTGACCACGTAAATATAAACTTGACGTCCCAGATTTGAACTCTGGATATCTTAACTGAGAATCAGCCGATGGTTATAAAACTGATGCTTAATCTATCTAATTACTGTTACAGTACAGAGGCTTTTAAAGTATGAAAATTTTATTTTATGGTTTTTGATCACTGAAGGAAGGTATCGAAAAGGGTCGAAACGTTTTCAGGAAATATATTAGCCCTATTATGGTATCTATTACCTGAACTAACATTTGATAAATTTTAGATCATTCAGATTGTGAACTTAAAAGTTCTAAGAGCAGATCATATAAAGACGCGATTTTTTGGCGACTTTACTAAAATTAATTAAACAAGTTCATAGTCCGTAGAGAACCTAAGCAATTGCTACTTTGCTACTTATGGCATGTTGCGTTTAAGGGTTATTAGAAAACATACACACCGACCCTTGAACGTAATCTATGCAATAACCTCCAAGGAGGATTTTTTCACAAATACAGTTCTTCCACCTAGCGAAGGAAATAAGAAACCTAAGACAGAATTGTTCAGCTCGACTTAAGAATGAAGAAACTTATTTTAAGCTGAAATGTAGTACGATATTTTCCCGTAACGTAATACCTTCTACAAGAATATTTTCAAAATCCGCAGTTACAATTATTTACCTCAAAGCTAAAGAAATATTTTTCAAACTTCTGATGTACGAGGCACGTTTTTTAAGTAAATACCATTTTGGAAAATGGCCGTTGCAGCGTTGTGGTCCCGGTTCCGCGCATGCTGCATCCATTGACTATCAACAGACACCATTACGGAAGCATTCATCCGAGTTTACGTTTATTTGTGCGAGTTTAAAATGCCACAAATCATTGAAAATCCCGCGGATTGTGAAATATGCGCCGTTTCTTAAGTGCAAGAGCGGCCGAAATTCATCTGTAGATTAATGAAATGTATGGCCAAATCGCTATGAGCGATGGAACGGTAAGAAAATGGGTTAGAGCAATTAAAGATGGCCGCACAAACGTGCACGATGAGAGACGAAATGGGCGACCGTCTCTCCTTAATGGGTTTCCTCATGTTTCAAGAAGTGTTCTCTATTAAATTGTAGCAGTGATTAGCAAACCAAGCGGTAGATTTCTATGAGGTTGGAATACAGAAGCTGGTCTTATGATACGATACGTACCTTAATATAGGTGGAAATTATGTTGAAAAGTAGATTAAGGTCCTGGTGTAAACATAAAATTGTTAAGAAAAACTAAGCCTCGTATGTTTATATTTTTATTAAAATAAAAGAACGAAGTTGAAAAACTTATCACTCTGAATGGAACAAATAATTTCTTTTGACATTTTAAACAAATCGACCTTCATCAAGCTTCCACTTTTCCTCCTACGTGGCCCCCTCAATTATTTTATTTTATCCGGAATCATTAATGAAATAACTAATGGACGTGGATCGCTTGTCACTTAATAAAAACTGTCCTAAACAGTCCAAAACCTCGTTGTTTCGATCATTAAAAAAAAAAAGAAATCTCCACAAAAGAGTCCCTATTGAACTGAGTGATTCACCCTCTGCCTCCTCCCACGCTCTCACCTATGGCCGCGTCAGTTTCAGAGATTGATAAAGATAAAGAGGGGCCCCGTCGTCGTCATTCAAGAGCGAATATTTCAAAGGGGCCACTTACAGTGCTATAGAAAACTTTTGTTAGGAATTCCTCAAAAATCTTGCCGAAGTACTTTAGATTTTACAAAGTAAGGTCTTGTCTAGTAAAAGATCCTTTGAAATATCGACTTTTGGCAGGTTACGCGCTCTTTTACCTGCCTTTTACACCTTGTAAAGTTTTATGTGCTTTTATGTATTTTTTGCACCATTTCATACGAGATATTTTAGACTATAATATGATGGCCATATGTATATTTTATGTATATTTTATGTATATTTTATGTATATTTTATGTATATTTTATGTATATTTTATGTATATTTTATGTATATTTTATGTATATTATATATATATATATATATATATATATATATATATATATATATATATATATATATATATATATATATATTTACTAATTACGTGCTTTTCCTATTATTTATTTATTTTTTTGACGTTTCGCCCAATTTTTTGAGCATTTTCATAGCCTCATACTTTACAGTTCTAAAAACAAACATAATTATCTAACACATTTTAAAATTTTTCCTGTCACTATAAACGTTATTTTTAGTATTCCATACGGAACACTTATAAGATGACTTCGGTGTCTGTCTGTCACACCCGATTTTCTCCGAAACTATTTGATATGGAAAGTTGAAATTTGGTAATAATATAGGAATTGATGGCCTCATCAGAGCCATGTAGTTTTGAGAGTTAAATTTTGACTTAAGGGGTTAGTTTTGGAGGGTGAAATCGGAAATGAAAAAAAAATTTTACTAGGTCATCGAGTGTGGTTTTAAATGAAAGCCTCGTATATATATATATATATATATATATATATATATATATATATATATATATATATATATATATATATATATATATATACGAGGCTGGTTTGAAAAGTCCGTGCAAAAATAAAAACTACTTATGTGTTTGGGGTAAACCTTTTTTATTTTTCGACATAGTCTCCTTTTAGGCTTATACACTTCGTCCAACGATGTTGTAGTTTGTTGATCCCTTCCGAATAATAGGATTTGTCCAAGTCTGCAAAATATCCATTAGTGTCTGCAATCACCTCCTCGTTTGAATAAAATCTTTGTCCCGCCAGCCATTTCTTCAAATTGGGGAACAAATAGTAGTCCGAGGGAGCCAAGTCTGGAGAGTAGGGGGGATGTGAAACGAGTTGGAATCCTATTTCCATTAATTTTGAGACCACAACTGCTGAGGTGTGTGCTGGTGCGTTGTCGTGATGGAAAAGGACTTTCTTGTGGGCCAATCGCGGGCGTTTTTATTGCAGCTCGGTTTTCAAACGGTCCAATAACGATGAATAATATTCACCTGTAATAGTTTTACCCTTTTCCAGATAGTCGATGAGGATTATCCCTTGCGAATCCCAAAAGACAGTCGCCATAACCTTTCCGGCCGAAGGAAAGGTCTTCGCCTTTTTTGGTGCAGATTCCCCCTTGGTAACCCATTGTTTAGATTGTTGTTTGGTCTCAGGAGTATAGTAATGTATCCATGTTTCATCCAGAGTGACGAAACGACGCTTAAAGTCCTCCGGATTCTTCTGGAACAGCTGCAAACCATCCTTGCAACACTCCACACGATTCCGTTTTTGGTCAAGCGTGAGCAATCGCGGCACCCATCTTGCGGATAACTTTCTCATGTCCAAATGTTTATGCAAAATATTATGTACCCGTTCAGTCGAGATGCCCACAGCACTAGCAATCTCACGCACCTTAACTCTTCTGTCATCCATCACCATATCGTGGATTTGATCAGTGATTTCTGGAGTCGTAACCTCCATAGGCCGTCCAGAACGTTCAGCGTCACTTGTGCCCATATGGCCAGTCCGAAAATTTTGAAACCACTTATAAACTGTTCTAATCGAAGGTGCAGAGTCACCATAATGTTTATCAAGCTTCTCTTTAGTCTCCTGAGGCGTTTTGCCTTTCATAAAGTAATGTTTAATCACCACACGAAATTCTTTTTCGTCCATTTCTTGAAAATCACTCCACTTCCTTGATTCACACGAATGCCAAACACAAAGAAATAGACCAATATGGCTGAAACTTGGTGTGCGTTCATTCGAGAAATGCTACTAACTAAACATGACCTCGATACGCGCCGGTGTTGCCATCTCTCGGACTTTGCACGGACTTTTCAAACCAGCCTCGTATATATATATATATATATATATATATATATATATATATATATATATATATATATATATATATATATATATATAATGTAATACTCGCGCGCACTTTTTTCTTTGTATTATTTTTAAAAAATCACGAAACATCGCTGTCCGCCCACCTTATCTCGTAAAGTACTTATCAAAAAATTTTGAAAAAATTCTGGAATATTCTCCACGGGGTGTAGATTGAACGAAAATTATTAATATATCTGGTATAGAAAAAAAAAATCAAGGTCATCAGATTTCAGTAAAGATTGGAAATAAACTTTGTTGAAAACTCACTGATCATTTTATACCTATTTAACAAATTTTTTTATTTTAAAAGCAATCAACGTACGGAACTCTAATTGCGCAAGTTCAATGTACTTGATCGGTTATAAAAACATATAATTACAAGTTAAAATAAAATATATTTTCAGGATACACACCTTGAAATTGTACCCGTCAGTGTGTTACTAAATTCAGTATTTTGATGGTTCATATCAAGATACTTTTTATTTTCTCTTTTTGCATCAAATTTTTCTGTGTATACTGGGTATCAAAATATATCATTTACA
The DNA here is from genome assembly GCA_019049505.1 of Pachyrhynchus sulphureomaculatus. Taxonomy (NCBI): domain Eukaryota; kingdom Metazoa; phylum Arthropoda; class Insecta; order Coleoptera; family Curculionidae; genus Pachyrhynchus; species Pachyrhynchus sulphureomaculatus. The sequence continues at coordinate 96,396,597 of CM032456.1, forward strand.
TTTATTTTTATTTTAGTAAGTTTGTATATATATGGCTGATTTCCTTTGTATCAATTCTGTCATTTACAGCGTTTTTTTTTTTTTTTTTTTTATCTCGATCGCTTCCTTGATTTGTAATTTTGTATAATGTAAGTCTTTGTTTATGATTTTAGTTTCTTTATAATTAAGGAGGTTGATGTGGGATAGTCTCAACCAAAAGTTTTGAATATTGTCGTTTAGAAATGCTTTGTATTAAATAATTAAAAATTTTTATTAAGGCTAACGATGATTATTATTATGATAATAAATTCATTATCGAAAGATTTTAAGTCTTATATATTGTTTACTTAATTTTACTAAATAATTTAACATGATTGGATTAACTTTTGGATGTTTTGTACAAACTTATAGAAAAAAAAAAATATGGAAAATAACAATTAATTATATTTTATAATTTTTAAAAAATTATCCAAGCAAATAATATAAATAAAAAAAAAATATTTTAATAGTTAAAAAAATAGGTAATTAATAAAAAATGGTCATTAAAAGTCTTAAAATGCCGGTGTTGGCTCTACTGATATACTTGTATATAGATATATTGAATTTTGTGGTTATCGTGAACAGCTGTTGTAAACAAGTAAAAAAACGGATAATAATAAAAAATCAACAAATATTGATAAAAATGTTAAAAAAAATTAATGTAGAAGCGAAAATGCGTTACTGAGGCTGTATACAATCAAAGCTTAAGCCAACAAAGCGTTGGTAAACGGAACAGGAAATCAAGTGTCTCCTGTGACAGTGGTCGTCGAATTGTTGACATGCGATCACTTGAAAACTTAAAATGTTCTTCATGTAATGAGACAGTTTCATTATGTTATATTACTAATGAAAAACGCTGTGGGCTAGCGTCACTACTAACCATAAAGTGTGATAAATGTCTAACGTACAACACAGTATCAACAAACAGGAACATTATAATGTTAACACTGAAGCTGCACTAGGTAATTGTAAGTTAAACAAGTAAATTAATTAAGTAATTAAAACAAATGCTTTAAATTATTTATTTTTATTTTATTTATAAAAACTAGTACCCATGGCAAATCTATTTTTAGTTAAACTTATTATCATTTACTTGCACCATATGTTTTAATTATATAAACTTGTACTATACAATTTAAAATAGTTAAATTTCCCGCCATTACTACTAAATGCAACGTTGCCGCTATTTCAGAGATAAAATGTAAATCATTCACAAGTACCTCCAGTAATTGTTATTTTTCATAAAGTTAAAGCTTTATAATTAAAGTTGAATTTTTTTTAAATAATCGCGAAATTTCAGTGTCTAACATAGTTAAATTTCCTATTGATGGCATTTTTTTTTCATTTGTTATAACAAAAAATGTGTCATTTTTATATCAAATTGAGGTATTCTCCATAAAATTATATGAATTGTTAATTTCGATTTTTATTTAAATAAGTTTCCTAAAGACCTTAAATCTTTCATAAAAAATTTCTAAACTAATTAATCTATCGAAATAAATCTATACAAAATAGTTTTCATATTTTACGTTTAACGCCTCAACCTCCGTAAAATCATGTTTATGTTCGCTTGTCGACGAGATGTTCTGCATACTCTCCCGGCAATGATCTTCAAATTTTTCGATTCTCGCGAAACAACTGAGTCAACATCTTTAGGGTCTTTCCTCTCAGGTTTCTCCTTACGTCGATAGGGTTGGCATCCAGCGATTCTGAGAGCCACTCCAGTATCTTATCGGAGACCCAAACGAGACGATTCGCGAAACGATTTTCACCCAGAGAAGGTTTCTTCTACGTGCTTCGGAATTGGGCACGAAGCTGTTGTCGAATGGTCTGATGGGATACATTCAAACCCGATTTTCTTAATTTGGCGCTTCTTGACGCAGCCTCAATTTAGTCAAATACACGATTCATTTTTCGACTTTCAGAGTGATTTTGCCTACCGAGCCACGTTTTGATAAGTTGTCGACATTTTTCGTCTCGTTAAAATGACTTGCCCTTTTCTTCACAAACGATACCAACTTTTTAATACACTTAGCGGCTACGGAATGTGTCATTTTTGGCCCCTTTGGATGAGAACAAAGAAAGACTGCCTCGAACCGACGGGCAAGTGACTCATTTTAAATTTTGCGTGATTTCGACGAAATTTTGGAATCGACTTTCGATTACTAAAATGCGTAGTAGACTCTTTACTGATTTTTTGTTGAATCGCTAGAATCGCATCTACCAAAAATGAATTATCGCGGACACGTTTTTACTTGACAGACTATATATATATATATATATATATATATATATATATATATATATATATATATATATATATATATATATATATATATATATAGGGTGTCATGATAATTTAATATATCAAAATGAGTAATTCCGTGTTTCACGTAGACGAACTTGTTTTTCTCACTTTGGATATACGTAGATTTTGGTAATTTCCCATTTATTAGTTCAGTCTGACGCCTATGATTAATGTTGCAACATATAAATTTCTTACACTTCAGCACTCTAAATTTTCAAACTAAAAAAATCAGAAAACTATTGTTAATATAATAATAATTAATATTTTCCTAAAGCATATTTCTGTTTTAACCAAATATAGATACATAAGTTTAACAAGTAATTTCTTATCAGTAAAAAAATTACCTAAAAATATAAACATACTTTTTGTAATGTATTGTGATATATATTCCTCACAGAATGTTTAAATGTAAAACAGATTTAGGATGTTTACTATATCTAATAAAAAACTAACCTTATTAAGCAATTTGGAAACACAAGGTTAGCTTAAAGTATACGTGGGTTCCCACACTTTATTAATAAGAACTAAAAGCATGTAAAGAAACCTGTTGTTGTTAAGTACAAATGAACAGCGTTATTACACCTGAATTACGCCTGGTATTATAAATTCACAAAGATAAAATGCAGGATACGAACCTAGACCGTACATATACTATTCACAATGAATAAAATAGCGAGACATAGGCCGGGAATGGGTAAAGTATCGACAGAGTGAAAATAAAATTTGCATTAAACTGTTTGTTTCTATTATTATGTAAAAAATTTCTTTATGTTAACAAAAATAAAAAATCATGCACCACAAAAATGATTTATAAATGCACTAGACCTAACTAATAATAGACTGGAAACTCAGCCTAATCCATGGACTCATTAATAATGAATTTTAGTGGCAAATAGTACTAACCTTTGTAAATCAAAAAATATAGAGATGTTCTATATTTGTCTACATAGTGAACGACCTGAGCTTCAGTATCAGCTATTTTAGATCTGTTCACAGCAATATTGAAAAGATGCATAGATAGTTCAACACGTCAGTAAATAATATTACTTCACGACCGTCACAGATTAACGCATTTGTTACCAAATTTAGGTGTAATTATTGAATTCATGAAAAAGTAGTGACGTCAATCATTGGCTAAACACAACGAAACATGGTGAGTGAAATATAGTTCAAGCATATAATTGTCAAAACGAAAAAACAATCTTTCAAAATTGCCTAAAGTACTATTTAATAATTAGCTTTGAGTGCCTAGACCTATCGGACGTAATTTACTAATTTTTGATCTACCAACTCCAAAAACCAAGTTCCTAAAATTTACCCCTCTTTCAGATTTGCGAGAAATATAACAGAATGCCGAACCAACTCGATATTTTGAACTGCAGCGTGGTTACAATAAAACGAATGCTGTTTTAAAATAAGCTATTATTTTGATTTTAATTATGTTCACTATAGTATATGATGTAACTTGCCATTCGGTAATTGGACTACTGAAACATGTAGTAAATAAATAAATAAATAAATGCAACCGTTATTTATATAAAAAGTATTAATGACTGATGTCATAAAATTACGAGGGCCACCTTTTAAGGACCATTAGATGGCGCTATTGAGATGTGTAAAATTTGACATTTGTTATTGTTAAAACAGTGGCAGCTCAGAAATTGGCCGAGTAGTTTGTTTACAGTGAGTGTTTAAAAAAACAGTTTTGTGAACAAAAGGAAATTTCACACGAAGGTTTTCGTTGGATGATTTTTTACAATTTTAGTAAAGGCCCAACTCAACAACAGTGCCTCGAATCGCTTCGTTCAACTTTTGGTAATGAATCACCATTAAAAAGACTGTCTACAATTGATTTGCAGAATTTCGTCATGGTCGTGCCTCCGTCAGCGGTGAATTTGGTGAAGGTTGACGAAAATCGGTTGTCGTTCCAGAAAACATCGATGCTGTGCTCAACATAATTGATGGGGATTGACATGTGACTTACCGTGAGATAGAAGCATCCTTAGGCATATGGAAGACTACAGTACATTCAATTTTGCATGAATATTTAGCTGTGAAAAATAGCTGTTCCCGATAGATTCCACATAGGGTGACTGAAACTCAAAAACTGGTTCGTGTCAATTGGTGAAATGCTCAAAAAATTTGACCGAGGACATGCAAAATCCGTATACAACATCGTAATGGAAGACAAAACTTGGATATATTCGTACGTGCTGGAAACTAAGCCACAATCAATTGTTTGGGTGTTCTAAGATGAACTAAATCGGACAGAAGTGGTTCATTCGCGAAGCACTTCTAAGAAAATGATCGCGTATTTCTTTGGTTATACTGGATATATTCCAACGACTGCTTTAGAGGATTGAAGAACAGTTAATGCTGAATAGTATACAACAATTTATTTGCCAGAAGTCATCTACGAAAACGTTGCATCATTCTTCATCATGACAATGCCGGCTCTCACACAGCATGCAAACAATTGATTATTTGACGGAGAAACACATCGAATTAATGTCTCATTTCCCGTATTCACCCGATTTATCGCCTAACGACTTCTTTTTGTTCGCGAATGTCAAAAGAAATGCGTGGACAGCGATATTAATCACCTCAAAAAATTGTTGAATCTTCCCAAAACCCTGTTTTTGAAGTACGAACTTCAGAGTAGAAAAAATGTTACGAGAACTGGTTCAAACGCATGCAAAGGTGTATAAATCTTAGAGGCGAATATTTTGAGACACAATAAAACGATTTGAACCAAAAAACTTTTTTCATTTCATTGTTTTGGTAAAAACTTAAAAAGTAGCCCTCGTATTACCTTTAGTTCAGCTACTCAGTATATATCACCACTACACCAAACACTTTATTTTTGCACTCGACGCGCGTTTCGCTAACCATGTTAGCTTCATTAGGAGCGATGATTGACTAAAGCTAAACTACAAATCTACCCTATTTATACTTAGCCTAACCCTTGAATTACTGAGGCGGAACTAATGGCATAGGCAAGGCCATCAGTTCCGGTCAAGTAATCAATAGAGGGGACTATAAGGAATAGGCCCTCTGTTTTTTATTTAAACTACTTTTACATTTTATAATTTCCATACTTTCGTATGCGTTCAATAATCTCCTATCAGATACATTTTTTATTAATCTTAGATTATCTAATGTTACAGTATGATCACCTTCAAGGACATGTTCGGCAATGTTAGACTTTTCTGTTCTACTGTATTTTAAGTGTGCTAAATGTTCTTTAAATCGTGTTTTAATTGACCTTTTAGTTTGCCCAACATACTTTTTGTCACAATCATTACAACTAATTTCATAAATTCCACTTTTCTCACAATTTTGTTCCATACAAGGTTTAGATAATGTTAAGTATACACGAATAATTTCGTCTTCAAAGTCATTCATTCTAAGTAATTCTTCGAGATATTGTAAAGTTTGTGGAATTGGCACACTTGGGAACAAAGAACTAACATCAAAAGAAATTAAGCCTTCACCTTCATTAAGAACTAGATTTTTTGTTATATTAATGAATTCTAACGAATTCACTGATATAACCTGAACTGCGAAAGTATTTAATGGTAAATTCTCAAGTTCTTTTGATAACCATTTGGATATTAAATATGTGGGTGATCCTACCGATGAAACAATTAGTTCCAATATAACAGTAAATTTTATGTTCAGAAAGAAGGAACAGCTATGGGTAATTGCTTATCACCTTTCATAGCCAATTTATTCATGAGTAAGTTTGAAATCGAAGCCAGTCAAGAATTCGAATATTTCCCAAGGGTATGGTATAGGTATGTGGCTGATATTTTTGCGATTTTTGATACAAAGAAAGCAAATATTGATGATTTTGTTTGTTTCTAAATTAAATAGCCGGTATGATTCCATGAAATTCACTTACGAAGTTGAGAACAAAGGACAATTGCCTTTTCTAGATATCTAATTATTAAAAATAATAATAGATTAGAATTTGATATCTATAGAAAGGACACAGTAACAGATAGATATATTCCTAATGATTCATTTTATTGCAAACAACACAAATTAGCCTCATTACATTTTTTAGTTCATCGTTTGGTCACTTTCCCTCTGAATAGAGTAAACTTTAATAAAGAAAGGAATCGTATTAGAAATATAACTAGAGTTAATGGTTATGACGATGACTTAGTAAATAAGCTAATAAATAGACATAAGTTTAGGTTTAATATTCAAAATTCCACCTTTTTTACACGCGAAGAAAATAACACCAAGTATGTCTCCATACCATATAATCCGAAATATAGCAAGGGACTCAATAAGGTATTTAATAAGGTAGGCCTCACCTTAGTCTATAAGTCATCAGACAATCTGAGGAATTTCTTAGGAAATCCCAAAGATAAGATTTCTAATTGTGAGAAAAGTGGAATTTATGAAATTAGTTGTAATGATTGTGACAAAAAGTATGTTGGGCAAACTAAAAGGTCAATTAAAACACGATTTAAAGAACACTTAAGATACAATAGAACAGAAAAGTCTAGCATTGCCGATCATGCCCTTGAAGCTGATCATACTGTAACATTAGATAATCTAAGATTAATAAGAAATGTATGTGATAGGAGATTGTTGAACGCATACGAAAGTATGGAAATCATAAAATGTAAAAGTAGTTTAAATAAAGACAGAGGGCCTATTCCTTATAGTCCCCTCTACTGGTTACTTGACCGGAACTGATGGCCTTGCCTATGTCATTAGTTCCGCTTGAGTAATTCTAGGGTTAGGCTAAGTATAAATAGGGTAGATTTGTAGTTTAGCTTTAGTCAATCATCGCTCCTGATGAAGCTAACATGTTTAGCGAAACGCGCGTCGAGTGCAAAAATAAAGTATTTGGTGTAGTGGTGATATATACTGAGTAGTATAAATAGGGTAGATTTGTAGTTTAGCTTTAGTCAATCATCGCTCCTGATGAAGCTAACATGGTTAGCGAAACGCGCGTCGAGTGCAAAAATAAAGTGTTTGGTGTAGTGGTGATATATACTGAGTAGTATCATTGTGCCAAAGATTCCACATTCCCAACTTTAGTTCAAGTTTAGTTCAACCGTAAAAGTACAAAAAATAATTTTTTATGGTTAAATAACTTCAAAATGGAATGATTTGTTAAATATTTTTTATTCTATAAGGTATTTTAAATAGTTTTGGAGATATCGATAAATAAGAGTTCTGCTCACCTTACTTCCATGCAATCCATCTGAACAATATTTTATCCTGTGCTTTAATCTAAAGTAGCTGGAACTGGTAAAAAACAGCTTTAATTATGCAATAATAATGGCGCCATGTAAAATAAATGAAATCATTGAAATCCAATAATCCGCCCCTCAAAATTCCTAGACCTACCTTACTAGATGTGAAGTTATTTATTATTGTAGTATTAATGTTAAAGGGAGATGGAGATAGGCCGCACAGACCAATATCATTGCAGGTCTTATTAAAGAAATCCATAAACTAATATACCAGGTGTACAAGTTTGAAATGCGGATTTCAGACAACAGATGGTGCACCAATGCAGTTTGCGCTATAAAGATTTGACACTGCGCCATTTTGTTGTCATCAACAAGTGTCAGACGCGCACGAGTGATAAATTGGAAAAGTGTGTGCATTGTTGTTGTGTTCAATATGTCGAAATTTATACCGAACAAAGAGCATTCGCGGACAGCATTAATTTTTTGCTTTCATTTGAAGAAAACTGCTGTTGAATCATACCGATTACTTCGAGAAGCTTATGGTGAACATGCTCCATCGCAAGATACGTGTGAACGATGGTTTCGGCGTTTTAAAAGTGGTGACTTCGATGTTGCAAACAAGGAACGTGGAAAACGGCCAAAAAAAATACGAAGATGTGGAATTGCAAGCATTGTTGGACGAAGATGATTCGCAAACACAAAAACAACTCGCCGGGCAATTGGGCGTTAGTCAACAAGCTGTTTCCAATCAGCTACGAGAGATGAGAAAGATTGAGAACCCGGTAGATGGGTACCACATGAGTTGAACGACAGACAAATGGAAAAGCGCTGTGTGACATTTTGCTCGCTCGGTACAAAAGGAAGTCGTTTTTGCATCGTATAGTTACAGGGGATGAAAAATGGATTTATTTTGAGAATTCCAAGCGTAAAAAATTATGGGTAGACCCAGGGGCACCATCCACATCGAGCGCAAGACCGAATCGTTTTGGCAAAAAGATGATGCTCTGTGTTTGGTGGGACCAGAGGGGCGTGGTCTATTATGAGCTGTTAAAGCCTAGGGAAACTGTTAATACTAAACGTTACCAACAACAATTGACCGATTTGAACCGTTCGCTGCTTGAAAAAAGGCCAGAATACCGAAAGAGCCAACACAGTCATTTTTCTTCATGACAATGCTCCATCACATACGGCAAAAACCAGTTCGCGACACGTTGGAAGCACTTAGCTGGTAAGTTCTACCCCATGCGGCTTACTCACCATTTACTACTTGTTTGCATCGATGGGTCACGCACTTGCTGAGCAGCGCTTCGGTTCGTACGAAGATGTGAAAAAATGGCTCAATGAATGGTTCGCAGCAAAAGGGATTTTTACTGCGAATTTCATACTTGTACACCTGGCAGTGGTGTTTTTATTAAGAAATTTGTAGGGTTTCAGCCTAAAATTTGTAGTGATTTCGTTTTCTTTTATTCAATAAATAATCCAACAATTACTGACGTTTCTACTGAGCATAATTTTTTAGTTCCTATTAACATTTTCAGTTAATATTTTGCTCTGTATTTAAATTTAAACACACTTTACTCTTCCTCTCCTCTTCCACCTCTTCCCAAAAGGACCAAAGTAAAAAGAAAATTAATCGATCCACCAAATCGACTCCAACATCTTCCAACGAATCTATTTTAGAACTAACTTCACAAGACTCCTTTATGGAATTAGACATGAGTGTCTCTCAGGGCAAATCTTCAAAGAAGAACTAACCCACTCCAATATGAAATTCAATCCTATCATACAGTGGAACCTGAATGGGTTCTCACCCAGGTTCGAGGACCTCTCTCTATTAGTAAAATCTTACAAACCATCAATATTAGCCCTTCAGGAGACAAATTTCAAGGACAACGACTACTCCAGAATTAAAAATTATTTCACGGTTTACACAAACAGGCATGACCAGGCTAGAGCATCGGGTGGCTCAGCAATTTACATTCATAAGAATTATGATTTCGAACCCATTCCTCTTCAAACTACTCTCGAAGCCGTTGCCATCAGAATTACTCTGGGTACTTCAGTCTCTCTATGTAGCCTTTATCTTCCTCCTACATCTAACGTTACTCACGCTATGATCCTATCTCTTATTACTCAACTTCCCTCTCCAATCCTAATCCTTGGGGACTTTAACTCCCACAGCCCTCTATGGGGTTCTCTTACATCAAATCCCAGAGGACGAATTATCGAACAACTAATTTCTGATAACCACCTATTTATCTTAAATCACCCCGTTCCCACTTTCATTTCCACTTCGACAGGCTCTTTTACCAACATCGACTTATCCATCTGCAGCCACAGTATAGCCACTAACTTCGACTGGGACATCTCTTCAGATACACACGGGAGTGATCACTTCCCGATTATTCTTCGTTCCTCTACCACCCCAACTCATTACTCTAATCCATCACTTAAATGGATCTTGAATAGAGCTGATTGGCCCAGATTCTCCTCTCTCATTAAACCATCTTCTCATCCTGTCCACGACTCATTCTTACAGGATTTTACAAATATCATTATCGCCGCTTCTCTTGAATCCATCCCACAATCTAATACATGCCAATACAAATCCTCAGTTCGATGGTGGAACAACGAATGTTTCATCGCCATTAGAAGCAGGAAGAAGGCTCTAAACCTTTTCAAGAGACATCCCACACAAAAAAATCTCATCGATTTTAAGAAAAAGAGAGCTATGGCTAAGCAAGTCGTAAAAAAAGCCAAAACCAACTCTTGGAGATCATTTGTATCATCCATAAAATTTCCTATTTCCTCTGGCGCTCTATGGCAATCAATAAAAAGAATGAAAGGTTTCTCTTCTAATCACATCCCATCTTTAAATGTCTCTAACTCAACAACATCCTCCAGAAGGCATTCGTAACTCCATTGCTGACTTCATTTACCAAAAATCTTCCCAACTTTTTCCCTCCACTTCCTCTCTCTCCTCCTCAAACCAATTCAGATTTAACTCTAACACTTCCAAAGCCTACAATGACCCTTTTACGCGTGAGGAGTTGCAATCCTCTCTAGACTCATCCAAAAAATTTGCTCCGGGACCCGACTCCATACACTCAGATATGATCAAACACCTGCCAGAACACTCCCTTGCTTCGCTATTGGCACTTTACAACGACATATGGTTAAATGGCAAATTCCCCAAATCATGGCTACATTCGATCATTATCCCTATTCATAAAACAGGAAAGCCGAGATCTTCCCCAAGCAGTTATCGCCCCATTTCTCTGACGAACCACATTTGTAAGGTCATGGAGAGGATGGTTAATCAACGTCTGTCATGGGTCTTGGAGACATCCAATCTCCTATCGCCCCACCAATTTGGATTTAGAAAATTCAGATCAACCATGGATCATTTGGCCTCACTTGAAACTGACATACGATGGGCACTCCACAGACAAGAACACTTACTATTAATCTCCTTAGATTTAACAAATGCTTTCGATAAAACAAACAGTCATCTTATACTTAAACAACTAGAGGAAATGGAATTCGTTGGCGCTCTACCGATCTTCATTCGCAGTTTCTTAACATCTCGCACATTTCAAGGAAAAGCAAACGGTCAATTATCTGAATCTTACTCGGTATCTCTTGGGGTACCTCAAGGATCTGTCCTCGGCCCTACACTCTTTAACTTAGATATAATATCTATGATAAGGGAAATCCCATCTCATGTCAAATTCAAAATATTTGCCGATGACGTAGTAATCTACTACTCTTCCCAATCCTCCGGTGCTGTAACCTCTGTTCTTAACAGCTCTCTCTTGGCTCTTGAAAAATGGACTATCAAAAATGGATTCTCCTTTTCACCAACCAAATCCTTACAAATCCACTTTTGCAAATCCAGAACATGTTCCAAAATAAACGTCTTAACGATAAATGGCTCTCCAATTCCAATTGTTGATTCTCACAGCATATTGGGACTTACATATGACAACAGGCTGAACTGGAGTTCCCACATAAAATCACTCAAAGCACGCACTGCCCAAGATCTGAATATTATGAGATCTCTTTCTAGTTTCAAGTGGGGTTCAGACTTCTCATCCCTTATGCATATCTACAAATCCCTTATCCTGTCTAAATTAAGATATGGCGATTTCATTTACGATTCTGCCAGTTCAAATACTAAGAAAAAACTTAACCCAATTCAGAATCAAGCCATCATACTTGCCACAGGTGCCTTCAGAACCTCTCCTATTTCCAGTCTCCAATGTATTTCGTCTACGCCTCCCCTACATCTAATCAGACAACTATCGTTGATGAAATATTATCTATCATCATTACATAGATTCTCCAATAGACTTTCACTTGATCTCACCAACATTCATAACAGAAACATAAAGCTTTTTCCCCCTCTATCGATACCAGCTAGAATTAAACACATTCTTTCCACTCACAAACTTATTCCTCCATCATTCAAATATTCTTCATTCACCTCTTTTCCTCCCTGGCGCTCTCCAAAACCTGTAGTAGATCTTACCCTAAACAAAACTAACAAATCTCTCTCACTAAAGTCAATTCTATATGCTCAGTCACTTGAAACAATAAACAAGTACAAATAAATCAGATTACTCAATCATTTTCACTGACGGTTCTAAGTCCCCACAAGGGACGGGCGCTGCTTTTATCCACAATTACACTATTAAATTATTCAAATTTCCATCTCACTTCTCAATCTTCTCCGCGGAGCTATACGCAATCAAAGAAAGTCTACGATTCGCAATAAATGCAGGGAAATTCAAAAGAATTTTAATTGTCTCTGACTCAATGAGTGCCTTAGAATCCATAAAGAATGGGAATACTAAATTTGCTTTCTTAAATCAAATCTCCGATCTCTTATATATAGCAAATCACCGCAATATCCATGTAATCTTTCTCTGGACTCCTTCTCATACTCTCATACATGCAAAGAAGGCAGTTCTTCAAGGCCCTCTTATAAGAGAAGACAACCATCCTAACGATTACTTTAATTGCATCAAACTCATTTATAGGGATCTTTTTCAACTACAGTGGGATTTGGAGGAATCTTCCAATAAGCTCTGGGACCTAAAACCTATGGTCTTTCCCCCTTATCACTCACATTTACTCACAAGAAGACAAAACACAATCTGGAGACGACTAGCTATAGGTCATACATTCCTTACCCACTCCTACCTACTAAAAAAGGATGATGCTCCCATCTGCTCTATATGTCAGACCACGCTTACAGTAAAGCACATTGTTGAATCCTCGCACTTCTCACAATCTAGAGAAAAGCATCACTTGCTTCTGAACATGAAACAAATTTTAAGTCCTGAACAAATACTATCCAATATAAATAATATCGAGGAATATTTAAAAGAAAATGAATACCATCATTTAATATAAGAAAAATCAATTTGTAATCATTAATCTAACATCTTCTGGGTGCTAAATGACCTTAGATGTCGACGCACCCTATCCCCATAACATCCATCCATCCATCTTCATTATAAATCATTATTTTTTTATTTTCCCTGTATACCATCAAATATTTTAAACATTTGATGGTTAATTATGGATTTCCATGTGATGCAGAACTTTGTAACAAGAATAATTTTTTTTGTATATGTAAGATAAACTTTTTCTCCATTTGTATAAAACTTTTTGAGATACACTGTATAAATAAAAATTTAGCATGATTTTTGGTTGGAATATTTTTAAAAAATTTATAGTAAGAAATATATAAGGTGAGAAGAATGGGGTGGAGGATTATAAGGGTGGTTGTGCATATATCATAATATACTCCTATTTCAGTGTTCCTACTTTTTCATTATTGCCAATTTTAACAGAAATAGTATGTAAAAGGGATTGAGATCTTGTCACAAAATAACCTAAAAAATATTAAATTGATTATAAAAAAAAGTTCTAGAAATACAAACAGTTAAATTGGCCGAAACTTACTTACCTCTACTGCAGTAAGTAAATTAATGTTTTACGTTCCTTGCTGACGGAAAGAATTATCCCTGCAGTTTTTGCTTTTCTTTAAGTTTTAGTGTTCTTAGGATCGCGAAAAATAAATATTACCATTTCCATCGCTTTGTGTATCCGACTGCCAGGCTGTCGGTCTGTGTTGGCATCATAATACTCCAACGAATTGATAATATTTCAAATAGGGATGAAACCTATAGTTTTTGATCGTTATTATGTCAATGGGGTGAAAGGAGTGGGTGTTGAAATGTTGTATAATTTTATTTATATTATATATATTTACTTTCTCTTTACTTGAGAGGCAAATTTGGTACTTATTTTAGAACTACAAATGTGCTAAGAAAGTCCCAAGTAAATCACCTTAACGATTTTTTAATGTAATTAATCCATACTTTTATGTCGCAAAATATGTGTAGTTAATTTCCTTTTGCCTTGTATAAATGTGCAAAACTATATTAAACTTGGAAAATATTATAACAATAAGGTGTGTAATTTTTCCACTAAATTTTAATACTTGGTAAACTTGTGTTTACGACGGTAATACACAGTTTAACGACCATAACGGGGTAAAAGTTATTTTGGTCCACATTAAATGTAAACAAGAAAAATATTAAAGAAACGGAAATGGACCAATAAAAAGGCCATAATGTTCTCTACACCGGTTTTATTCCTTTTATGCTATGCGAAACTGTAGATGGAGTAAAGTTACCTGGAAAAGTAAATTAATAACATTAAATTGTCATGGGTGTTTCTTAGAATTATTATTACTAGCTGTGAGTAATAAATATAATGCATCACCAATTGATCTTCAGGGCGTACGCAACAGTGTCACTAAGATAGATATACATACTTGATTGTAAGGTAAGCATTCATTATGTAAGATTACTCGTATTGGTTATCTACACACCTCCAAATACTTCTCAACAAGAGCTAAATACATTGTTTCAATGCACTGAAATAGTTCACTTTATGTAGTATAATAATGTATTAGTTTTGGGTGACTTTAATATTCCTAACCTATATGAAAATCCAGTTGAAGATCCAAAAATTATTTTCGTTTGTTTAATTTAGAACAATTTAATAAAATTTTCAATACGCATAATATGTTTTGGAATTAGTTCTTTCAAATTTTTTTCGCGTCATTTTCAGAAAATTTACTACTAGATGAGGACAGCTACCATCCTTCTTTGAACATTTCCTTATTTTTTCACTCTAGAAAAAATCTATGTTGCTGGCAAATACATTCCAATCTCGGTATAACTTTAGAAGGGCAGATTTTCCGCTTTTTTATTACAGGATTTTGAATGTTTATTGGTCTGATTTACATATACTCTATAATTTATATACATACATACATACATACATACATATATATATATATATATATATATATATATATATATATATATATATATATATATATATATATATATATATATATATATTATATATATATATTTCAGTCCCAAGACAACTAAAATCCAGGTAATATATTTTTTTTTATTCTAATGAATTATTATGTATTTTCACATTATTTACAATCTATAAAATCAGAAAAATATGCATGATTTTCCAGGATTTTTCTCATCTATGTGACCTCCTTTATTTTTCATTACCACTTTACAGAGTTTCGGCATTCTGTCCAGTAGTTTCTTCGGTTATTTTAACCCATTCTGCTTGTAAAAGTTCCCGCAAGTGATTTTCTTATGCTGGATTGAGTTTTCGAACACACCAGTCCAAATGGTTCTACAGAAATTTGATGAGGTTCAAGTTGGGTGGTTGTCGAAGCCAAGTCATCACTTCCAGGACATCATCAGATTTCCGTTGGTCCAAAAGTTCTCTAACTTGTTTAGCAGAATGTTTAGGGTCGTTGTCATCCTGAAAAATAAATTTCCCCTGAAAAATATCTCTTCCACAAGGAAGCATTTTAGTTAGCAAAATTATTTGATACTGTTCTTTTCGCATGATTCCTTTTATCCTAAAGATTTTTTCAATTTTATCGTTGCCAAAACAACTCCAAACCATTACTGAACCTCCACCATGTTTTATTGTAGGCGACTGACAGGCTTCCAACATCCTCTCTCCAGCAAACCGCCGCACAGATACTCATCGATTGAAACCGAAAATTTCGAATTTATATTCGTCGCTCCAAAGGACGGAATTCCGTTGTTCTGATGTCCAATTTTTATATTCTCCGGCCCACTCTAATCGTTTACGTTTATTCACTGGCCTAAGAAGTGATTTCCTCACTGCAACTTTCCCTTCTGCTAACCTGTTCTTCACGGTTGCCACGCTGATAGGCATAGGCCACTCCAGGTTTACTTGAGCCATGATTTCTGGTGCGGTTAGGCGGCGATTACGTCTGCTGGACATTGTTATAGCTCTGTCTTAAGCAGGAGTCGTTTTTCGAGGCCTTCCTGAACGGTTTTGGTTGAGAATTCCATGCCTCGCAGAAAATTTTTTTACGATGTAGTCAACCATTCTCCTTGGCATCCGCATATCACTCTCGATTTGTCGACTCGAGTGACCATTTTGATGTCTCGCAATTATTAGAGCCCGATTTTCAACGGAAACTTTGTTCGTTTTTGGCATTTTCGCAAAACAATTGAACCTGTATCAATGGCAAAGTACTGTTTGCGAATGGTTAATTTCCAAAAAGGCAATGGTATTTATAGCATAGTTTTTATCATAAAATGTGTCTTGGAATTTCTATAATTCCTAGAAACTTAAAATGAGTTCTTACTTCAACTGGAATTCTCAGAAATCACCTCAAAACGATTATCATGCAAAACTTGGAATTTTGTTCTAATTGGTTTTTAATTTGTGATTTTACCAAAAAGACTTATCTAAACAATTTTATAATGGACACTTGTTAAGAACAATTAAATTTACCTGATATAATAAAAGGGTTTAATTAGGTATTAAATTTTGGCAGTTACATTGAAATTTCTAGGTAAGCAAATACTTTCTGACGGTAGTGTATATATATATATATATATATATATATATATATATATATATATATATATATATATATATATATATATATATATATATGTAGATATACAGTCCCTGGCTAAATTATTAGACGCACTGTATTTTTTTTAGTAATTTTATGTTTCTTAAGAGTTTTTATGCAATAATGGTATATTTAAACTACAATATTATTGATTTTTATTTAAAAGAATTGTTGTAGACTACATATTTGTATTTATTTTTAACATATGGCAACACTGTGTTGACAAAGTGATACATGAACGTATTATGGACTGTGATTGTTTGTTTAACAGTTTTATACTACTCAGTTATTAGTTTATTTTGTATGCAGTGTTTTAAAAAAGTAATTGGACTATTTTCATTATGGGTAGAAAAGGCGATCTTTCACCACGTAAAAAAGCTGAAGTGAAGGCCCTTGTGATTGCGAAAACATTTACAAACCGAGAAATATCACGAAGATTGGAGGTTTCTGAAGCTAGTGTACGACGCATAAAAAAGAAAATTCAGTCAGGGAAGGAATTAAGCCCGAAAAGAAAGAAAAGATGCGGTAGAAAACCAATTTTCACCCCACGGTCATAGAGATGTTTGAAGAAAATTTGTGTAGAAAACAGATTTGCTACCACAAAGGTAATAAAATCACAACTCCAGGATGCTAGCGTA